>OY997588.1:96726063-97201458 GCA_963921825.1 Erodium maritimum | reverse complement strand
TGTTGTGTTGTGGTTTGGCTGTGTCGGCTTGTGTTTTGGTTGATGGTTGAATGACTGGTTTTGTCTGTGAGTCGTGGCGCGTGTGTTTGCTAAATTGGTGGTCAAGCGTGTGTGTCGTTTGAGGCTAATTTTAGGGTTAAAACGGGTTAAGGTCCGAGTTAGAACTGAGTTTGGAAAACAGGTCTGCGCGAGTGTCACGGATCCGTGACGGACCAGAGAGTTCAGGCAAATTTTAGATCTTCGTCACGGCTCCGTGACCCCAACCGCGACGGGGTCTGTCACGGGTCCGTGACCCCTGTCCTTCTCACCGTCTTGATTGTGCAATTTGAGTGTTGGCTTTGCGTGGCGGTCTTCACGGTTGTGTTGGGGTATTGAGGTTGTAAGCAATAGTAGTTGCTGAATTGAGAACATAATCCCCATTTCGAGGTTTCCCTTACATAAGAGAGTAATTGAGTTGTTAATGACTTGAGCAGTGTGACGTGTTGGTAGTAGGTTTGGGATGATGGTTTGCACTGACTAGAGTGGTAAGTCTTTGGTGCTTTACTAGTATGCCATAATCGAACGGGTGTCCGTGGAGGTGAGCATAACGCTCATCCCCTTTACTACTTTCCCGCAAGAGACGAGTAGCGAACACTGGTTTGGTTGCGGAAAGTTATAAGTAAGTGCATAAAGGAATGGGTGAGGGCTTGGTGTACATTTGTGTGGTTAGATTTGAGGTTTCGCTTACGTGTTGTTATAATTAAAGTGTAAATAGCGTGAGCGGTTTGACGCTTAGTAACAAGTACGTTAGAGTAGACGTAGACCGTGGGGACGCTAGTTTATTTGAGCATGTTGTCAGTATATGAGTTCGCAAACTGAATGTTTGCGTGTATCCGTGCAGAGGATACTGACACATGGCTCGCGGCAGACGAGGACGAGCAGCGGTAACACGAGGACGGGCGCCAACGCGGGGCCGGCGGGGACGGTCAGCGGGGACACCAGGACGGGTACCAACCGTTGAGCCCGCCGAGTACGCGGAGGCGCAGGGCACTCCTGTCAGAGAATATAGGAGAAGCGACGTGGGACCGTCTACAGGCACACCAAGTGTTCAGCCGGTCGCGGACCCTTCCGTTATGACTGCCCTGGATGAGCTGACCAGGACAGTTCAGAGTTTGGTGGCGGTCATCGCCAGTCGAGAGTCGGCTTCACCAGCTCCGAAGGCAGCAACGGTCCCAGTGAGGCCCGGTCAGGCAGGGGACCACACAGCCCGAACCCTACTAGACTTCCTGAAGCTAGGGATACCCATCTTTGTCGGGGAGCCGAACCCCGACCTAGCCGAGAGGTGGCTAGAGCAGGTCACACGGGACCTGGATACATCAGGTATCGAAGATGGCCGCCGCAGAGTGTCCTTCGCAGCTCACCAGCTGAGGGATAGCGCCTACCACTGGTGGGGGCGTGTGAAGGACAGTGTCGGGCACGACTACGACATCTTCTAGGAGTTGTTTCTGGCACAGCACTTTCCCGAGTCGGCTCGGCTGAAGCGATATCGGCAGTTTCTGGACCTGGAGCAGGAGGGGATGACAGTGGCAGAATACGAGGCCAGGTTCACAGCCTTGACCAGATTCGCGCCGGAGATGGTGATGACCGAGCAGAACCGTTGCCTACGGTTCGAGGGGGGACTAAGACCGGTGATTCGGGATAAGGTCCTCGCCTTGAGGTTGCGGTGTTAGTCTTAGTGCCCGTAGTTCAATCCTAAATGTCCAAATGTATATATCATCGTTAGCAATAAAATTAAAGCGGCTTTATATTACTTATGTGTTGGAGTAATATATCGATGTGTGCTCTGATCTATGCCCACCATGCGAATAGAACCATAGATCGAGATAGATCACACTCGATGGGTCCCTAGTCAACAAAGCTTCACTAGAAGCGACTAGTATGAAGATGGCTCTTTATGGCTTACGTTCTGTTAGTCATTGGAATGGGATTCCGGAGTCTGATCATAGATATCATGTGGGACATGATATTGGACGACCCGCCCTGAATATGTGCCATAGATTAAGTCATGAACATATTCAGTGTTGTAGCTTGTCATGTATCCTTAGACCAAGGAGTCTTTGTGATCGCTATGTAGTCAACAACTGAGTTTGACCTGAGCCTAACGTTGTCCGTAACAGGGCTTCCATAACGGCCAGGATTGGCTTGGGACGGGCTACATGAGTGACACGAAAGACGGCTAAGGGATTTATCCCTCATACTAAGGTATGGGAAAGATATCGGTTCTCGGCCACTTGATCGAGAGTGACCGGAAGAATAGCATGGCCATGCACATGATACTGGGTATCATATCTTCAGTCATCTCACATATCAAGGAACGGTGATTGAGAATAATAAGGATGACGGCTCTATGCCTTATCTCAATCAGGATATCGGAGATAAAAGGATAATGACAGGGACGACGGAAAGGTTAGAATCGACAGGGTCGATTCGTATGTAGTGTCAGGCAATACTAAAGTCTCGTTAGTTGCCACTTAAATAGGATCAAGTAAAATGGGATTTTACGTTGATCTATTGACATGCATAAACCTAAGGGTCACACCGGAGGATGAAACTCATTGACACATTTATGGAGAATGGCCAAAAGGGAGTTGTCTCGGACATGACCAAAACTGGGTTTTGAGTCATGTGCCCCGTAAGTGAATAGGACTTCACAGATCGAGACAAGGCTTGGAGTCTTGGGATTGATCGCGTCGGATAATGTTGGACATTTCCGGTATGGAAGGCATGGAGGCGATGAGCGAATCACGGGACCTCGTTGGAAATGGCCACGGGCCATGTTCCAAGAGGCCCATGAAAGGCCCATGCAACCAAGGCCCATGGAACTAATTAATCAAGTCTTGATTAATTAGTACTAAGTAAGCAAGACAAGGATTAAGGTGTTGGTGATTCACCACCTAACCCAATCTTGTCTTGCCATACTTTGTCCTATTTACACCTTACTTGACACCATACTTGTCCCATGCCTTTAGTTGGACAAGTATGGGTTTTGTTATGTTTAAGTCATCTTTTTTCAACATAACAAACACAAGACAAGAATTGGAAACACATTTTCTCTCCCTCTTCCATGGCCATTTCGGGTTTGGCTAGTTTCCTCCTCCATTTTTGTGTTCTTGAGTCCTCAAAGAGAAGAACTACGTGGCTTTGATTCCCATGTGGATACGTAGGCGTCTTGGAGACTCAAGCCAATCATTCGTTAACCGGTGTTCTTGTTTTGGTAAGAACTAGTGCTGAATTTTTCTCTTGTTAATCCATTCTTTGTTAGTTGTTTCATGGTTCTAATTGTCTCTTGGTTTTCATTGATTTTCCGCTGCGAGTTGGTTCATCTCCAACCCTACCTCGAGACCCAACAGTGGTATCAGAGCCGTGCTACCTTCGGGATTCACAAGACGGTGTTCAAAGTTTCGGTTTTGCTTGAAAGTTTCGTTTTTGGCATGTTGTTTTGCTAAATTGTTTGATAACATGTTTTAAATTATTGTTTATGGATTTAATGCATGTAAAATGAATTTTTGAAAATTATTTCAAATCTGGAAATTTTGAAAAAAATTTGATTTTTCGGGTCTCGGGAGCGGGACTCTCGGGGAGCCGAAACCGGGACCGAACGGGGATCCGTTGGACGGAGCTAGGCCAAACATGACCATTGGATGGTTGATATGCCAAGGCTAAACCTTTTTTTTAGTTATGACGAGTTTGGAACCGTCATGATGAACTCGAAGATCAAATGTTCAAAAGTTTCATTTTGAACGGTTTCGATAAACCGAGCATCAAAAAATTTCGAAACTTGGCTATTAATTAAAACCGGAAAATCACATGATGTTTGATAACATTCTTGTTTGATAACACGATGTGTGATGTGATGTTGGCATGGTGTACATAATAGCCCCGAGCTCAATTTAATTATTTATCGCTTTTCACGGCCTGCGAGCCGTTAGACTTAACGTGTAATTATTCTTTCAAGGTGTGGTCGTCGAACCACTTGTTTGTAATATTTATTTATTCCCGACCTGTGAGTCGTGTATTAAATTGTAATATTTTACTCAAGACGAAGAAAGGGCGAAAAGGTCATTTGGTGGCTTTTCGGGTGTTGGCATCGGCTTGGAGTCGGTGGAGCTCAAGAAGCTAGTGGGAGTTAGTTTAGGGGGATATTATGTGCACATTTATCGCTTTATGCTTGGTTTAGTTTATGCATGATTAATTCTATGTGTTTTAGAATTGCATGCTTAACTTTATTTACCGAGCATATCACCTCACATGCAAAGATAAAATTGGAATTTTAATCCTTGTGTGTGAACCCTTAGAACCGTCATTGCATTGGATGTAGTTGACGGGTTCAAAGGAAGAATTACATTGGATGTAATTTGAGGCATCATTGCATTTGGAATGTAGTTGATGTGCTCATCGCATCTAGGATGTGCCAAAGTTTTGAACACAACTGGACAAGTAAAAGCGGGTCATGTCCGATACCTCCCAATCATCAACACCTTACTACCTCCCCGTCCTATGGGTGTCGTGCGCATTAGCGGAGCATCCATGGGGAAGCGGGGTAGTAGGTTTGGACGACATATGTGGGTGTCGTGCGCATTAGCGGAGCACCTACATAGTGACGGGCCATAGTTGAAAATTGGTGGACCCGACTACGATTCTCAGCCTGAGGTTGAGCTAGGGTAACAGATAGGGTAAGTCGTGTACATAAGTACATACCCTAGCCAAGAGTCACATTGGATGTGATTGGATGGAGTCCTACCTACATAGCTCGATTAAGTGGTGAGCATTAGTTCAGCTTAATCGAGTGAATCAAGGATCTTGGTTTCAGATTCTAAAGGTTTAGAATCGATTGTTGGTGTTTAAGCTTGATCTTCATAAAATTTATTCAGTTTACTGATTGAATTTTATCTGTTGTAGATCAAATGACAAATTCAGCGAACATTAATAGTTTGTCATTAAAAACCATTCTTGACAGGGTCAAGCTAAATGGGACAAACTATTTGGACTGGTACAGAATTTTGAGGATAGTCCTCAAGTCTGAACGCAAAGAATATGTCCATGACAAGGCTGTCTCTAAGACCATATCAGAGTTACATGAAGTGTCATTAATTGCTGAGAAGAATATATCAGGGATCTGGGATCCAAGGATATTCTGATGGTCAACAAGGGAATTGGAAGTGGCAAGGGCGGGGCCCATGTGCACTTGGTAGGAAAGATGAGACACATGAGAATGTCTACTTCTGCTGCCAACAGCCTGGTCATTGGAACCGGGATTACAGGAAGTTCACGGCTGATCTGAAGAAGGGCAGTGGGACTGCGCCTTCATCAAATAGCGTGGATGATCTGAAGAAGGGCAGTAGGACTGCGCCTTCATCAGGAAACCTGGATGATCTAAGGAAGGGCGGTGGGACCGTGCCTTCATCCGGTATTAACTCTATAGAGCTACATCTCTCTACTTCCAAAGATTCATGGGTATTAGATACCAGGACTGAATCTCACACATGCACTTATATATGGTGGCTGAAAGTATGAGAGGTTTGGAAAGCACGAAGTGGACCTCAGAGTTGTGGCAACTGCTGTAGGATCCATGAGTCTTGCTTTGCCAAGAGGCCTTGTCTTAGTACTGTATAATGTATATTGCATACCTACTTTTAGTAGGAATATTATATTTGTATCCGTGTTTGACAAGGAAGGATATAATGTTAATATTGGAAATGGAGTTTTCAATGTTCTATGCAATGATATGTTTTATACCAGTACTGACTTGGTTGGAGGATTGTACATATTAGATATGGGTAACAATGCCTCAAGTTCTATATATTCCGTTAATGCCAAGAGGTTTTAAATCCAACGATTTAAACTTAACTCTGTTAAGGCACTATCATTTAGGTCGCATAAACAAGAAGCACCTATCAGCACTTCAGAAGTGCGGACTTTCAGGTTCATTCGAATTCCATTCGATCGATAGGTGCAAGGTTTGTTTGTTGGGCAAAATGACTGAAGTTCCCTTTTATCGATCTCGATGAAAGGGCGGGTGAATTATTGGGGCTGATACACTCGAATGTGTGTAGACCAATAAGTTCACTTGCCAGGAGGGGTTTTAGCTACTTTACCACATTTATTGAAGATTACAGTAAATATGGTTATGTCTATTCGGTGAGACATAAGTCTGAAGCTTTTGATAAATTCAAAGAGTTTAAGACTAAAGTAGAAAACCAGCTCGACAAAGGTATTAAGGCACTTCGATTGGATCGAGGTGGAAAATACTTTACCACAGAGTTATTAGATCATCTAAAAGAGAATGAGATCCTTTTAGAATGGACTCCTCCTGGGACACTGTAGTTGAAAGGTGTAGCCAAACGGAGAAATCGGACATTGTTAGACAATGGTCCGTTCCATGATTAGTTGGACTGATCTCCCAATCTCTTTCAGGGTTTATGCTCTAGAGACGACCGCATTCATAGTGAATCGGGCTTCGACAAGGGTGTGGAAGGGACACCATTTTAAAAATGGAATGGGATGATGCCCGCTTTGTCCTTCCTAAAGATTTGTGGTTGCGAGGCTTATGTGAAACATTTGGTTTCGACTAAGCTCGAACCAAGATCTGAGATATGCACCTTCGTGTGGTATCCCAAAGCAACAAGGGGATACCACTTCTACAATCCCAGTGAGAACATGGTGTTCATCGCATGGGGTGGGGTCTTTATGGAAAAGGAGTTTTGTTTCCAAAGACGTCATTGGGAGGACTGTGCATCTCGAAGAAATTCAGGATGGTACAGATCTGTCTAAACCAATTGGCAACCCAGTAGAAAGAAGCCAGAGATTGTCGTAGAGTAAGAACCAATTCCTGTTACAATTCCGGAAGGTCCAAGGCGATTTGAAAGGATCAATCTTCTACCTCCAAGATATGGTATCCGGAGGTGACAATGAAGTCATGGTGGATCACGATGATCCAGCCACCTTTCAGGAAGTCGTGGATGGGCCCAACTCCGAGTTATGGCTGGGAGCCATGAGGGAGGAAATGCAATCCATGTCGGACAACCGAGTCTGGGAACCGGTTGATCCCATCAATGGTGTGAGGACCATAGGATGCAAATGGATCTTCAAGGTGAAGATGGACATGGACGGAAACCCTCTGACCAACAAAGCTCAACTGGTGGCGAAAGGTTATAGGCATGGATTGACTATGAGGAAACCTTCTCCTTAGTGGCTATGGTCAAAATCGATCCAAATTCTTCTTGACATAACTGCGTATTATAATTACGAGATATGGCAAGTGGATGTCAAAACCGCTTTCCTAAATGGAAATTTGACTGAGTACGTTTGTATGTCTCGGCCCAAAGGTTTTGACGATCCGAAGAATAAAGGAAAGATTTATAAGTTGTTGAAATCCATTTATGGATTGAAACGAACTTCTCGGAGTTGGATCTTTCGTTTTGATGAAGCTGTAATTGGATTTGGCTTAATCAAGAACGAGGATGAATCTTGCGTTTATAAGAACGCTAGTGGGAGCAAGATTACCTTTCTGGTTCTCATTGAAAACGACATCCCAACCTTGCACGAGACTAAAGCTTGGTTGAGGAAGTGTTTTTCAATAAAGGACTTAGGCGATGCTTCTTATATCTTAAGGATTAAGATATGTAGAGATCGCACCAAGAGGGTCTTGGATTTAAGTCAGGGAACCTATGTGAACAAGGCATTGAGTAGGTTCTTAATGCTCGATTCAAAGAAAGGACTCTTACCCACTAGTCATGGCATTCATCTCAGCAAGACTTAGTGTCCTAAGACACCTGATGAGCTGAAAAGGATGATGAGAATCCTATGCGCCTGGGGGTAGGATCGATCATATATGCCATGACATGTATGAGACCAGACGTCTCGTAAGCCTTATGTTGTACCAGTAGACATCATTCTAACCCGGGGGAAAGATGATGTTGAACTAGTCGTTGAAGGATGAGTAGACGCTAGTTTTCCAAGACAAATCCAGATGAGTTTAGAAGTCAATCAGGATATGTGTTTACGCTGAATGGTAGAGCTTTAGCTGGGAGAGCGTAAAGCAAGATATCATTGCCGAATCTACGACAGCTTGGTATCAGAGCTCGAGGTTTCACACCTCGGACTGTACGTCAATTAGGTGGGGAGAGTCGAGTCAGTAAAGTCCCGTCGTGCGTTGGGTACGCAGGTCGGAACCGTGTGTAGACCCGTCGTGTGGTGAGTCCTGTTTGTGTTTGTGTGTATGTGCAGTACGGTGTTACTGGCATATTGTTTGTGCGTTGCTTCGTGAAATATTTTTAAACTGTCGCGACTCGACTCGGGGGCGCCCCTGTAGTCGAGCGTGACGGTGTTGACGTCAAGTGAGTACAATGTAGTTCGGGGACGCCTGGACCGGGTTGTAACTACCTGATGTCAAGAAATGAGGTTTTCAATGAAGTGGAGAAAGTTTTAAAATTGGTTGACCTTGTGGACGCGTTTTAAAATTTGATTGGCCCTGAGGGCGTGTTTGATATTGATTGGCCCTAAGGGCGTGTTTGATTTTGATTGGCCCTGTGGGCGGGTTTTGATTTTGGTTGGCCCGGTGGGCGTGGTTCGGTGTTGGTTGGCCCGGTGGGCGAGTGTTGTTGTGTTGTGGTTTGGCTGTGTCGGCTTGTGTTTTGGTTGATGGTTGAATGACTGGTTTTGTCTGTGAGTCGTGGCGCGTGTGTTTGCTAAATTGGTGGTCAAGCGTGTGTGTCGTTTGAGGCTAATTTTAGGGTTAAAACGGGTTAAGGTCCGAGTTAGAACTGAGTTTGGAAAACAGGTCTGCGCGAGTGTCACGGATCCGTGACGGACCAGAGAGTTCAGGCAAATTTTAGATCTTCGTCACGGCTCCGTGACCCCAACCGCGACGGGGTCTGTCACGGGTCCGTGACCCCTGTCCTTCTCACCGTCTTGATTGTGCAATTTGAGTGTTGGCTTTGCGTGGCGGTCTTCACGGTTGTGTTGGGGTATTGAGGTTGTAAGCAATAGTAGTTGCTGAATTGAGAACATAATCCCCATTTCGAGGTTTCCCTTACATAAGAGAGTAATTGAGTTGTTAATGACTTGAGCAGTGTGACGTGTTGGTAGTAGGTTTGGGATGATGGTTTGCACTGACTAGAGTGGTAAGTCTTTGGTGCTTTACTAGTATGCCATAATCGAACGGGTGTCCGTGGAGGTGAGCATAACGCTCATCCCCTTTACTACTTTTCCCGCAAGAGACGAGTAGCGAACACTGGTTTGGTTGCGGAAAGTTATAAGTAAGTGCATAAAGGAATGGGTGAGGGCTTGGTGTACATTTGTGTGGTTAGATTTGAGGTTTCGCTTACGTGTTGTTATAATTAAAGTGTAAATAGCGTGAGCGGTTTGACGCTTAGTAACAAGTACGTTAGAGTAGACGTAGACCGTGGGGACGCTAGTTT
This sequence comes from Erodium maritimum, assembly GCA_963921825.1. NCBI lineage: Eukaryota > Viridiplantae > Streptophyta > Magnoliopsida > Geraniales > Geraniaceae > Erodium > Erodium maritimum. Next base: position 97,192,000 of record OY997588.1, on the reverse strand, counting down.
ATTTGAGCATGTTGTCAGTATATGAGTTCGCAAACTGAATGTTTGCGTGTATCCGTGCAGAGGATACTGACACATGGCTCGCGGCAGACGAGGACGAGCAGCGGTAACACGAGGACGGGCGCCAACGCGGGGCCGGCGGGGACGGTCAGCGGGGACACCAGGACGGGTACCAACCGTTGAGCCCGCCGAGTACGCGGAGGCGCAGGGCACTCCTGTCAGAGAATATAGGAGAAGCGACGTGGGACCGTCTACAGGCACACCAAGTGTTCAGCCGGTCGCGGACCCTTCCGTTATGACTGCCCTGGATGAGCTGACCAGGACAGTTCAGAGTTTGGTGGCGGTCATCGCCAGTCGAGAGTCGGCTTCACCAGCTCCGAAGGCAGCAGCGGTCCCAGTGAGGCCCGGTCAGGCAGGGGACCACACAGCCCGAACCCTACTAGACTTCCTGAAGCTAGGGATACCCATCTTTGTCGGGGAGCCGAACCCCGACCTAGCCGAGAGGTGGCTAGAGCAGGTCACACGGGACCTGGATACATCAGGTATCGAAGATGGCCGCCGCAGAGTGTCCTTCGCAGCTCACCAGCTGAGGGATAGCGCCTACCACTGGTGGGGGCGTGTGAAGGACAGTGTCGGGCACGACTACGACATCTTCTAGGAGTTGTTTCTGGCACAGCACTTTCCCGAGTCGGCTCGGCTGAAGCGATATCGGCAGTTTCTGGACCTGGAGCAGGAGGGGATGACAGTGGCAGAATACGAGGCCAGGTTCACAGCCTTGACCAGATTCGCGCCGGAGATGGTGATGACCGAGCAGAACCGTTGCCTACGGTTCGAGGGGGGACTAAGACCGGTGATTCGGGATAAGGTCCTCGCCTTGAGGTTGCGGTGTTAGTCTTAGTGCCCGTAGTTCAATCCTAAATGTCCAAATGTATATATCATCGTTAGCAATAAAATTAAAGCGGCTTTATATTACTTATGTGTTGGAGTAATATATCGATGTGTGCTCTGATCTATGCCCACCATGCGAATAGAACCATAGATCGAGATAGATCACACTCGATGGGTCCCTAGTCAACAAAGCTTCACTAGAAGCGACTAGTATGAAAGATGGCTCTTTATGGCTTACGTTCTGTTAGTCATTGGAATGGGATTCCGGAGTCTGATCATAGATATCATGTGGGACATGATATTGGACGACCCGCCCTGAATATGTGCCATAGATTAAGTCATGAACATATTCAGTGTTGTAGCTTGTCATGTATCCTTAGACCAAGGAGTCTTTGTGATCGCTATGTAGTCAACAACTGAGTTTGACCTGAGCCTAACGTTGTCCGTAACAGGGCTTCCATAACGGCCAGGATTGGCTTGGGGACGGGCTACATGAGTGACACGAAAGACGGCTAAGGGATTTATCCCTCATACTAAGGTATGGGAAAGATATCGGTTCTCGGCCACTTGATCGAGAGTGACCGGAAGAATAGCATGGCCATGCACATGATACTGGGTATCATATCTTCAGTCATCTCACATATCAAGGAACGGTGATTGAGAATAATAAGGATGACGGCTCTATGCCTTATCTCAATCAGGATATCGGAGATAAAAGGATAATGACAGGGACGACGGAAAGGTTAGAATCGACAGGGTCGATTCGTATGTAGTGTCAGGCAATACTAAAGTCTCGTTAGTTGCCACTTAAATAGGATCAAGTAAAATGGGATTTTACGTTGATCTATTGACATGCATAAACCTAAGGGTCACACCGGAGGATGAAACTCATTGACACATTTATGGAGAATGGCCAAAAGGGAGTTGTCTCGGGACATGACCAAAACTGGGTTTTGAGTCATGTGCCCGTAAGTGAATAGGACTTCACAGATCGAGACAAGGCTTGGAGTCTTGGGATTGATCGCGTCGGATAATGTTGGACATTTCCGGTATGGAAGGCATGGAGGCGATGAGCGAATCACGGGACCTCGTTGGAAATGGCCACGGGCCATGTTCCAAGAGGCCCATGAAAGGCCCATGCAACCAAGGCCCATGGAACTAATTAATCAAGTCTTGATTAATTAGTACTAAGTAAGCAAGACAAGGATTAAGGTGTTGGTGATTCACCACCTAACCCAATCTTGTCTTGCCATACTTTGTCCTATTTACACCTTACTTGACACCATACTTGTCCCATGCCTTTAGTTGGACAAGTATGGGTTTTGTTATGTTTAAGTCATCTTTTTTCAACATAACAAACACAAGACAAGAATAGGAAACACATTTTCTCTCCCTCTTCCATGGCCATTTCGGGTTTGGCTAGTTTCCTCCTCCATTTTTGTGTTCTTGAGTCCTCAAAGAGAAGAACTACGTGGCTTTGATTCCCATGTGGATACGTAGGCGTCTTGGAGACTCAAGCCAATCATTCGTTAACCGGTGTTCTTGTTTTGGTAAGAACTAGTGCTGAATTTTTCTCTTGTTAATCCATTCTTTGTTAGTTGTTTCATGGTTCTAATTGTCTCTTGGTTTTCATTGATTTTCCGCTGCGAGTTGGTTCATCTCCAACCCTACCTCGAGACCCAACAGTGGTATCAGAGCCGTGCTACCTTCGGGATTCACAAGACGGTGTTCAAAGTTTCGGTTTTGCTTGAAAGTTTCGTTTTTGGCATGTTGTTTTGCTAAATTGTTTGATAACATGTTTTAAATTATTGTTTATGGATTTAATGCATGTAAAATGAATTTTTGAAAATTATTTCAAATCTGGAAATTTTGAAAAAAATTTGATTTTTCGGGTCTCGGGAGCGGGACTCTCGGGGAGCCGAAACCGGGACCGAACGGGGATCCGTTGGACGGAGCTAGGCCAAACATGACCATTGGATGGTTGATATGCCAAGGCTAAACCTTTTTTTTAGTTATGACGAGTTTGGAACCGTCATGATGAACTCGAAGATCAAATGTTCAAAAGTTTCATTTTGAACGGTTTCGATAAACCGAGCATCAAAAAATTTCGAAACTTGGCTATTAATTAAAACCGGAAAATCACATGATGTTTGATAACATTCTTGTTTGATAACACGATGTGTGATGTGATGTTGGCATGGTGTACATAATAGCCCCGAGCTCAATTTAATTATTTATCGCTTTTCACGGCCTGCGAGCCGTTAGACTTAACGTGTAATTATTCTTTCAAGGTGTGGTCGTCGAACCACTTGTTTGTAATATTTATTTATTCCCGACCTGTGAGTCGTGTATTAAATTGTAATATTTTACTCAAGACGAAGAAAGGGCGAAAAGGTCATTTGGTGGCTTTTCGGGTGTTGGCATCGGCTTGGAGTCGGTGGAGCTCAAGAAGCTAGTGGGAGTTAGTTTAGGGGGATATTATGTGCACATTTATCGCTTTATGCTTGGTTTAGTTTATGCATGATTAATTCTATGTGTTTTAGAATTGCATGCTTAACTTTATTTACCGAGCATATCACCTCACATGCAAAGATAAAATTGGAATTTTAATCCTTGTGTGTGAACCCTTAGAACCGTCATTGCATTGGATGTAGTTGACGGGTTCAAAGGAAGAATTACATTGGATGTAATTTGAGGCATCATTGCATTTGGAATGTAGTTGATGTGCTCATCGCATCTAGGATGTGCCAAAGTTTTGAACACAACTGGACAAGTAAAAGCGGGTCATGTCCGATACCTCCCAATCATCAACACCTTACTACCTCCCCGTCCTATGGGTGTCGTGCGCATTAGCGGAGCATCCATGGGGAAGCGGGGTAGTAGGTTTGGACGACATATGTGGGTGTCGTGCGCATTAGCGGAGCACCTACATAGTGACGGGCCATAGTTGAAAATTGGTGGACCCGACTACGATTCTCAGCCTGAGGTTGAGCTAGGGTAACAGATAGGGTAAGTCGTGTACATAAGTACATACCCTAGCCAAGAGTCACATTGGATGTGATTGGATGGAGTCCTACCTACATAGCTCGATTAAGTGGTGAGCATTAGTTCAGCTTAATCGAGTGAATCAAGGATCTTGGTTTCAGATTCTAAAGGTTTAGAATCGATTGTTGGTGTTTAAGCTTGATCTTCATAAAATTTATTCAGTTTACTGATTGAATTTTATCTGTTGTAGATCAAATGACAAATTCAGCGAACATTAATAGTTTGTCATTAAAAACCATTCTTGACAGGGTCAAGCTAAATGGGACAAACTATTTGGACTGGTACAGAATTTTGAGGATAGTCCTCAAGTCTGAACGCAAAGAATATGTCCATGACAAGGCTGTCTCTAAGACCATATCAGAGTTACATGAAGTGTCATTAATTGCTGAGAAGAATATATCAGGGATCTGGGATCCAAGGATATTCTGATGGTCAACAAGGGAATTGGAAGTGGCAAGGGCGGGGCCCATGTGCACTTGGTAGGAAAGATGAGACACATGAGAATGTCTACTTCTGCTGCCAACAGCCTGGTCATTGGAACCGGGATTACAGGAAGTTCACGGCTGATCTGAAGAAGGGCAGTGGGACTGCGCCTTCATCAAATAGCGTGGATGATCTGAAGAAGGGCAGTAGGACTGCGCCTTCATCAGGAAACCTGGATGATCTAAGGAAGGGCGGTGGGACCGTGCCTTCATCCGGTATTAACTCTATAGAGCTACATCTCTCTACTTCCAAAGATTCATGGGTATTAGATACCAGGACTGAATCTCACACATGCACTTATATATGGTGGCTGAAAGTATGAGAGGTTTGGAAAGCACGAAGTGGACCTCAGAGTTGTGGCAACTGCTGTAGGATCCATGAGTCTTGCTTTGCCAAGAGGCCTTGTCTTAGTACTGTATAATGTATATTGCATACCTACTTTTAGTAGGAATATTATATTTGTATCCGTGTTTGACAAGGAAGGATATAATGTTAATATTGGAAATGGAGTTTTCAATGTTCTATGCAATGATATGTTTTATACCAGTACTGACTTGGTTGGAGGATTGTACATATTAGATATGGGTAACAATGCCTCAAGTTCTATATATTCCGTTAATGCCAAGAGGTTTTAAATCCAACGATTTAAACTTAACTCTGTTAAGGCACTATCATTTAGGTCGCATAAACAAGAAGCACCTATCAGCACTTCAGAAGTGCGGACTTTCAGGTTCATTCGAATTCCATTCGATCGATAGGTGCAAGGTTTGTTTGTTGGGCAAAATGACTGAAGTTCCCTTTTATCGATCTCGATGAAAGGGCGGGTGAATTATTGGGGCTGATACACTCGAATGTGTGTAGACCAATAAGTTCACTTGCCAGGAGGGGTTTTAGCTACTTTACCACATTTATTGAAGATTACAGTAAATATGGTTATGTCTATTCGGTGAGACATAAGTCTGAAGCTTTTGATAAATTCAAAGAGTTTAAGACTAAAGTAGAAAACCAGCTCGACAAAGGTATTAAGGCACTTCGATTGGATCGAGGTGGAAAATACTTTACCACAGAGTTATTAGATCATCTAAAAGAGAATGAGATCCTTTTAGAATGGACTCCTCCTGGGACACTGTAGTTGAAAGGTGTAGCCAAACGGAGAAATCGGACATTGTTAGACAATGGTCCGTTCCATGATTAGTTGGACTGATCTCCCAATCTCTTTCAGGGTTTATGCTCTAGAGACGACCGCATTCATAGTGAATCGGGCTTCGACAAGGGTGTGGAAGGGACACCATTTTAAAAATGGAATGGGATGATGCCCGCTTTGTCCTTCCTAAAGATTTGTGGTTGCGAGGCTTATGTGAAACATTTGGTTTCGACTAAGCTCGAACCAAGATCTGAGATATGCACCTTCGTGTGGTATCCCAAAGCAACAAGGGGATACCACTTCTACAATCCCAGTGAGAACATGGTGTTCATCGCATGGGGTGGGGTCTTTATGGAAAAGGAGTTTTGTTTCCAAAGACGTCATTGGGAGGACTGTGCATCTCGAAGAAATTCAGGATGGTACAGATCTGTCTAAACCAATTGGCAACCCAGTAGAAAGAAGCCAGAGATTGTCGTAGAGTAAGAACCAATTCCTGTTACAATTCCGGAAGGTCCAAGGCGATTTGAAAGGATCAATCTTCTACCTCCAAGATATGGTATCCGGAGGTGACAATGAAGTCATGGTGGATCACGATGATCCAGCCACCTTTCAGGAAGTCGTGGATGGGCCCAACTCCGAGTTATGGCTGGGAGCCATGAGGGAGGAAATGCAATCCATGTCGGACAACCGAGTCTGGGAACCGGTTGATCCCATCAATGGTGTGAGGACCATAGGATGCAAATGGATCTTCAAGGTGAAGATGGACATGGACGGAAACCCTCTGACCAACAAAGCTCAACTGGTGGCGAAAGGTTATAGGCATGGATTGACTATGAGGAAACCTTCTCCTTAGTGGCTATGGTCAAAATCGATCCAAATTCTTCTTGACATAACTGCGTATTATAATTACGAGATATGGCAAGTGGATGTCAAAACCGCTTTCCTAAATGGAAATTTGACTGAGTACGTTTGTATGTCTCGGCCCAAAGGTTTTGACGATCCGAAGAATAAAGGAAAGATTTATAAGTTGTTGAAATCCATTTATGGATTGAAACGAACTTCTCGGAGTTGGATCTTTCGTTTTGATGAAGCTGTAATTGGATTTGGCTTAATCAAGAACGAGGATGAATCTTGCGTTTATAAGAACGCTAGTGGGAGCAAGATTACCTTTCTGGTTCTCATTGAAAACGACATCCCAACCTTGCACGAGACTAAAGCTTGGTTGAGGAAGTGTTTTTCAATAAAGGACTTAGGCGATGCTTCTTATATCTTAAGGATTAAGATATGTAGAGATCGCACCAAGAGGGTCTTGGATTTAAGTCAGGGAACCTATGTGAACAAGGCATTGAGTAGGTTCTTAATGCTCGATTCAAAGAAAGGACTCTTACCCACTAGTCATGGCATTCATCTCAGCAAGACTTAGTGTCCTAAGACACCTGATGAGCTGAAAAGGATGATGAGAATCCTATGCGCCTGGGGGTAGGATCGATCATATATGCCATGACATGTATGAGACCAGACGTCTCGTAAGCCTTATGTTGTACCAGTAGACATCATTCTAACCCGGGGGAAAGATGATGTTGAACTAGTCGTTGAAGGATGAGTAGACGCTAGTTTTCCAAGACAAATCCAGATGAGTTTAGAAGTCAATCAGGATATGTGTTTACGCTGAATGGTAGAGCTTTAGCTGGGAGAGCGTAAAGCAAGATATCATTGCCGAATCTACGACAGCTTGGTATCAGAGCTCGAGGTTTCACACCTCGGACTGTACGTCAATTAGGTGGGGAGAGTCGAGTCAGTAAAGTCCCGTCGTGCGTTGGGTACGCAGGTCGGAACCGTGTGTAGACCCGTCGTGTGGTGAGTCCTGTTTGTGTTTGTGTGTATGTGCAGTACGGTGTTACTGGCATATTGTTTGTGCGTTGCTTCGTGAAATATTTTTAAACTGTCGCGACTCGACTCGGGGGCGCCCCTGTAGTCGAGCGTGACGGTGTTGACGTCAAGTGAGTACAATGTAGTTCGGGGACGCCTGGACCGGGTTGTAACTACCTGATGTCAAGAAATGAGGTTTTCAATGAAGTGGAGAAAGTTTTAAAATTGGTTGACCTTGTGGACGCGTTTTAAAATTTGATTGGCCCTGAGGGCGTGTTTGATATTGATTGGCCCTAAGGGCGTGTTTGATTTTGATTGGCCCTGTGGGCGGGTTTTGATTTTGGTTGGCCCGGTGGGCGTGGTTCGGTGTTGGTTGGCCCGGTGGGCGAGTGTTGTTGTGTTGTGGTTTGGCTGTGTCGGCTTGTGTTTTGGTTGATGGTTGAATGACTGGTTTTGTCTGTGAGTCGTGGCGCGTGTGTTTGCTAAATTGGTGGTCAAGCGTGTGTGTCGTTTGAGGCTAATTTTAGGGTTAAAACGGGTTAAGGTCCGAGTTAGAACTGAGTTTGGAAAACAGGTCTGCGCGAGTGTCACGGATCCGTGACGGACCAGAGAGTTCAGGCAAATTTTAGATCTTCGTCACGGCTCCGTGACCCCAACCGCGACGGGGTCTGTCACGGGTCCGTGACCCCTGTCCTTCTCACCGTCTTGATTGTGCAATTTGAGTGTTGGCTTTGCGTGGCGGTCTTCACGGTTGTGTTGGGGTATTGAGGTTGTAAGCAATAGTAGTTGCTGAATTGAGAACATAATCCCCATTTCGAGGTTTCCCTTACATAAGAGAGTAATTGAGTTGTTAATGACTTGAGCAGTGTGACGTGTTGGTAGTAGGTTTGGGATGATGGTTTGCACTGACTAGAGTGGTAAGTCTTTGGTGCTTTACTAGTATGCCATAATCGAACGGGTGTCCGTGGAGGTGAGCATAACGCTCATCCCCTTTACTACTTTTCCCGCAAGAGACGAGTAGCGAACACTGGTTTGGTTGCGGAAAGTTATAAGTAAGTGCATAAAGGAATGGGTGAGGGCTTGGTGTACATTTGTGTGGTTAGATTTGAGGTTTCGCTTACGTGTTGTTATAATTAAAGTGTAAATAGCGTGAGCGGTTTGACGCTTAGTAACAAGTACGTTAGAGTAGACGTAGACCGTGGGGACGCTAGTTTATTTGAGCATGTTGTCAGTATATGAGTTCGCAAACTGAATGTTTGCGTGTATCCGTGCAGAGGATACTGACACATGGCTCGCGGCAGACGAGGACGAGCAGCGGTAACACGAGGACGGGCGCCAACGCGGGGCCGGCGGGGACGGTCAGCGGGGACACCAGGACGGGTACCAACCGTTGAGCCCGCCGAGTACGCGGAGGCGCAGGGCACTCCTGTCAGAGAATATAGGAGAAGCGACGTGGGACCGTCTACAGGCACACCAAGTGTTCAGCCGGTCGCGGACCCTTCCGTTATGACTGCCCTGGATGAGCTGACCAGGACAGTTCAGAGTTTGGTGGCGGTCATCGCCAGTCGAGAGTCGGCTTCACCAGCTCCGAAGGCAGCAGCGGTCCCAGTGAGGCCCGGTCAGGCAGGGGACCACACAGCCCGAACCCTACTAGACTTCCTGAAGCTAGGGATACCCATCTTTGTCGGGGAGCCGAACCCCGACCTAGCCGAGAGGTGGCTAGAGCAGGTCACACGGGACCTGGATACATCAGGTATCGAAGATGGCCGCCGCAGAGTGTCCTTCGCAGCTCACCAGCTGAGGGATAGCGCCTACCACTGGTGGGGGCGTGTGAAGGACAGTGTCGGGCACGACTACGACATCTTCTAGGAGTTGTTTCTGGCACAGCACTTTCCCGAGTCGGCTCGGCTGAAGCGATATCGGCAGTTTCTGGACCTGGAGCAGGAGGGGATGACAGTGGCAGAATACGAGGCCAGGTTCACAGCCTTGACCAGATTCGCGCCGGAGATGGTGATGACCGAGCAGAACCGTTGCCTACGGTTCGAGGGGGGACTAAGACCGGTGATTCGGGATAAGGTCCTCGCCTTGAGGTTGCGGTGTTAGTCTTAGTGCCCGTAGTTCAATCCTAAATGTCCAAATGTATATATCATCGTTAGCAATAAAATTAAAGCGGCTTTATATTACTTATGTGTTGGAGTAATATATCGATGTGTGCTCTGATCTATGCCCACCATGCGAATAGAACCATAGATCGAGATAGATCACACTCGATGGGTCCCTAGTCAACAAAGCTTCACTAGAAGCGACTAGTATGAAAGATGGCTCTTTATGGCTTACGTTCTGTTAGTCATTGGAATGGGATTCCGGAGTCTGATCATAGATATCATGTGGGACATGATATTGGACGACCCGCCCTGAATATGTGCCATAGATTAAGTCATGAACATATTCAGTGTCGTAGCTTGTCATGTATCCTTAGACCAAGGAGTCTTTGTGATCGCTATGTAGTCAACAACTGAGTTTGACCTGAGCCTAACGTTGTCCGTAACAGGGCTTCCATAACGGCCAGGATTGGCTTGGGGACGGGCTACATGAGTGACACGAAAGACGGCTAAGGGATTTATCCCTCATACTAAGGTATGGGAAAGATATCGGTTCTCGGCCACTTGATCGAGAGTGACCGGAAGAATAGCATGGCCATGCACATGATACTGGGTATCATATCTTCAGTCATCTCACATATCAAGGAACGGTGATTGAGAATAATAAGGATGACGGCTCTATGCCTTATCTCAATCAGGATATCGGAGATAAAAGGATAATGACAGGGACGACAGAAAGGTTAGAATCGACAGGGTCGATTCGTATGTAGTGTCAGGCAATACTAAAGTCTCGTTAGTTGCCACTTAAATAGGATCAAGTAAAATGGGATTTTACGTTGATCTATTGACATGCATAAACCTAAGGGTCACACCGGAGGATGAAACTCATTGACACATTTATGGAGAATGGCCAAAAGGGAGTTGTCTCGGGACATGACCAAAACTGGGTTTTGAGTCATGTGCCCGTAAGTGAATAGGACTTCACAGATCGAGACAAGGCTTGGAGTCTTGGGATTGATCGCGTCGGATAATGTTGGACATTTCCGGTATGGAAGGCATGGAGGCGATGAGCGAATCACGGGACCTCGTTGGAAATGGCCACGGGCCATGTTCCAAGAGGCCCATGAAAGGCCCATGCAACCAAGGCCCATGGAACTAATTAATCAAGTCTTGATTAATTAGTACTAAGTAAGCAAGACAAGGATTAAGGTGTTGGTGATTCACCACCTAACCCAATCTTGTCTTGCCATACTTTGTCCTATTTACACCTTACTTGACACCATACTTGTCCCATGCCTTTAGTTGGACAAGTATGGGTTTTGTTATGTTTAAGTCATCTTTTTTCAACATAACAAACACAAGACAAGAATAGGAAACACATTTTCTCTCCCTCTTCCATGGCCATTTCGGGTTTGGCTAGTTTCCTCCTCCATTTTTGTGTTCTTGAGTCCTCAAAGAGAAGAACTACGTGGCTTTGATTCCCATGTGGATACGTAGGCGTCTTGGAGACTCAAGCCAATCATTCGTTAACCGGTGTTCTTGTTTTGGTAAGAACTAGTGCTGAATTTTTCTCTTGTTAATCCATTCTTTGTTAGTTGTTTCATGGTTCTAATTGTCTCTTGGTTTTCATTGATTTTCCGCTGCGAGTTGGTTCATCTCCAACCCTACCTCGAGACCCAACAGTGGTATCAGAGCCGTGCTACCTTCGGGATTCACAAGACGGTGTTCAAAGTTTCGGTTTTGCTTGAAAGTTTCGTTTTTGGCATGTTGTTTTGCTAAATTGTTTGATAACATGTTTTAAATTATTGTTTATGGATTTAATGCATGTAAAATGAATTTTTGAAAATTATTTCAAATCTGGAAATTTTGAAAAAAATTTGATTTTTCGGGTCTCGGGAGCGGGACTCTCGGGGAGCCGAAACCGGGACCGAACGGGGATCCGTTGGACGGAGCTAGGCCAAACATGACCATTGGATGGTTGATATGCCAAGGCTAAACCTTTTTTTTAGTTATGACGAGTTTGGAACCGTCATGATGAACTCGAAGATCAAATGTTCAAAAGTTTCATTTTGAACGGTTTCGATAAACCGAGCATCAAAAAATTTCGAAACTTGGCTATTAATTAAAACCGGAAAATCACATGATGTTTGATAACATTCTTGTTTGATAACACGATGTGTGATGTGATGTTGGCATGGTGTACATAATAGCCCCGAGCTCAATTTAATTATTTATCGCTTTTCACGGCCTGCGAGCCGTTAGACTTAACGTGTAATTATTCTTTCAAGGTGTGGTCGTCGAACCACTTGTTTGTAATATTTATTTATTCCCGACCTGTGAGTCGTGTATTAAATTGTAATATTTTACTCAAGACGAAGAAAGGGCGAAAAGGTCATTTGGTGGCTTTTCGGGTGTTGGCATCGGCTTGGAGTCGGTGGAGCTCAAGAAGCTAGTGGGAGTTAGTTTAGGGGGATATTATGTGCACATTTATCGCTTTATGCTTGGTTTAGTTTATGCATGATTAATTCTATGTGTTTTAGAATTGCATGCTTAACTTTATTTACCGAGCATATCACCTCACATGCAAAGATAAAATTGGAATTTTAATCCTTGTGTGTGAACCCTTAGAACCGTCATTGCATTGGATGTAGTTGACGGTTCAAAGGAAGAATTACATTGGATGTAATTTGAGGCATCATTGCATTTGGAATGTAGTTGATGTGCTCATCGCATCTAGGATGTGCCAAAGTTTTGAACACAACTGGACAAGTAAAAGCGGGTCATGTCCGATACCTCCCAATCATCAACACCTTACTACCTCCCCGTCCTATGGGTGTCGTGGCGCATTAGCGGAGCATCCATGGGGAAGCGGGGTAGTAGGTTTGGACGACATATGTGGGTGTCGTGCGCATTAGCGGAGCACCTACATAGTGACGGGCCATAGTTGAAAATTGGTGGACCCGACTACGATTCTCAGCCTGAGGTTGAGCTAGGGTAACAGATAGGGTAAGTCGTGTACATAAGTACATACCCTAGCCAAGAGTCACATTGGATGTGATTGGATGGAGTCCTACCTACATAGCTCGATTAAGTGGTGAGCATTAGTTCAGCTTAATCGAGTGAATCAAGGATCTTGGTTTCAGATTCTAAAGGTTTAGAATCGATTGTTGGTGTTTAAGCTTGATCTTCATAAAATTTATTCAGTTTACTGATTGAATTTTATCTGTTGTAGATCAAATGACAAATTCAGCGAACATTAATAGTTTGTCATTAAAAACCATTCTTGACAGGGTCAAGCTAAATGGGACAAACTATTTGGACTGGTACAGAATTTTGAGGATAGTCCTCAAGTCTGAACGCAAAGAATATGTCCATGACAAGGCTGTCTCTAAGACCATATCAGAGTTACATGAAGTGTCATTAATTGCTGAGAAGAATATATCAGGGATCTGGGATCCAAGGATATTCTGATGGTCAACAAGGGAATTGGAAGTGGCAAGGGCGGGGCCCATGTGCACTTGGTAGGAAAGATGAGACACATGAGAATGTCTACTTCTGCTGCCAACAGCCTGGTCATTGGAACCGGGATTACAGGAAGTTCACGGCTGATCTGAAGAAGGGCAGTGGGACTGCGCCTTCATCAAATAGCGTGGATGATCTGAAGAAGGGCAGTAGGACTGCGCCTTCATCAGGAAACCTGGATGATCTAAGGAAGGGCGGTGGGACCGTGCCTTCATCCGGTATTAACTCTATAGAGCTACATCTCTCTACTTCCAAAGATTCATGGGTATTAGATACCAGGACTGAATCTCACACATGCACTTATATATGGTGGCTGAAAGTATGAGAGGTTTGGAAAGCACGAAGTGGACCTCAGAGTTGTGGCAACTGCTGTAGGATCCATGAGTCTTGCTTTGCCAAGAGGCCTTGTCTTAGTACTGTATAATGTATATTGCATACCTACTTTTAGTAGGAATATTATATTTGTATCCGTGTTTGACAAGGAAGGATATAATGTTAATATTGGAAATGGAGTTTTCAATGTTCTATGCAATGATATGTTTTATACCAGTACTGACTTGGTTGGAGGATTGTACATATTAGATATGGGTAACAATGCCTCAAGTTCTATATATTCCGTTAATGCCAAGAGGTTTTAAATCCAACGATTTAAACTTAACTCTGTTAAGGCACTATCATTTAGGTCGCATAAACAAGAAGCACCTATCAGCACTTCAGAAGTGCGGACTTTCAGGTTCATTCGAATTCCATTCGATCGATAGGTGCAAGGTTTGTTTGTTGGGCAAAATGACTGAAGTTCCCTTTTATCGATCTCGATGAAAGGGCGGGTGAATTATTGGGGCTGATACACTCGAATGTGTGTAGACCAATAAGTTCACTTGCCAGGAGGGGTTTTAGCTACTTTACCACATTTATTGAAGATTACAGTAAATATGGTTATGTCTATTCGGTGAGACATAAGTCTGAAGCTTTTGATAAATTCAAAGAGTTTAAGACTAAAGTAGAAAACCAGCTCGACAAAGGTATTAAGGCACTTCGATTGGATCGAGGTGGAAAATACTTTACCACAGAGTTATTAGATCATCTAAAAGAGAATGAGATCCTTTTAGAATGGACTCCTCCTGGGACACTGTAGTTGAAAGGTGTAGCCAAACGGAGAAATCGGACATTGTTAGACAATGGTCCGTTCCATGATTAGTTGGACTGATCTCCCAATCTCTTTCAGGGTTTATGCTCTAGAGACGACCGCATTCATAGTGAATCGGGCTTCGACAAGGGTGTGGAAGGGACACCATTTTAAAAATGGAATGGGATGATGCCCGCTTTGTCCTTCCTAAAGATTTGTGGTTGCGAGGCTTATGTGAAACATTTGGTTTCGACTAAGCTCGAACCAAGATCTGAGATATGCACCTTCGTGTGGTATCCCAAAGCAACAAGGGGATACCACTTCTACAATCCCAGTGAGAACATGGTGTTCATCGCATGGGGTGGGGTCTTTATGGAAAAGGAGTTTTGTTTCCAAAGACGTCATTGGGAGGACTGTGCATCTCGAAGAAATTCAGGATGGTACAGATCTGTCTAAACCAATTGGCAACCCAGTAGAAAGAAGCCAGAGATTGTCGTAGAGTAAGAACCAATTCCTGTTACAATTCCGGAAGGTCCAAGGCGATTTGAAAGGATCAATCTTCTACCTCCAAGATATGGTATCCGGAGGTGACAATGAAGTCATGGTGGATCACGATGATCCAGCCACCTTTCAGGAAGTCGTGGATGGGCCCAACTCCGAGTTATGGCTGGGAGCCATGAGGGAGGAAATGCAATCCATGTCGGACAACCGAGTCTGGGAACCGGTTGATCCCATCAATGGTGTGAGGACCATAGGATGCAAATGGATCTTCAAGGTGAAGATGGACATGGACGGAAACCCTCTGACCAACAAAGCTCAACTGGTGGCGAAAGGTTATAGGCATGGATTGACTATGAGGAAACCTTCTCCTTAGTGGCTATGGTCAAAATCGATCCAAATTCTTCTTGACATAACTGCGTATTATAATTACGAGATATGGCAAGTGGATGTCAAAACCGCTTTCCTAAATGGAAATTTGACTGAGTACGTTTGTATGTCTCGGCCCAAAGGTTTTGACGATCCGAAGAATAAAGGAAAGATTTATAAGTTGTTGAAATCCATTTATGGATTGAAACGAACTTCTCGGAGTTGGATCTTTCGTTTTGATGAAGCTGTAATTGGATTTGGCTTAATCAAGAACGAGGATGAATCTTGCGTTTATAAGAACGCTAGTGGGAGCAAGATTACCTTTCTGGTTCTCATTGAAAACGACATCCCAACCTTGCACGAGACTAAAGCTTGGTTGAGGAAGTGTTTTTCAATAAAGGACTTAGGCGATGCTTCTTATATCTTAAGGATTAAGATATGTAGAGATCGCACCAAGAGGGTCTTGGATTTAAGTCAGGGAACCTATGTGAACAAGGCATTGAGTAGGTTCTTAATGCTCGATTCAAAGAAAGGACTCTTACCCACTAGTCATGGCATTCATCTCAGCAAGACTTAGTGTCCTAAGACACCTGATGAGCTGAAAAGGATGATGAGAATCCTATGCGCCTGGGGGTAGGATCGATCATATATGCCATGACATGTATGAGACCAGACGTCTCGTAAGCCTTATGTTGTACCAGTAGACATCATTCTAACCCGGGGGAAAGATGATGTTGAACTAGTCGTTGAAGGATGAGTAGACGCTAGTTTTCCAAGACAAATCCAGATGAGTTTAGAAGTCAATCAGGATATGTGTTTACGCTGAATGGTAGAGCTTTAGCTGGGAGAGCGTAAAGCAAGATATCATTGCCGAATCTACGACAGCTTGGTATCAGAGCTCGAGGTTTCACACCTCGGACTGTACGTCAATTAGGTGGGGAGAGTCGAGTCAGTAAAGTCCCGTCGTGCGTTGGGTACGCAGGTCGGAACCGTGTGTAGACCCGTCGTGTGGTGAGTCCTGTTTGTGTTTGTGTGTATGTGCAGTACGGTGTTACTGGCATATTGTTTGTGCGTTGCTTCGTGAAATATTTTTAAACTGTCGCGACTCGACTCGGGGGCGCCCCTGTAGTCGAGCGTGACGGTGTTGACGTCAAGTGAGTACAATGTAGTTCGGGGACGCCTGGACCGGGTTGTAACTACCTGATGTCAAGAAATGAGGTTTTCAATGAAGTGGAGAAAGTTTTAAAATTGGTTGACCTTGTGGACGCGTTTTAAAATTTGATTGGCCCTGAGGGCGTGTTTGATATTGATTGGCCCTAAGGGCGTGTTTGATTTTGATTGGCCCTGTGGGCGGGTTTTGATTTTGGTTGGCCCGGTGGGCGTGGTTCGGTGTTGGTTGGCCCGGTGGGCGAGTGTTGTTGTGTTGTGGTTTGGCTGTGTCGGCTTGTGTTTTGGTTGATGGTTGAATGACTGGTTTTGTCTGTGAGTCGTGGCGCGTGTGTTTGCTAAATTGGTGGTCAAGCGTGTGTGTCGTTTGAGGCTAATTTTAGGGTTAAAACGGGTTAAGGTCCGAGTTAGAACTGAGTTTGGAAAACAGGTCTGCGCGAGTGTCACGGATCCGTGACGGACCAGAGAGTTCAGGCAAATTTTAGATCTTCGTCACGGCTCCGTGACCCCAACCGCGACGGGGTCTGTCACGGGTCCGTGACCCCTGTCCTTCTCACCGTCTTGATTGTGCAATTTGAGTGTTGGCTTTGCGTGGCGGTCTTCACGGTTGTGTTGGGGTATTGAGGTTGTAAGCAATAGTAGTTGCTGAATTGAGAACATAATCCCCATTTCGAGGTTTCCCTTACATAAGAGAGTAATTGAGTTGTTAATGACTTGAGCAGTGTGACGTGTTGGTAGTAGGTTTGGGATGATGGTTTGCACTGACTAGAGTGGTAAGTCTTTGGTGCTTTACTAGTATGCCATAATCGAACGGGTGTCCGTGGAGGTGAGCATAACGCTCATCCCCTTTACTACTTTTCCCGCAAGAGACGAGTAGCGAACACTGGTTTGGTTGCGGAAAGTTATAAGTAAGTGCATAAAGGAATGGGTGAGGGCTTGGTGTACATTTGTGTGGTTAGATTTGAGGTTTCGCTTACGTGTTGTTATAATTAAAGTGTAAATAGCGTGAGCGGTTTGACGCTTAGTAACAAGTACGTTAGAGTAGACGTAGACCGTGGGGACGCTAGTTTATTTGAGCATGTTGTCAGTATATGAGTTCGCAAACTGAATGTTTGCGTGTATCCGTGCAGAGGATACTGACACATGGCTCGCGGCAGACGAGGACGAGCAGCGGTAACACGAGGACGGGCGCCAACGCGGGGCCGGCGGGGACGGTCAGCGGGGACACCAGGACGGGTACCAACCGTTGAGCCCGCCGAGTACGCGGAGGCGCAGGGCACTCCTGTCAGAGAATATAGGAGAAGCGACGTGGGACCGTCTACAGGCACACCAAGTGTTCAGCCGGTCGCGGACCCTTCCGTTATGACTGCCCTGGATGAGCTGACCAGGACAGTTCAGAGTTTGGTGGCGGTCATCGCCAGTCGAGAGTCGGCTTCACCAGCTCCGAAGGCAGCAGCGGTCCCAGTGAGGCCCGGTCAGGCAGGGGACCACACAGCCCGAACCCTACTAGACTTCCTGAAGCTAGGGATACCCATCTTTGTCGGGGAGCCGAACCCCGACCTAGCCGAGAGGTGGCTAGAGCAGGTCACACGGGACCTGGATACATCAGGTATCGAAGATGGCCGCCGCAGAGTGTCCTTCGCAGCTCACCAGCTGAGGGATAGCGCCTACCACTGGTGGGGGCGTGTGAAGGACAGTGTCGGGCACGACTACGACATCTTCTAGGAGTTGTTTCTGGCACAGCACTTTCCCGAGTCGGCTCGGCTGAAGCGATATCGGCAGTTTCTGGACCTGGAGCAGGAGGGGATGACAGTGGCAGAATACGAGGCCAGGTTCACAGCCTTGACCAGATTCGCGCCGGAGATGGTGATGACCGAGCAGAACCGTTGCCTACGGTTCGAGGGGGGACTAAGACCGGTGATTCGGGATAAGGTCCTCGCCTTGAGGTTGCGGTGTTAGTCTTAGTGCCCGTAGTTCAATCCTAAATGTCCAAATGTATATATCATCGTTAGCAATAAAATTAAAGCGGCTTTATATTACTTATGTGTTGGAGTAATATATCGATGTGTGCTCTGATCTATGCCCACCATGCGAATAGAACCATAGATCGAGATAGATCACACTCGATGGGTCCCTAGTCAACAAAGCTTCACTAGAAGCGACTAGTATGAAAGATGGCTCTTTATGGCTTACGTTCTGTTAGTCATTGGAATGGGATTCCGGAGTCTGATCATAGATATCATGTGGGACATGATATTGGACGACCCGCCCTGAATATGTGCCATAGATTAAGTCATGAACATATTCAGTGTTGTAGCTTGTCATGTATCCTTAGACCAAGGAGTCTTTGTGATCGCTATGTAGTCAACAACTGAGTTTGACCTGAGCCTAACGTTGTCCGTAACAGGGCTTCCATAACGGCCAGGATTGGCTTGGGGACGGGCTACATGAGTGACACGAAAGACGGCTAAGGGATTTATCCCTCATACTAAGGTATGGGAAAGATATCGGTTCTCGGCCACTTGATCGAGAGTGACCGGAAGAATAGCATGGCCATGCACATGATACTGGGTATCATATCTTCAGTCATCTCACATATCAAGGAACGGTGATTGAGAATAATAAGGATGACGGCTCTATGCCTTATCTCAATCAGGATATCGGAGATAAAAGGATAATGACAGGGACGACAGAAAGGTTAGAATCGACAGGGTCGATTCGTATGTAGTGTCAGGCAATACTAAAGTCTCGTTAGTTGCCACTTAAATAGGATCAAGTAAAATGGGATTTTACGTTGATCTATTGACATGCATAAACCTAAGGGTCACACCGGAGGATGAAACTCATTGACACATTTATGGAGAATGGCCAAAAGGGAGTTGTCTCGGGACATGACCAAAACTGGGTTTTGAGTCATGTGCCCGTAAGTGAATAGGACTTCACAGATCGAGACAAGGCTTGGAGTCTTGGGATTGATCGCGTCGGATAATGTTGGACATTTCCGGTATGGAAGGCATGGAGGCGATGAGCGAATCACGGGACCTCGTTGGAAATGGCCACGGGCCATGTTCCAAGAGGCCCATGAAAGGCCCATGCAACCAAGGCCCATGGAACTAATTAATCAAGTCTTGATTAATTAGTACTAAGTAAGCAAGACAAGGATTAAGGTGTTGGTGATTCACCACCTAACCCAATCTTGTCTTGCCATACTTTGTCCTATTTACACCTTACTTGACACCATACTTGTCCCATGCCTTTAGTTGGACAAGTATGGGTTTTGTTATGTTTAAGTCATCTTTTTTCAACATAACAAACACAAGACAAGAATAGGAAACACATTTTCTCTCCCTCTTCCATGGCCATTTCGGGTTTGGCTAGTTTCCTCCTCCATTTTTGTGTTCTTGAGTCCTCAAAGAGAAGAACTACGTGGCTTTGATTCCCATGTGGATACGTAGGCGTCTTGGAGACTCAAGCCAATCATTCGTTAACCGGTGTTCTTGTTTTGGTAAGAACTAGTGCTGAATTTTTCTCTTGTTAATCCATTCTTTGTTAGTTGTTTCATGGTTCTAATTGTCTCTTGGTTTTCATTGATTTTCCGCTGCGAGTTGGTTCATCTCCAACCCTACCTCGAGACCCAACATGCGGAAGTATACAGATCTCGTGGACACCGTAGCAAAGGTGGAGCAGGTTATTCGAGATGCGGCCAGGACCCGTGAGGTCCGACAGCGGCCGACCAGCCTAGCAGGGCCGTCTGACTCACGAGACCCGAGGAGACAGAGGACCACAGGGTTCTTCCGACCATAGGCTCATCAGGGTGGACCTAGACAGATGGGGTCGGTGGCGTCCGTGGGGCCGGTCTCGTCAGAGAGGGGGCCGACATACCATCTCTGCGGGCAGCCAGACCACTTTCAGCGAGAGTGTCCAATGAGGGGAGGGCCCGCGGCGCTGCCAGTGACCAGCCGGACAGGCCAGGGCACGAAATCGAGGGCCGACGATTTCAGGTGTTTCCGGTGCAACCGGGTTGGGCACACTATTGCAAGGTGCCCTGATCCGATATGGCAGTGTCAGAGCGGCGGCCGCAGTAGTCGTCTACAGTGCAGCCGCCTAGAGGCCGCCCGCGTCAAGGGTAGCAGTCGAGGTTCTCACAGCCGTCTACGAGCGCGCCAGCTCCGAGACAACAGCAGAGCTATGGGTATCCAGCAGCTAGTGCGCCGGGTCGGTGGCAGCAGGCGTCAGAGCGATGAGTGTACGCAGTTACCGACTACCGGGCCCCAGGATCCCCTGCCTTCCGCGAGACCTCTCAGGGTACGTGTTTATTGTATCAATTTTAGGCGTTATTCTTATTTGATACCGGGGTGTTGCACTAGTTATCTCGTTGAGTTGTGCGGAGAGGTTGGGGCTGAGTTTAGAGTCGTTGAGTCACCCCCGTGCCTGGACACCCAGTTGGGGCGTGACGGGGTGATGTGTTGTTGACTGGGGTCTGTCGTACCCGCGAAATTAGAGTCGCAGACTGTCCTTGCCCTCGTGACCTTTTCGTGCGGGAAATGTTGACCTTTGACACGATCTTGGGAACGGATTGGCTGACGAAGAACCGAGCCAATATCGACGTTGTGGGTTGCACAGTGGAAATGGGGGGCACGTCACGATGGTTTTCGTGAGCGGTTAGCTGAGTTCGCCTACAACAACAGCTTCCAGGCCAGTATCATGATGGCACCGTTTGAAGCGTTGTGTGGTAGGCCGTGTCGATCGTCGTGTGCTGGGCAGAAGTGAGAACTGAGGGTTTATTGGGTCTAGAACTGGATCGAGAGACAGCAGGGTCGGTAGGAGCTATGCTGACAGACGGCGCCAACCTCTCGAGTCAGCAGCCGGTGACCACGTATCCATAGAGGCGAGTCTGTCTTAAATTTCGTGGACGAAATTCCTTTAAGGGGGTGGACTGTAATAACCACTCCCGGTTAACGCAGTCAAACCTGCGAAAAACAGGAAAATTTAAAAAATTTAAGACAGACACTCAATTGAACCTAAATTGACCCCGAGGGTCATACCGGACTTAAGTTGACCCCGATATAGACCAAAGTGAGTTCCGGGGGACTCGGGGCAACTTTCTGATCAATTTGGGAAATGTTGACTTTTCGTTGGAAAAGTCAACCGAGCGACGTTTTGGTCCATTCGAGGACCGTTTTTGATCCAAAAATCTTAGCCGTCGTTGTAGCGGTCTTAGTTGAGCCGTTTCCTTATAGCCCGTCAAGTTTCGTAATTTCTTGAAAAGGTGCCCGTTCGGGGCTCGAAACAACCGAATTTTGCGAATCTGACAAAACATATCTATGAGATATTTTCCCGAAAAAGGTGTGGGACCCACATGACACATGTCATGAATATGATGGAAGGAAAAATGGAGGACAACTTTACCCTTGACTTGAAAGAAAAGACAAAATGAAAATGGGGGGTATTTTGGTCTTTTTGATGTGTGGTTAGTGTTTTTGAACAAAACAAAAGATGAGAGACATGTGATGGTCGGCCATAGTATAGAAAATAGGACTTTTTAGAGAGAGAAATAAGTTAGAAGGAAGAGAGAAGGAGGAGAGAAAAAGAGAAGAGGCTTGGGGGATTTGTGACGTTTCTCGTTCATCCGACCGGTGGATCGTCTCAACGATAAAAGAATCGAGTTCACACCGTCATTCTCTACGGTGAGCACCTAACCGATTTTCGTTTTGTTAAGTTCGAATTTTAGGGTTTGAGTTTAAACGATTCAAATATGGTTGGGTTTTTGTTAGAATTGGTTTAAAGATGAATGGTTGAGGTTTGGGGTTCGTTAGGAACGTTTTGGGGCAAAAAGGGAATTTTTCCATTGTGTCCATGTGGGGCCCACGTGCTCGGGTGCTCGGGTTTAGTGTTCGGGTGGTTTAGAACGTTCCCCGGGTCCTTAATCCACAACCGGATCGAAATTTGGAATTAAATTGTGAAAGTTGTAATTGACGGTTTTAGAAACTTTAAACGTTAATTAAATGACTCGGAAGTCGGAATTCGATTACGTCAAGTGCCTAGGAACCCTCGAATTATTCTAAGACCGTAGAAACGAAAACGGGAATTTTCGGAGCCCCGGAAGGGCGTTTCCAAAACCCGGGCAGATTCGCCATGTCGGGCGAATCGGGCTTTTCCGAGTCCAATATCGACAATGTCGAGTAATTGGGGAGTTTGGGAGTGATCGACATTGTCGGGGTTACTTTTGGGCGTTAAGTTTGTTAAATTCCAGTTTATGTCTGCGAACTTAAGAGTACTTAAAATTGTGTTCTTTTAGATCGTGCTGCAGACAGAGGGAAAGGAAAGCTAGGCGAGTGACTGAGATCACACCGAAGCTTGTTGGTTGGCTTTTGGAGAACACGCACAAGGTATGGAAAAGTAGCCGGATCTCGGCCCTGACTAGGGAAAGTTAACAGTAGAATTGCATGTGACACCGGGGTATCGTGGGTTGAGTAGGTTATTGAATATTAGAAAGGCATGATACGGGAACGTAGCGATTATTAGAAAAGCATGTGACACTTAGTAGTGTCGTAGGAAAAGAGAACTTATCGATGTTAGAATTACTGGAGGCTTATGACCATGCCCGGAGGTTGATTGCGAACTTATCGAGGTTAGGAGTAATGGAGGCATATGACCATGCCCGGAGGTTGATTGTGAAACTGTTGATATTAGGACTGTTGGAGGCATTGGCTATGCCGGAGGTTAATTGTGTATGTTGTGTCTTGGGTGGCCATGAGAGCCCGTACTTTACTGTTGTGTCTTGAGTGGCCATGAGAGCCCGTACTTTACTGTTGTGTCTTGGGTGGCCATGAGTGCCCGTGGGGTTGTCGAACCCGTGTCTTTATTGTTGGTGTGTCTTGGGAGGCCATGAGTGCCCGTGGGGTTGTTGAACCCGTGTCGTTACTGTCGATGTATCTTGGGTGGCCATGAGTGCCCGTGGGGTTGTTGAGCCCGTGAGTTATGGTTGGTGTGTCTTGGGAGGCCGTGAGTGCCCGTGGGGTTGTTGAGCCCGTGAGTTATGGTTTGTGTGTCTTGGGAGGCCATGAGTGCCCGTGGGGTTATTGAGCCCGTGAGTTTGGTTGGTGTGTCTTGGGAGGCCGTGAGTGCCCGTGGGGTTGTTGAGCCCGTGAGTTATGGTTGGTGTGTCTTGGGAGGCCGTGAGTGCCCGTGCGGTAGTTGAGTCCGTGTTTTACCGTTGGTGTCTTGGGTGGCCATGAGTGCATGTGGAGTGTTGAACCGGTCTTGTTGCTGTTTGTTGAACCTTGCTTGTGATTGTGGTTGTGTTTGCCCGAGGTTAGTGACCCGACTTCGTGTCGGGAAGTGGTGTGGAATTTGGCTGGCTTTCCTGACAGGGATCGTTAAGTTGCGAGCGTTCCTTGGTTGGCCTGACCGAGTTCGAGTCTCGGGAGGTTGCGAGCGTTCTTTGGCTGGCTTGACCGAGTTCGAGTCTCGGGAAGTTGCGAGCGTTCTTTGGCTAGCCTGACCGAGTTCGAGTCTCGGGAGGTTGTGAGCGTTTTCAGGCGATGAGAGGGCAGCTCCCCTTCCGACTAGCTATCGGAAAAGCAGCGCTGTATATATCGCCAACAGGTCGATCGCCTGGAGCCTGACAGGGATCGGCAAAGCGCGTGGGGCAGGCTCGAGCCCAGCCGGTTATCAACCGGTACTGAGCAGCTGACAGGAGTGCGATCCTTTGTGATCTTGGGTGTTGCGTGGTGGTCTGTCGTGTCTTTGGAGGAGGTCGTCGATCGTTGTGTCGGGTCTACCTTACGTGTCTGAGTGTTGAGTCGGCTGAGGAAAGTATCAGTGTGTGGGTTTCGGTCGGGTTACTTGAGTTTGGGGATATTGATCCCCGGGGTTGAGTTGGTTGTTGGTGTTACCGGCATTGTCTTCTTATTATGGCAGAGTCAGTCTGTTATCCGTGGTGGTGAGCGAACGCTCACCCCTATCTGCTTTTCCTACAGGTACCGGTCGCAGGTTGAACTAGGTGAGCTTCTGAAGCTTGAAGAGCTAGGAGCGGGATTCTGGGTTTTTTTTGAGTCTAGCGACGGATACCATACTTTTGTCCACTTGTTGGGACGTGTTTTAAGTTGAAAATATTATTTTGTTGAACAAATGGTGTTTTTAAAGTGGTTATTCAAAACAGGTTTCAATTGTTTTATTATTTTAAACGTTCGCGTCCCGAGTTCGATTTTACTGAAATTGGGGCGTGACAGGTTGTGTGAGGTTTCTTTCCCGACAAGCAACGCAGACATCTGAAGTTGGTAAAAATTCGGTCGGGGCAGACGAGGTGTTGGTTAGGCCTTGTATTCCTCATGGTATGGTTAAAGTCAAAGCCCAATTGGGCTATTCGCAAGATATTGAGAGCAGCCCGTTTGAAAAAGGGTCTTTGGCTGGTTCGGTAGCCTAGGTTGTTTAGGAAGCTTCGGTCCCGGTGAGTGAAGTGTCGGAGGCCTTGGAGGTAGCGGAGGTGAAGGAGAGTAGTAAGTGGAAGTTGTAAAGACCGCCCCGGTTAAAATTATTAATATTTAAATTATTAGATTGGACCGTCATTGGTTGGAAAAAAGGTTGAATTTTGGGCCAAAGTCAACAAAAAAAAAGAGGAGAGAGGAAACAGACTTGGGCCAAGCCAGACCAGGCCCAGTCAGCCGGACCAGGCCCAAGCCCAAGCCCGCGCCAAGCCCAAGCCCTCTCCCCTAACCCTAGCACTATTCATCTTCTTCCTCACTTCACACACGCATCCCGAGGTGCCTCTATCTCTCTCCCTCTCTCTTAGACCTCTCCCTCTACCTCTCTTCGTCTCCGTGCACAATTCGAACTCGCCGGCGAAGGAGGAAACCCTCAAGCCTCAACCCTCCACCAACCGACGCCTCCCGTGTTCGATTCAGGCCACCGTTACACCCCTGTGACCGTGTCAAGTCGTATCAGTGACGGGAGATGGTGCTCGGGCTCGCGAGACGTCGTATCTTCCCGTGCCGCTCCAGATCCAACACGCCGACGTCGCCTCGCCACTGGAGAGAGCAAGCCGAGCAGACCTACGCGAGGT
This sequence comes from Erodium maritimum, assembly GCA_963921825.1. Lineage (NCBI taxonomy): Eukaryota > Viridiplantae > Streptophyta > Magnoliopsida > Geraniales > Geraniaceae > Erodium > Erodium maritimum. The sequence goes on along the minus strand of OY997588.1, from coordinate 97,166,726 downwards.
TCCCAGGTTCTGGTGAGTCCTCGCCGTCATTTGCGGCCCACCGGACCTCTAAGAGACCTCTAGAGCCGTGCTTCGCCTCTCCCGACCACCGCCGCTCTTCCTCCGAGCTCCCCTGACGTCGCCGCCGCCAGCGGCGGAGCCAAACCCTAGTTCCCTTCGTCTGTGCTCGGGCCTCTAGACCAGACACAGGCCTTGGGCCTCCAGTGTTGGGTCTCGAGGTAGGGTTGGAGATGAACCAACTCGCAGCGGAAAATCAATGAAAACCAAGAGACAATTAGAACCATGAAACAACTAACAAAGAATGGATTAACAAGAGAAAAATTCAGCACTAGTTCTTACCAAAACAAGAACACCGGTTAACGAATGATTGGCTTGAGTCTCCAAGACGCCTACGTATCCACATGGGAATCAAAGCCACGTAGTTCTTCTCTTTGAGGACTCGAGAACACAAACATGGAGGTGGAAACTAGCCAAACCCGAAATGGCCATGGAAGAGGGAGAGAAAATGTGTTTCCTATTCTTGTCTTGTGTTTGTTATGTTGAAAAAAGATGACTTAAACATAACAAAACCCATACTTGTCCAACTAAAGGCATGGGACAAGTATGGTGTCAAGTAAGGTGTAAATAGGACAAAGTATGGCAAGACAAGATTGGGTTAGGTGGTGAATCACCAACACCTTAATCCTTGTCTTGCTTACTTAGTACTAATTAATCAAGACTTGATTAATTAGTTCCATGGGCCTTGGTTGCATGGGCCTTTCATGGGCCTCTTGGAACATGGCCCGTGGCCATTTCCAACGAGGTCCCGTGATTCGCTCATCGCCTCCATGCCTTCCATACCGGAAATGTCCAACATTATCCGACGCGATCAATCCCAAGACTCCAAGCCTTGTCTCGATCCGTAAAGTCCTATTCACTTACGGGCACATGACCCAAAACCCAGTTTTGGTCATGTCCCGAGACAACTCCCTTTTGGCCATTCTCCATAAATGTGTCAATGAGTTTCATCCTCCGGTGTGACCCTTAGGTTTATGCATGTCAATAGATCAACGTAAAATCCCATTTTACTTGATCCTATTTAAGTGGCAACTAACGAGACTTTAGTATTGCCTGACACTACATAACGAATCGACCCTGTCGATTCTAACCTTTCCGTCGTCCCTGTCATTATCCTTTTATCTCCGATATCCTGATTGAGATAAGGCATAGAGCCGTCATCCTTATTATTCTCAATCACCGTTCCTTGATATGTGAGATGACTGAAGATATGATACCCAGTATCATGTGCATGGCCATGCTATTCTTCCAGTCACTCTCGATCAAGTGGCCGAGAACCGATATCTTTCCCATACCTTAGTATGAGGGATAAATCCCTTAGCCGTCTTTCGTGTCACTCATGTAGCCCGTCCCCAAGCCAATCCTGGCCGTTATGGAAGCCCTGTTACGGACAACGTTAGGCTCAGGTCAAACTCAGTTGTTGACTACATAGCGATCACAAAGACTCCTTGGTCTAAGGATACATGACAAGCTACAACACTGAATATGTTCATGACTTAATCTATGGCACATATTCAGGGCGGGTCGTCCAATATCATGTCCCACATGATATCTATGATCAGACTCCGGAATCCCATTCCAATGACTAACAGAACGTAAGCCATAAAGAGCCATCTTTCATACTAGTCGCTTCTAGTGAAGCTTTGTTGACTAGGGACCCATCGAGTGTGATCTATCTCGATCTATGGTTCTATTCGCATGGTGGGCATAGATCAGAGCACACATCGATATATTACTCCAACACATAAGTAATATAAAGCCGCTTTAATTTTATTGCTAACGATGATATATACATTTGGACATTTAGGATTGAACTACGGGCACTAAGACTAACAATCTCCCACTTGCCCTAGTTCCAATCTAAACTCCAATATGTCCCCATCGACTTTACATGTCTAACATGTTCAGGCAGTGACACTGCCTTAGTCAAAGGGTTGGCTATGTTATCATCTGTTGCAATATCGGTTATCTTCACTTCACCTCAGTTCAGTATTTATCTGATGAGGTGGATACGCCGCAGTACATGTTTGGATTTGTTATGCGATCTAGGCTTTTAGCTTGCGCAATGGCCCTTGTGTTGTCGCAAAATGGATTCACCGGACTGGATGGGTTTTTAATTACACCCAGCCCTGCCATGAATTTCCAAATCCACATAGCCTCCTTAGCTGCCTCTGCAGCATCCATGTACTTGGCCTCTGTCGTAGATTCGGCAATGGTATCTTTCTTTACGCTTTCCCAGCTAAAGCTCTGCCATTCAGCGTAAACACATATCCTGATTGACTTCTAAAGTCATCTGGATTTGTCTTGGAAAACTAGCGTCTACTCATCCTTCGACGACTAGTTCAGCATCATCTTTCCCCCGGGTTAGAATGATGTCTACTGGTACAACATAAGGCTTACGAGACGTCTGGTCTCATACATGTCATGGCATATATGATCGATCCTGCCCCCAGGCGCATAGGATTCTCATCATCCTTTTCAGCTCATCAGGTGTCTTAGGACACTGAGTCTTGCTGAGATGAATGCCATGACTAGTGGGTAAGAGTCCTTTCTTTGAATCGAGCATTAAGAACCTACTCAATGCCTTGTTCACATAGGTTCCCTGACTTAAATCCAAGACCCTCTTGGTGCGATCTCTACATATCTTAATCCTTAAGATATGAGAAGCATCGCCTAAGTCCTTTATTGAAAAACACTTCCTCAACCAAGCTTTAGTCTCGTGCAAGGTTGGGATGTCGTTTTCAATGAGAACCAGAAAGGTAATATTGCTCCCACTAGCCTTCTTATAAACGCAAGATTCATCCTCGTTCTTGATTAAGCCAAATCCAATTACAGCTTCATCAAAACGAAGGATCCAACTCCGAGAAGTTCGTTTCAATCCATAAATGGATTTCAACAACTTATAAATCTTTCCTTTATTCTTCGGATCGTCAAAACCTTTGGGCCGAGACATACAAACGTACTCAGTCAAATTTCCATTTAGGAAAGCGGTTTTGACATCCACTTGCCATATCTCGTAATTATGATACGCAGTTATGTCAAGAAGAATTTGGATCGATTTTTACCATAGCCACTAAGGAGAAGGTTTCCTCATAGTCAATCCATTGGATCTGCCTATAACCTTTCGCCACCAGTTGAGCTTTGTAGGTCAGAGGGTTGCCGTCCATGTCCATCTTCACCTTGAAGATCCATTTGCATCCGATGGTCCTCACACCATTGATGGGATCAACCGGTTCCCAGACTCGGTTGTCCGACATGGATTGCATTTCCTCCCTCATGGCTCCCAGCCATAACTCGGAGTTGGGCCCATCCACGACTTCCTGAAAGGTGGCTGGATCATCGTGATCCACCATGACTTCATTGTCACCTCCGGATACCATATCTTGGAGATGGAAGATTGATCCTTTCAAATCGCCTTGGACCTTTCGGAATTGTAACAGGAATTGGTTCTTACTCTACGACAATCTCTGGCTCCTTTCTACTGGGTTGCCAATTGGTTTAGACAGATCTGTACCATCCTGAATTTCTTCGAGATGCACAGTCCTCCCAATGACGTCTTTGGAAACAAAACTCCTTTTCCATAAAGACCCCACCCCATGCGACGAACACCATGTTCTCACTGGGATTGTAGAAATAGTATCCCCTTGTTGCTTTGGGACACCACACGAAGGTGCATATCTCAGATCTTGGTTCGAGCTTAGTCGAAACCAAATGTTTCACATAAGCCTCGCAACCACAAATCTTTAGGAAGGATAAAGCGGGCATCATCCCGTACCATTTTAAAATGGTGTCCCTTCCACACCCTTCGTCAAAGCCCGATTCACTATGAATGCGGTCGTCTCTAGAGCATAACCCCAGAAAGAGATTGGGAGATCAGTCCAACTAATAATGGAACGGACCATTGTCTAACAATGTCCGATTTCTCCGTTTGGCTACACCTTTCATCTACAGTGTCCCAAGAGGAGTCCATTCCAAAAGGATCCCATTCTCTTTTAGATGATCTAATAACTTTGTGGTCAAGTATTTTCCACCTCGATCCAATCGAAGTGCCTTAATACCTTTGTCGAGCTGGTTTTCTACTTTAGTCTTAAACTCTTTGAATTTATCAAAAGCTTCAGACTTATGTCTCAGCGAATAGACATAACCATATTTACTGTAACCATCAGTAAATCTGATAAAGTAGCTAAAACCCCTCCTGGCAAGTGAACTTATTGATCTACACACATTCGAGTGTATCAGCCCCAATAATTCACCCGCCCTTTCATCGCGATCGATAAAAGGGCACTTTAGTCATTTTGCCCATCAAACAAACCTTGCACCTATCGATCGAATGGAATTCGAATGAACCTGAAAGTCCGCACTTCTGAAGTGCTGATAGGTGCTTTTTGTTTATGCGACCTAGATGACAGTGCCTTAACAGAGTTAGGTTTAAATCGTTGGATTTAGACCTCTTGGTGTTAACGGAATATATAGAACTTGAGGCATTGTTACCCATATCTAATATGTACAATCCTCCAACCAAGTCAGTACTTGTATAAAACATATCATTGCATAAAACATTGAAAACTCCATTTCCAATATTAACATTATATCCTTCCTTGTCAAACATGGATACAGATATAATATTCCTACTAAAAGTAGGTATGCAATATACATTATACAATACTAAGACAAGGCCACTTGGCAAAGAAAGACTCATGGATCCTACAGCAGTTGCCACAACTCTGAGGTCCACTTCGTGCTTTCCAAACCTCTCCTACTTTCAGCCACCATATATAAGTGCATGTGTGAGATTCAGTCCTGGTATCTAATACCCATGAATCTTTGGAAGTAGAGAGATGTAGCTCTATAGAGTTAATACCGAATGAAGGCACGGTCCCACCGCCCTTCCTTAGATCATCCAGGTTTCCTGATGAAGGCGCAGTCCTACTGCCCTTCTTCAGATCATCCAGGCTATTTGATGAAGGCGCAGTCCCACTGCCCTTCTTCAGATCAGCCGTGAACTTCCTGTAATCCCGGTTCCAATGACCAGGCTGTTGGCAGTAGAAGCAGACATTCTCAGGTGTCTCATCTTTCCTGCCAAGTGCGCATGGGCCCAGCCCTTGCCACTTCCAATTCCCTTGTTGACCACCAGAATATCCTTGGATCCCAGATCCCTGAGATATTCTTCTCAGCAGTTAATGACACTTCATGTAACTCTGATATGGTCTTAGAGACAGCCTTGTCAAGGACATATTCTTTGCGTTCAGACTTGAGGACTATCCTCAAAATTCTGTACCAGTCCAAATAGTTTGTCCCATTTAGCTTGACCCTGTCAAGAATGGTTTTTAATGACAAACTATTAATGTTCGCTGAATTTGCCATTTGATCTACAACAGATAAAATTCAATCAGTAAACTGAATAAATTTTATGAAGATCAAGCTTAAACACCAACAATCAATTCTAAACCTTTAGAATCTGAAACCAAGATCCTTGATTCACTCGATTAAGCTGAACTAATGCTCACCACTTAATCGAGCTATGTAGGTAGGACTCCATCCAATCACATCCAATGTGACTCTTGGCTAGGGTATGTACTTATGTACACGGCTTACCCTATCTGTTACCCTAGCTCAACCTCAGGCTGAGAATCGTAGTCGGGTCCACCAATTTTCAACTATAGCCCGTCACTATGTAGGTGCTCCGCTAATACGCACGACACCCACATATGTCGTCCAAACCTACTACCCCGCTTCCCCATGGATGCTCCGCTAATGCGCACGACACCCATAGGACGGGGAGGTAGTAAGGTGTTGATGATTGGGAGGTATCGGACATGACCCGCTTTTACTTGTCCAGTTGTGTTCAAAACTTTGGCACATCCTAGATGCGATGAGCACATCAACTACATTCCAAATGCAATGATGCCTCAAATTACATCCAATGTAATTCTTCCTTTGAACCCGTCAACTACATCCAATGCAATGATGGTTCTAAGGGTTCACACACAAGGATTAAAATTCCAATTTTATCTTTGCATGTGAGGTGATATGCTCGGTAAATAAAGTTAAGCATGCAATTCTAAAACACATAGAATTAATCATGCATAAACTAAACCAAGCATAAAGTGATAAATGTGCACATAATAGCCCCCTAAACTAACTCCCACTAGCTTCTTGAGCTCCACCGACTCCAAGCCGATGCCAACACCCGAAAAGCCACCAAATGACCTTTTCGCCCTTTCTTCGTCTTGAGTAAAATATTACAATTTAATACACGACTCGCAGGTCGGGAATAAATAAATATTACAAACAAGTGGTTCGACGACCACACCTTGAAAGAATAATTACACGTTAACTCTAACGGCTCGCAGGCCGTGAAAATCGATAGATAATTAAATCGAGCTCGGGGCTATTATGTACACCATGCCAACATCACATCACACATCGTGTTATCAAACAAGCATGTTATCAAACATCATGTGATTTTCCGGTTTTAATTAATAGCCAAGTTTCGAAATTTTTTGATGCTCGGTTTATCGAAACCGTTCAAAAATGAAACTTTTGAACATTTGATCTTCGAGTTCATCATGACGGTTCCAAACTCGTCATAACTAACAAAACGGTTTAGCCTTGGCATATCAACCATCCAATGGTCATGCTTGGCCTAGCTCCGTCCAACGGAGCCCCGTTCGGTCCCGGTTTCGGCTCCCCGAGAGTCCCGCTCCCGAGACCCGAAAAATCAAATTTTTTTCAAAATTTCCAGATTTGAAATAATTTTCAAAAATTCATTTTACATGTATTAAATCCATAAACAATAATTTAAAACATGTTATCAAACAATTTAGCAAAACAACATGCCAAAAACGAAACTTTCAAGCAAAACCGAAACTTTGAACACCGTCTTGTGAATCCCGAAGGTAGCACGGCTCTGATACCACTGTTGGGTCTCGAGGTAGGGTTGGAGATGAACCAACTCGCAGCGGAAAATCAATGAAAACCAAGAGACAATTAGAACCATGAAACAACTAACAAAGAATGGATTAACAAGAGAAAAATTCAGCACTAGTTCTTACCAAAACAAGAACACCGGTTAACGAATGATTGGCTTGAGTCTCCAAGACGCCTACGTATCCACATGGGAATCAAAGCCACGTAGTTCTTCTCTTTGAGGACTCGAGAACACAAACATGGAGGTGGAAACTAGCCAAACCCGAAATGGCCATGGAAGAGGGAGAGAAAATGTGTTTCCTATTCTTGTCTTGTGTTTGTTATGTTGAAAAAAGATGACTTAAACATAACAAAACCCATACTTGTCCAACTAAAGGCATGGGACAAGTATGGTGTCAAGTAAGGTGTAAATAGGACAAAGTATGGCAAGACAAGATTGGGTTAGGTGGTGAATCACCAACACCTTAATCCTTGTCTTGCTTACTTAGTACTAATTAATCAAGACTTGATTAATTAGTTCCATGGGCCTTGGTTGCATGGGCCTTTCATGGGCCTCTTGGAACATGGCCCGTGGCCATTTCCAACGAGGTCCCGTGATTCGCTCATCGCCTCCATGCCTTCCATACCGGAAATGTCCAACATTATCCGACGCGATCAATCCCAAGACTCCAAGCCTTGTCTCGATCCGTAAAGTCCTATTCACTTACGGGCACATGACCCAAAACCCAGTTTTGGTCATGTCCCGAGACAACTCCCTTTTGGCCATTCTCCATAAATGTGTCAATGAGTTTCATCCTCCGGTGTGACCCTTAGGTTTATGCATGTCAATAGATCAACGTAAAATCCCATTTTACTTGATCCTATTTAAGTGGCAACTAACGAGACTTTAGTATTGCCTGACACTACATAACGAATCGACCCTGTCGATTCTAACCTTTCCGTCGTCCCTGTCATTATCCTTTTATCTCCGATATCCTGATTGAGATAAGGCATAGAGCCGTCATCCTTATTATTCTCAATCACCGTTCCTTGATATGTGAGATGACTGAAGATATGATACCCAGTATCATGTGCATGGCCATGCTATTCTTCCAGTCACTCTCGATCAAGTGGCCGAGAACCGATATCTTTCCCATACCTTAGTATGAGGGATAAATCCCTTAGCCGTCTTTCGTGTCACTCATGTAGCCCGTCCCCAAGCCAATCCTGGCCGTTATGGAAGCCCTGTTACGGACAACGTTAGGCTCAGGTCAAACTCAGTTGTTGACTACATAGCGATCACAAAGACTCCTTGGTCTAAGGATACATGACAAGCTACAACACTGAATATGTTCATGACTTAATCTATGGCACATATTCAGGGCGGGTCGTCCAATATCATGTCCCACATGATATCTATGATCAGACTCCGGAATCCCATTCCAATGACTAACAGAACGTAAGCCATAAAGAGCCATCTTTCATACTAGTCGCTTCTAGTGAAGCTTTGTTGACTAGGGACCCATCGAGTGTGATCTATCTCGATCTATGGTTCTATTCGCATGGTGGGCATAGATCAGAGCACACATCGATATATTACTCCAACACATAAGTAATATAAAGCCGCTTTAATTTTATTGCTAACGATGATATATACATTTGGACATTTAGGATTGAACTACGGGCACTAAGACTAACATCCAGGCCAGGTTAGGGCCCAATCTGAGTTCAGATTTGGGTTCAGGTCTGGACCTAGATCGGACCTCGGTCTGGGTCGGGTCTGGGGCCGGGTCCGGGTCAGGCCTGGGTCAGGTTCGGGTCTGACCTGAACCGGGTCGGATCCGGGTCAGATTCGGATCCGGTTTCCAGATTCGGGTCGGGCTCGGTTCGGGACCGGGTCTAACAGATTATTTAATTGTTTAATTAATTTAAAGGATTTAATTGATAAATTAGAGGACTGATTCGGACTGAACCGGGACTGATCACCACCTTTACTTGTTAAAAATCATACTTTGACCTCGATCGTGGAGAAGACCTGAGGTAGGCCCGAACGTCAGCAGCTAGGAGTTGACCGTGATTGTTCTTGAGGTAGGGAAAGTAGCGAATACCGGTTTAATTACGGAAAGTTACTAGTATGCATGTATAGGAATAATAATAACCGAAAAGGTCCTAGTTGGCATATAGGATGTTATTCACTAGACTAATCGCTTTCAATTCTTGGGAAATTGCCGTGCTGGTAGAATGCCATGTCGAGCCTTAGGATTGTGTGTTGATTGATGCCATGATCTTTTATTGAGATGCATGATGTGTGACTAAGTGTCGATAAGATTAAGAATCATGTTATAATACACTCGGTGTAGCATGTGTGACTATGTGTGGGCAAGTGTGCCGTGTTTGATGTGTTGTGAACATTTGATTGTTACATGATCGGGTGAGTGATAGACCGATTTGTGTGTTATGGTGAGTCGACTCGGTTGGTATACCATGGTCGGACCTTGGCTTTGTGTTGCGTGTTATTCTCTTGCTGTGTGTTCCAAGAAGAAGTGTGTCTAGTGCGATACCTACACTGAGAGAGTATCCCGATGTAGAGTATCGAGGACGAGGAGGGTGTAACTATTACCCCGATGCTATGTGGTCCGGGAAGGCGTACGACCGAGGTATGTGCCGGTTCGTTATGCGTGAGGCCCCGAGTCTCCGTGACGGGAAGACATCCGACTGAATGTATTGCCAGTCAGGTATGTTACCCCGAGTCTCGGTGACGGGAAAATATCGGGACCGATGCTTTGTGTTCCGATACGATATAAATGGGATGGGCTGTGATAGCCGGAGATGTTGGATTTGGTCGTACTAAGTTATGTATTGTTTTGTTGTGTATGCGGTGCGTGCTGATTGGTTTTGTGTGTTGTATTATTTGTGATTTTGATCTTACGAGGATGTTTAGCGGTTGGTACTTTTTCCATGGGCGTTGTTGATAGCTATGCTTTGCTAGTATGCCCTAATTGGACGGTTACTCGTGGTATGGAACTGATGTTCATAACCTTAACTACTTTTCCTACTGAGCGAAAGCTCACCCTTACCTTGTTGTTTTTCAGGTGTTGAGCGGGATCAGTTTTAGCAGGATTCTTGGAGTTGGGAACTGACGAGGGTCTTGGCTAGTGTCTAGAGACGTATTGTGTTTTTTTTAAAACTAAACACTGCTTTTACGGTTTACTTTTGAGCTGCTGACTCATTTGATCAGATTTTGGATTTCGTAGTACTTTTTCAAGACTTATTTCTTTTAAATTGTCTTTATTAATTATTTATCTAAGTTCACGTCTCGAGTCCGGTCAAAACCGGATTTGGGTTGTGACAATTTGGTATCAGAGCCTGGTTTCATTTGAAATTGTTTTTTCAAAACCTCGGACCGTACATCAATTAGGTGGGTAGAGTTGGGTCGCTAGGTTTTTGTGTGTCGGTTACGCAAGTCGGAGATGTCCTATGCATAGAAACGAGACGGAAAGAGTCCCGGGTTGGTGGTTGTCCGGTCTAGGTATCGTGTGTCTTTTGTGAACCTGTGTGGTTGGGTGTTGGTTTGAGTTAAATTGTTTTTCAAGTATGGAGTTGGCCGGGAGGTAAGAGTGAAATAACCAAGACCCGAGGTGTAAAGTTGATATAAATTGTTGTGTGCTGAAATTGTGATTGAGTGTTGTGTGCAAATGGTGGTTGGTTGTCCCGCATAAGCGGATGGTTAGCTTAATTTACGAACGGGTCATGCCCGATTTTCTGCAGAAACTGAAGTGTATGGACCATCACGATTCAGTTATAGGGGCCAATGTAGCTGGACGTGAATGGGGGGATGTCGAGTGGTTACAACGTAATTCGGGGACGCTTGAACCGGGTTGTAACGGCGCGGTGTCAACATGAATATTATGTTAGAAAGAAGACGTGTTAAGAAATTGAAACAGAGTCTAGGTTGTGCATTGTGAAATTGCTTTGTGGTATAAATTGTAGTCTGTGTGACTTAAGTGTGAAATTGTTGCTGAATGTGAAACTGTGTGTAACCTCGCTGTTTGTGTATATGATTTGTGTGACGCACTAGTGTGCGGACTTCTCTGTTGTGTGCTATTGTGTGACTATACTACTGAGTATATAATTACTATAAGTACTACTGTTGTGGACTGTGTGTGGCGTTAGTTAATCTAAGCGCGTTGTTCTTTCCGAGTTAAGAATCTGAACACGTGCGTTATCCGTGCAGAGGATTTACGACATGACACCGAGTTATGTTCCACGAGGCACGAGGAGACGGCCCGCTAGAGGCCGAGGACAACCGCCGACTGCTGAGTCGGCTGGGGCGATTAGTGCCCAGGGTGCACCCGCTGAGGGGCACGAGAGGGCTGAAATAGCCCAGGCGGCAGCTCTAGAGGAGCTGACCCGCACTGTTCAGGGATTGGCAGCAGCCTTTGCCCGGAGAGAGGTTGTAGCTCCGACACCGGAGGCTGCACCTGCTGTCACTGCAGCGACCACCGAGGGACCTACTCAGGTCGACAGCTAGACTATGCAGGCGCTGCGAGACTTCCGCAGGTTGGGTACGCCTATGTTTACCGGGGAGCCAGACCCCGAGGCAGCCGAAAGGTGGCTGGAGCGGATCACCCGCAACCTGGACACGTCTGGGATATTGAGTGGTAGACTCCGAGTTTCTTTCACAGCCTTCCATCTGGAGGGAAAGGCCTACCACTGGTGGCGGCGCGAGCAGGCGCGAGTGGGAGATGACTTTGCGCTATTCAGACAGCGATTTCTCGATTAGTATTTCCCACAGGCAGTACTGGACGATAGGCGTCAGCAGTTCCTGGAGCTGTGACGGGAAGGTCTGTCAGTGTCCGAGTACGAGGCGAGGTTCACCTCCTTGTCTCGTTTTGCTCAAGAGATGGTACAGACTGAGGCTCTCAGGTGCCGACGTTTTGAGGGAGGGCTTCGCCCTGCGATCGCGGACCGGTTGCTGTTTTGAGGACCCAGGTGTTTTCTGATCTGGTGGAGCAGGCCTTGACCGTGGAGCGACGATTCCGCGAGATAGTACGGGCTCGGGAAGTCAGGCCTAGATCGAGCAACTCACTGAGGCCGTCTGAGTCTCGAGATCCGAGGAGGCAGAGGACCTAGGGATCGTTTCAGTCTCAGGTTCAGTTGAGAGGACCGCGATAGGTCGGAGCAGTGTCTTCTGTTGGGCCTTCCATGTCAGGGCGCACTTGCTATCGTTGTGGGCAGCCAGGCCACCTGGCTCGGGATTGTCCGATGAGCGACGGACCAGTAGACCGTCCGGCGAGTAGACCTGAGGAGAGGTCGAGTGTCGGGCCACCACTGTGTCATCGATGTGGCCGGCCTGGACACTTCGCTTCCAGGTGCTTCGATCAGTTTTTGGTGGCGTAAGCTCCGCGACCACAACAGTCGCAGACTGGGCAGTCGTCACAGTTCCAGCAGCGTCAGGCTCAGACGCAGAGAGCTCCGAGATAGGCAGCTAGCGCGTCAGCGCCGAGGCAGAGAACTGCGCAGTAGGTGGCACTTCCACCACCTCCGAGAGGCGGACCCCCGACACAGCAGGGTAGGGTGTATGCTGTCACTGACTCCAGGGCTGAGGGACGTCACGCCGACCATGAGGCTACTCAGGGTACGTGCTTGCTTTATAATTCATGGGCATCTTTCTTGTTTGATACTGGAGCCTCTTATTCTTTCATCTTTTCTTCTTTTGCTCGTATGTTTGGGTTGATGGTGGAATTTCTGAGTAGACTGTTATGTCTTGACACCCCTGTTACGGGAGAGGTAGTTTTGAGTACTGTTTGTCGGGCTTGTTAGATCCGAGTGGCGGGTTGCCCGTTTTATGGTGATTTTGAGAATGGACTGGATGACGAGGTATCGGGTGCGATCGACTGTTATCGTCGCAGGTGACCGTAGTATCGGGTGACACGGTCATTACTTGTGTCTTGGGCAGTAGGAGCGGAGTATTCCTGTCTGTGTTGACGGTGGTGGATGAGACGGAGATCGTGTAGAGTAGAGAGCTGCCGAGAGTGGTAGGCGAGTTCCCGGAGGTCTTTTCGGACGAGCTGTCAGGATTACCGCCAACGCGCGAGGTGGAGTTCAGGATCGACTTGATCCCGGGTACGGCGCCGATCTCTATGGCCCCGTATTGGTTTGCACCCGCCGAGTTGGTCGAGCTGAAGCGACAACTCGAGGAGCTTCGGGAGAAGGGATTTATCCGACCGAGTGCTTCACCGTGGAGAGCACCCGCCCTCTTTGTGAAGAAAAAGGGTGGAGCGTTGAGGATGTGCATTGATTACCGGAAGTTGAACCGGGTTACGGTGAAGAACCGTTATCTGATGCCGAGGATCGATGACCTGTTTGATCAGTTGAGAGGAGCGAAGTGCTTCTCGAAGATTGATCTTCGATCAGGGTACTATCAGTTGAGGGTTCGGGATGAGGATGTGGAGAAGACCGTGTTTAGGACTCGTTATGGGCACTATGAGTTCTTGGTGATGTCGTTCGGGTTGACGAACGCGCCTGCAGCTTTCATAGATCTGATGAACGGGATCTTCCGACCCTACCTCGATCAGTTCGTTGTGGTGTTTGTCGATGACATACTGATTTATCGCCTAGTGAGGAGGCACATGAGGAGCATTTGAGGACGGTGTTGACTTTGTTGTGTACTCACCAGCTGTACGACAACCTAGAGAAGTGCAAGTTCTGGCTCGCCGAGGTGAAGCTCCTTGGGCATGTTATGTCCCGAGAGGGTATACTCGTCGATCCGGCAAAGATCGACGCGGTCTCGAAGTGGGCACGGCCCAAAAGTGTCTTTGAGATCCGTATCTTCCTAGGCTTGGCAGGGTACTACCGACGGTTCGTCCAGGACTTCTCCTGTCTGGCCGCGCCGATGAATGCCTTGACCCGCAAGGGAGCTTAGTTTGTATGGACTGATGAGTGTGAGAACTCCTTTGCCGAGCTGAAGGCTCGTTTGACCACCGCGCCCGTGTTGATAGTGCTGGAGCGCGGGGTCGGGTATGATGTGTACTGTGATGCGTCCGGCGAGGGACTGGGATGTGTGTTGATGCAGCCCGGGAATGTGGTTGCATATGGTTCGAGACAGTTGAAGATACATGATTCAACTACCCTACCTATGATCTCGAGTTGGCAGCAGTGGTCTTTGCTCTGAAGAGTTGGCGGCACTACTTGTATGGTGAGCGATTCCGGGTGTTCTCGGATCACATGAGCCTCAAGTATATCTTCTCTCAGCGCGACTTGAACATGCGCCAGAGGCGATGGATGGAGTTGTTGGAGGAGTACAACTTCGAGTTACTCTACCACCCGGGCAAGGCGAACGTCGTCGTCGATGCCCTGAGTGAGTCGACTTGCTAGCATATATGTCCGAGAGTGGGATATGATGGAGGAGCTGAGCACGTTTCGGCTCGAGCTCGTTGAGATCACTGATAGCAAGGCCATGTGTTCGTTAGTGGCGGAGCCCACACTTGTTGCCTGTGTGCTGGGGGCACAGGCCGGCGATATCAAGACAGCAGAGATCCGAGAGAGGATGATCAGCGGTACTGACACCGAGGGCTTGGAGCAGGGTACTGACCTGGGTTTACAATACCGAGGGAGGCTGTTTGTGCCATGTGGTTGTAGAGATGATGTACTGAGAGAGTCTCATCATTCCCGTCTTGCTGTGCACCCGGGTGTCACCAAGATGTATCGAGATATCAGACGACAGTTCTGGTGTAGTGGGATGCGTAGAGCAATAACAGAGTTTGTTTCGAGATTCCTCACTTGTCAGCAATAAAGGCCGAGCATCAGCGTCCCGCTGGCTTGCTACAACCACTACCGATTGCGGAGTGGAAGTGGGAGCACGTCACGATGGACTTCGTGAGTGGCTTGCCGAGGTCACCGAGAGGGCACGACACAGTTTGGGTGGTGGTCGACCGACTGACCAAGTCGGCACACTTCTTGGCCATGAGGATGACGGATACAGTTGATACTTTGAGCCGGTTGTATGTTCGGGAGATCATCCGTCTTCAAGGAGTTCCGGTGTCGATTGTGTCCGACAGAGATCCGCGTTTCACCTCCAGATTTTGAGAGAGCTTGCAGAGAGAGTTGGGGACCGAGGTCTTACTTAGTACAACGTATCACCCACAGACCGATGGTCAGTCATAACGCACTATTCAGATACTAGAAGACATGCTACGAGTTTGTGTACTGGACTTCCGAGGGTCGTGGGAGGACCACTTACCACTAGCGGAGTTTGCCTACAACAACAGCTTCCAGGCCAGTATTGGGATGGTACCGTTCGAGGCGTTGTATGGTAGGCCGTGCAGATCGCCCGTGTGTTGGGCAGAGGTGGGAGACCGGAGTCTACTTGGTCCAAAACTTGCTCAAGAGACGACCGGGAAGGTCACACTGATTCGGGATCGATTGAGGATCACACTGAATCGCCAGAAGAGTTATGCAGATAGACGGCGCATGCCTCTTGAGTTTTCGGTTGGTGATCATGTGTTTCTGAGGATGAGCCGGAGGAAGGGCCTATTGCGGTTCAACCGTGGCGGAGGCAAGTTGGCCCCGCGGTTTATCAGACCTTTCGAGATCTTGAGCAGAGTTGGAGAGGTTGCCTATCGCTTGGCATTGCCACCGCAGCTCGGGAACGCACATAATGTCTTCCACGTATCCCAGTTGCGGAAGTACACCGCAGATCCTTCCCATGTGATTGAGAGGACGGACATCGAGGTGGCAGCGGATGTTTCGTTTGAGGAGCAGCTAGTCAGGATTCTGGATCAACGAGAGAAGGCCTTGCGGGGCAGGACTATCCCACTGGTACGTGTGCAGTGGAAGCACCACGGAGCAGAGTCGACATGGGAGCGCGAGGACGAAGTCCGTGCGAAGTACCCCATCTTGTTCGACCCTTGAGGTACGTCCGTTTTAAATTTCGAGGACGAAATTCTTTTAAGGGGGGTAAATTGTAGAGACCACTCCGGTTAAAATTATTAATATTTGAATTATTAGATTGGACCTTCGTTGGTTGGAAAAAGGGTTGAATTTTGGGCCAAAGTTAACAAAAAAAAGGAGAAGAGTGGAAACAGACTTGGGCCAAGCCAGACCGGGCCCAGTCAGCCGGACCAGGCCCAGCTCGCTGAGCCCAAGCCCGTGCTAAGCCCAAGCCCACTCCCCTAACCCTAGCACTTTTCATCGTCTTCCTCACTTCGCGCACGCATCCCGAGGCGTCTCTCTCTCTCTCTCTCCCTTTCTCTCAGACCTCTCCATCTACCTCTCTTCGTCTCCGTGCACGATTCGAACTCGCCAGCGAAGGAGGAAACCCTCAAGCCACAACCCGCTGCCTCCCGTGTTCGAATCAGGCCACCGCTACCCCCCGTGAACGTGCCAAGCCGTATCAGTGACGGGAGACGGCGCTCGGGCTCACGAGACGCCGTATCTTCCCGTGCCGCTCCAGATCCAACACGCCGACGTCGCCCCGCCACCGGAGAGAGCAAGACGAGCAGACCTACACGAGGTTCACAGGTTGTGGTGAGTCCTCGCTATCGTTTGCGGCCCACCGGACCTCTAAGAGACCTGTAGAGCCGTGCTCCGCCACTCCCGTGCACCACCGCTCTTCCTCCGAGCTCCTCTGACGTCGCCGTCGCCGGCGGCAGAGCCAAACCCTAGTTCCCTTCGTCTGTGTTTGGGCCTCCAGACCGGACACAAGTCTTGGGCCTCCAAGCCAGTTTGGTCCTCGGGCCAGGCCAGGTCAGGCTAAGGGCCAATCCGAGTTCGGATTTAGGTTCGTGTCTGGTCGGGTCTGGACCTAGGTCGGACCTGGATCTGGGTCGGGTCTGGGGCCGGGTCCGGGTCAGGTTCGGGTCTGACCTGAAACGGGTCGGATCTGGGTCAGATTCGGATCCGGTTTCTGGATTCGGGTCGGACTCGGGTCAGGACCGGTTCTAACAGATTATTTAATTGTTTAATTAATTTAAAGGACTTAATTGATAAATTAGAGGACTGATTCGGACTAAACCGATACTGATTACCACCTTTACTTGTTAAAAATCAGACTTTGACCTCGATCGTGGAGAAGACCGAAGGTTGGCCCGGGCGTTAGTAGCTAGGAGTTGACCGTGATTGTTCTTGAGGTAGGGAAAGTAGCGAATACCAATTTAATTACGGAAAGTTACTAGTATGCATGTATAGGACTAATAATAACCGGAAAGGTCCTAGTTGGCATATAGGGTGTGATTCACTAGAATAACCACTTTCAATTACAATAATAATCGGACGAGTCTTAGTGTGCATGTAGGATGTGATTCACTAGACTAATCGCTTTCAATTCTTGGGAAATTGCCGTGCTGGTAGAATGGCCATGTCGAGCCTTAGGATTGTGTGTTGATTGATGCCATGATCTTTGATTGAGATGCATGATGTGTGACTAAGTGTCGATAAGATTAAGAATCATGTTATAATACACTCGGTGTAGCATGTGTGACTATGTGTGGGCAAGTGTGCCGTGTTTGATGTGTTGTGAACATTTGATTGTTACATGATCGGGTGAGTGATAGACCAATTTGTGTGTTATGGTGAGTCGACTCGGTTGGTATACCGTGGTCGGACCTTGGCTTTGTGTTGCGTGTTATTCTCTTGCTGTGTGTTCCAAGAAGAAGTGTGTCTAGTGCGATACCTACACTGAGAGAGTATCCCGATGTAGAGTATCGAGGACGAGGATGGTGTAACCATTACCCCGATGCTATGTGGTCCGGGAAGGCGTACGACCGAGGTATCTGACGGTACGTTATGCGTGAGGCCCCGAGTCTCCGTGACGGGAGGACATCCGACTGAATGTATTGCCGGTCAGGTATGTTACCCCGAGTCTCGGTGACGGGAAGATATCGGGACCGATGCTTCGTGTTTCGGTACGATATAAATGGGACGGGCTGCGATAGCCGGAGATGTTGGGTTTGGCCGTACTAAGTTATGTATTATTATGTTGTGTGTGCGGTGCGTGCTGATTGGCTTTGTGCGTTGTATTATTTGTGATTTTGATCTTACGAGGGTGTTTAGCTGTTGGTACTTGTTCCATGGGCGTTGTTGATAGCTATGCTTTGCTAGTATGACCTAATTGGACGGTTACTCGTGGTATTGAACTGATGTTCATAATCTTAACTACTTTTCCTACTGAGCGAAAGCCCACCCCTTACCTTGTTGTTTTTCAGGTGTTGAGCGGGGTCAGTTTTAGCAAGATTCTCGGAGTTGGGAACTGACGAGGGTCTTGGCTAGTGTCTAGAGACGTATTGTGTTTTTTTAAACTAAACACTGCTTTTACGGTTTACTTTTGAGCTGTTGACTCATTTGATCGGATTTTGGATTTCGTAGTACTTTTTCAAGACTTATTTCTTTTATATTGTCTTTATTATTTATTTATCTAAGTTCACGTCTCGAGTCCGGTCAAAACCGGATTTGGGGCGTGACAGGAAGGACGTCCTCCTCCAACCTCTGCAAAGTCGACCTTCCACATATACTATCGTTACTCGTTCAAAGACTTGTTCGTTGAGCCGGGAACGTGCCATAAAGTCCGCACCTCATGTTTCGGTTTTCTGGAAATCGTCTCAAAAGGCTCAGAAAAAGTTAGTGGCCTAGTTTTGATGCTCGCTTTTTAGTTTCATATATTTTTTTGTTTGTTTTTGTGTTTGTTAGTTTTTTCTTATGGGAAAAGGCTTGGACTTTTACCCTCCCTTGACAGAGTTTCCCTGTAAGCGAGGTAATAGTCTTTTGAACTCAAGTCTAATTTCTTTTTGAAATTAGTCTCTTTTTAAATAAATTTCTGAGCTTATCAATAAAAAAATAGGGAAATATCATGAAAGTAGTCTGTTGGCAGGTTTGATTATCCAGGAATGCTTTGGTCTTTCAAAATACAACTCATTCACCGAAACAAATTTTTGGTCAATTTTAAAGTAAAGCCTTCAAGTTGGGAATGGGCTCTCTTTTCAACAAGGATTATTATTTTAAGTTATGATTCATGGTCATCTAATGCTAGGAGCTGTGTCCAATTCAGGAACTAGGCTTAATCTTAGGTGATCAGTTTCATTCTTCCTCTTCAATTGGTTGGGATCTATCTCTTCAATGTTGGTTCTTTTGGTTCTATTTAATGCTTTTTGAGGAGGTTTCTGCAATGTTTCGTGTTTCGTGTTGTTCTTGTCTGTTTGGCTTGTTTTACATGTTTCTCTTTGTTAAAGGCTTCAACTTTTTAAGGGAGGGAGTTTCATTGGAAGGTGTTCTTTCTCATAATATTTGGGGAGGTTAGGATAGGGGTTGGGTGAAAGGAGTGGTTGAGTTCTTCCCATTGAACTCTTGGGTGTTTGATCTTTGATGATTTGGTTGCTAGTAAGTCTTTTGCTCCTTTATTATTCGGTACTTGTTATTCCTGAGGATGTGGTGTAGTGTCATTCGTAGGTCTTCTCTCTTCTTCTGTTTTTGTTGGTGGCTTTGTTTTAGGTTCCTGCAGTATTGTCATGAGTTTTGGCCTATTTACTCTATAGTCTTCAGATTCTGACTATAACAAAAGCTCTCCATTTTGGAAAATTCTTGCATGGCTTCTCAGTTACCATATCTTTGGTGGTTACCATAGGCAAAATCCGACTTCAGTTTTGGACAGGTTGTTTGTCACTTATTTATTAGGATGGAAGAAGGTCTGTTTCCAAGCTGAGAGCCTCTCTTCTGTGATTTCTTGTGCCCCAAGTTTCCAGTTTACGACCCTTATCTCTTACATATTTGTATATATGATTTTTTTGGTACTCTTTGATTTTTGTAGCTAGAACTCAGTTCTTTGTCCGTTTAATTTATTCTTTGAATATGTGTCATTTTTTTTAACGACAAATTGCAATTGTATAAATTTTCAAGAGCGATTACATCGAACTGCCTCGAGGAACATGACCCTCGACCATATAAGGCCAATATAAATGAACACTAGTTCATTAAACCTTGAAATTCTAGAACCGTCATAGACGGTGTTTTGACGCCTGATGAGCGTAAATTTGTCCTACCTAATTTGACCATTTTGCCCTACATTTCTATCTTAATTGTCCTTTAGTTTATATTTTTAGTATATTTTAATAATTGTCTTAAAGCCCTTTAATCGTCGATTTTTTTGGTACTTCATAATATATCCCAAATTGGTCTTATTTTATAGGCCTCTGAAAAAGAAAAATAATGGTGAAAGAACGAGATCATTCGGAGCTAAAACGGAGTACATACGAGCAAAAGAGAAAAAATTTATCAGAAAATAGGAAGAGCCAACCAGCTCTCGCCACGTGGCGCGCAGACTGGTCAACTCCCCTTTTCTATTTGCTGCGTCTCCTACAAGCAAGGTTGTAAATGGCGCTAGGCGCTAGTCGGGCGGTGAGGACCCCTAGGCGTTAGGAGGGGACTAATCGGGGCCTAGGCAGGGCCTAGGCGGATTTAACTTTTTAATATTTTTAATTATTAATAAATATATATTACACAAATATAATAAAAAATTCAAAATCTAAACTATATTTGTATGATATAAAAAAAACAAAAAGTATCAAATTACAAAATACTAAACCAAATAATGCTTTCATTTTGATTTTACTCTTTATTTTAATAAAAATAAAAATTATAATGATGAACCACCAAAGAGAGTCACATGTCATAATCTTTTTATCAAAAAATTTAAGACCATTACAAACATATCGTCTCTCACATTTTCATCTCTTTTTCGAATGTCCGATTTCACAAACCAGAGTCCCAAATTTTTGTCTAATCGGGTCGGACGACGAGTCGGGTGGTTTTCAGATTTTGGGGCCTAGACGAGGCGGCGAGTCGGGCGTTCTTATAGATTTTGGGGCCTTGGCGGGGCCTAGGCGAACTAGACGGGGACTTTTACAACCATGCCTACAAGTGCTGGGGCGTGTGTTCAAAAAGAAGGAGAGAAAAAAAAAATACACAGAAGCCATTTTTTTCGGAGAAGGAGACGAAGTGTACGGAGTGAACTTCCAGCAGCCGGATCTCCCACCTCCGGCGACTATACGGCGAGATACAGGTACTGGCGTGAAGCCCGAAGTCTCGTCTACACACTCCATCCATTTACTTCGTGTTTTGGGGCCTCCAAAGACAGAAATCGAAGGTCCAAAGTTGCTGGATTCACATTCGGATTAAAGCCATTTTTTGGAGTTTTGAAGCGATTTTGAGCGTGTTTTCGACAATCTAAGCTAAGAATTTTAATTCCTAGCACGAGTTTTGCCTTATTTCATACACTGATTTCTGTGATTTTAGCTCCATGGCTCGGGAGTAGTAACTCTGAGCCATGTATGCCGTTGTAAATACATATTAGTTTTATTAATGCATGATGTTATTCTATTGTGGTGTTAGATGATGATTTTTGCGATGTTGAGTTCGATACCCATTTGTGTTCGTCATCGATTTAATTGATTTTGGTCGATTTATGTACATAGATCGAATCCTAGGTTAATTTAATCGGGGAAAATAATTTTTATGTATAAACTGCATGTTAAATTAGAGATTTAGGGTACGAACTTGATTAGGAGAATTTTCGATCTCTTGAGCGAATATCAAGTGTTAAATTCATATTTTCGTAGCATTAGTTACTTAATATGTTTAGTGCTTATTTTGGATGCTTGACATGGTCGTTGCATTCTATATGAGATTGATTATTTTCGATGATTGATATTTATGTCATATGTGTTTAAAGCTAAATTGATGATTTCGGGTGTGGATTGCCCTTAAGTGATTTCAAAATGAAACCTGGCTCTGATACCAAATTGTCACGCCCCCAATCCGGTATTGACCGGACCCGAGACGTGACTTAGTGAAATTTAATAAAACAGTTTAAAAGTCTATTATATCTGATAATGATGAAATAATAAGAATCAACGGAAGTTCAAAACTCGAGTCTCACGCTCAGTCAAATACAAGATCAAAAATACAACAGTACGTCTCTAATAGCATAAAATAAATATGAATCCCGGACCCTCGCTAGCCCCAAGCTCCGCGATGTCCTCTACTCCAAATCAAAGCTAATACATGTAGAAAACACGGTAAAGGGGTGAGGTTGACGCTCAGTAGGGTAAAACCACAAAAACAACCTCACTACAGATTTTCCAGAAAGCCCAACTACAATTTAAAGTATATTAAAAGGGTTCGATACAATGACGCGACATTTAAAACAATTAAAGACAAAACCCCCTTTACTTTGATACTCACCAATCCAACTACACCAACTTAGGCTCAACACCAACCACTGTACCAAGCACACAACGAAGAGAACAATCCAGGTAAGATACCCATAATCACAATACAGAAGCACTAACAAGCACAGTCACACTTATTGAAAATCTAAGGCACTCTCAACACAGCAAATCACACAATTGCACGGTCTGCCCATAATCACCCACTCGGCCCAGCGTAGCTGTACGCAACTTTCCCCAACACAAAGTCGAGAGAGGCGGTCGACCTCATTGTGGTACACGGGCCAAGCCCCTTCGCGGCACAACCTCATCACGGAACACAGCGTTTTGATGATACACGGAAGACAGGGAAATCGCCTCTTCGCGGAACAACCTCGTTGCGGAACACAGGCCCAGCCTCTTCGCGGTGCAACCTCATCACGGAACACAGCGTTTTACTGAGTGCTAGTCGGAAGGTAGGGAGACCACCTCTTCGCGGGACACAGCGTTTTACCGACTCACGGTCGGAAGGTAGGGAAACCACCTTTATCATGTAACCAATCACAACACCAATCACAATCACAAACACACTCACAGTTAATAACAATACCACAACCACGATCACGATCACATCGGTCTATCACTCACCCGACCATATCACAACCACTGATTCACACAATCACAAACACGGCACACTTGCCCACACATAGCAACGACATGTTACACTGAATCTAATATGCGTTGACTCTTAATTACACTCACAACTGTTCCGCACTTACCATCACTTACCGACACCACACTCAACGTGGCAACCCCACCGACTTAACCGGTATTCGTTCCCCAAAAACCCAATTCAACAGATCATATAATACAGGAATGTAATCACTCAATCATTAATCATGCATCACCAAGTTCAACTCTACTCATTTTCATGTTCGTTGTTTATTAACCGTTCAAACAGCACAGAGTACACAATCCACACAGTCAGCAACCAATCCTACAGGCACGACATGGCCTGATTCTACGAGCACAACATACCAACACCTACGGCACGACATGGCTGGTAGGTCGTTCGCATGTTATAAGACTACCCTAGTCAAAACCGTCCTATAGGCATACTAGTTATTTATCCATTTATTAGGTTTCCCTATATGCATTCTAGTACATCCGTAATAAAGCGGGTTTCGAGGTAATCCCTACCTCTCAAAACTCTATCTGGGTTGCCTAGCTGCTGACGTCCTGGCCAACTCTGATCTTCTCCGTGCTCGGGGTAAATGCCTGATTTTAACACAAAAGGGACGATCATCAGTCCCGGTCCAATCCGTAACGGTCCTCAAATTAGTAAATTAAGTCCAGTAGTTTGTCCCAAAGTCCTTTAAATTGTCCGATAGCCCTTGACTCTATCTGATTTTAAACCAATTAATTTAATTAAAAAATTAATTAAACTGGCCTGACCCGGATCTGACCCGAGTCCGAGACTCGGACCCGAATCTGACCAGGATCCGACTTGTCCAGAACTCAGACCCGAACCTGACCTGAGCCCGACCCAGACCCGGACCCAACCCGAGTACGGACCCGAACTCAGACCCGGTCCGAGCCCGAGGCCCAAACCAGGTCCAGCCCGAGGCCCAAACCAGGTGCTGCATGAGGCCCAGACCAGAGCTGGAGCCCAAGTCCGGTTCTGGCTCAAATCCGCGGCCCGACCCTCGTTCCTGGCCCAAGGCCCGTTAGAGACGAGGCTAGGGTTTCGAGTCTCTCGTCCGGTTTTACTCCGACGACGGAGGCGGTGCCGAGAAGGCTCGGAGGGGGTTGTTGACGGCGGTGGAAGCATCAGAGGCTCTGGAGAAGCGAGGGAAGATCTGGGTTCCGTCCAGATTTGACGGCGAGGGGCTTCGTCGTCGTGTCGATCTCAGATCTGGGTTTCGAGGTTTCCGGCGAACCTCTCCAGACAAGCTCGGCCTCCAAACGTTCGCGATTTACCATTAAGGGTTGACGGGGAAGAAGAATCGCGCTCGGATTTGAGGCTCACCTGACCAGGAAAGCTCGACGCCGGAGTGGCGAAGCTCGACGCCAGAGTAGCGAACGTCCGATTAAGACTCTCCGTCCATTGTCATCCAAACACACGGAAACGCATAAACCAGTTAGTTGATACTGGAATTCTCCGTCGGTAGAGACGTCGCCCCGACACACGCGGCTTGGTCGAGATATCCTATACCAGAACCGTCTGTCGGTATAGGTGTCATGCCGGAACAACACACGGTGAACCGCGCATACGTCATCCTTGCGCTCCCGCGTCGACTCTGCGCGGTTCTTAATCGTTCACGATCCATGCGACTCTTCAGTCGCCTCTCGGACAACTCGGGACTACAAGGTTCAAATTTCAATCTCCAACTACGCCCCACTTGGGTAGCTGACACGACCTACCAAACAACGCTTTGTATGGTGTCGTAATGTTATTGGCCTGAAAGTGTTGTGGTAGTCGCACTTGGCTAACTATTTCCGGACTCCAGTAAACGATGCTCTTATTTATACTGTTGACAACGGATGTGCATCGTTCCCGCGGAACACTGGCGTTGGACCTTTACTGTTGACAACGGATGTGCATCAGTCCAAACTTCGCACCTACTGCCCGTCCATACGTGATGGTCGTATTGCCCGACCGCACCTCCATCGGTTGTCGGTCACAATCGATCGACGTCTCACGTCTCGAGAGTCATCCCATTCTCAGAATGACATCGAAAGTCGTCAAGTTCAACACCAAAAAGGGTACTAAGAAAAAGGACGGTCAAAACACCGGGAACGCATCAAGGTTCTACTCTTAGGCCCTCACGTCTCTTCAGGTATAAAGAAATACAGAAGAGTGTGATGCATGTGGGTTATGGGCCAACCACGCTTCCGCTGCGCCACTCTGACCTCTTCTCCTCTCGGCCATCTACTCTATCCATTCTGGCGGTGTACTGGTATTTCTGCGGTCCTCCGTCGCTCGGTACTAATCGCTGATGAACAATCGAAGAACGCTTGCTACCTCGCAATTCGGTTCTCTTAACTTTCTCGACACGCTTGTAGAAAGACAGTTCAATACGAGAAGGTCATTGAGATAGATAACGATCCGTTACTCTATTTTCCCACTCACGACTGACACTAGTCGACACCACCGCACCCTCAACCAACGTGCCAATGGATAGGGTGAGCTCAATAGTTCTAATTTCCGTCCCATACTTCAGCAACCAAGAAGAAAAGAACGAGTGGGGTACCCCAAAATCAAATGGAACAACACTCAAAATTTAAATGGCAAGCACGTACCCTGATCGATCTCATGCTCGGGATGGTGTCCCTCAGCTCGACGATCGGTGATGGCATAAGCTCTGCCCTGCGAAGTCCGTGGTCCCTGCCTCGGTGGTGGTGGAGGACGGGCCATCTGCTGATCTGATCTCTGCTGCTGTCCGGTGCTGGCGCGTTCGCAGCTGGTCGGGTGGGTCTCGCTGACTGCACCTGTCGCTGCCGGAACTGGGGCGCCTGCCCAGAATACGATTGTTGCGGTCGCTGTGCTGACACCTCTCTCCTGACGAGGGGCACTGCATCGCCACGTGCCAAACTGTCCACAACTGAAACACCGGCGCTCTTTGCCGCTCAGCCTCCCCACTGATCTGGTCTGGCCGTTAACGGGACGACCTGTAGTGCTCGCGCCCTCATGGAAATCTCTGCTCAGATGACCCCGTCGATGGCAGCGATAACACTTTGGTCCCACATCGGACGCTGCCTGCCTCTGAACTCTCTGTGTCTGAGCCTGACACTGCTGGGACTGTGGTAACTGCTCAGTCTGTGACTGCGGTGGTAGCTGAGCCGACGCCACCAAAAATAGTTATGGGCATCTGGGAGCGAAGTTTCTTGGCCGACAACACCGGTAACAAAGTGGGGGCCCGACACTCGACCTCTCCACAGGTCTTCTCGTCGGACGATCTACTGGTACGCTGATCTCCGGACAGTCTCGAGTCATGTGACTCGGCTGTCCGCAACCAGGTCAGAGTAAACCTGGGTCTTCAAAACAGCGACCCTGCCCGCGATCGCAGGGCGAAGCCCTTCCTCGAAACGTCGGCAATGAAGAGTCTCAGTCTGAACCATATCCTGAGCAAAACGAGCCAACGAGGTGAACCTCGCCTCGTACTCGGACAATGACAGTCCCTCATGTCGCAGCTCCCGAAACTGCTGACGCCTGTCGTCTAGTACCGACAGTGGATAATATTGCTCAAGAAAATGCTTTCTGAACAGCGCAAGGTCATTTGTCACTCGCGCCTGCTCGCGCTGCCACCAGTGGTCGGTCTCTCTTTGGGCAAAGGCTGCTACCAACCCCTGAACAGTGCGGGTCAGCTCCTCTAGAGTTGCCGTCTGGGCTGTCTCAGCCCTCTCATGCCCCTCAGCGGGCGCACCCTGGGCAGTAGTCGCCCCTGTCAACCCAACGATCGATGATCGCTCTTGGCCTCTAGTGGGCCGTCTCATGGTACCTCACAAAACGTGACATCGGGCCATGACGTAAAACCTCTGCACCGATAACGCACACGCTCATGTCCTTAACTCGAAAAGACCAACGCGTTTAAAACAACACTAACGCCACACACCGTCCTCACAACTCTTAAAGGTAACCCACTCAGAACAAAAACGTCCACACGCGATCAGGAAAAACCTAAACGGTTCTTTAAAACTTCAGCTTACTCCTAGTAGTAGTAATAGTAGCAGTAGTACTAGTACAAACACCGCACCCTAGTGCGTCACACAAAACCTACCACACCATCGCACAGAAGAAACCACAAGTCTCCCAATTCAATCATAGTCAATCAGTACAACACACAGCATAACAAGCTTACACGTAGCCAATCAGTCCACAAAATCACAAGCAGCACGAAAACTTATAGTCTCAACCGTACTCATTAACACAGGTTACAAAAGCTTATTCTTGTAGCAAAAAATAGTACAAGTTGATATCATCTCGTTACAGCTCGGTTCAGGCGTCCCCGAACTACGTTGTAACCAACTGACATCCCCGCTATCATGATTTGTTGCAGTCATCATAGGACATACACTCCAATTTTCCATAAATATTCGGCATGTTCCATTTGAAAACTTGGTCAACCAACCGCGCACGCGGAACAAACAGTTCACAATTAAACAACACACAGCGAACGCATTAGTAAGCAGTACACAACACATTAACCACAGCAAACGGCAAGCCATTCGTCAACCAACAGCAACCAACACACGACAACTCCTAGTGACCCAATCGTAGATTAAATTAACCATCCACTTAAGCGGGACAAACAATTACCAACTGCACGTAGCACCCAATTACAAATTTAGCACTAAGAAAATTATCCCAACTACACCTCGGGTCTCGGTAATCTCACTATTATCGCCCGGCTAAGTCCATAATTGGAAAAAAGTTCAACTCAAACAACAACCACAAACCACACAAGTCCACCCAAACATCCACTTCCCTTAGGCCTAACGTTTCACCAATCAAACAACAGTCGACCAAGGCGGCAACCCACAAATCAATTTATCAACCAACGCGTCATAACCAGCCCGAGCCTCGCTCGCTAACCAACCTCGATCTCAACCGATCGGCGTCATGGATCCACTAAGGTGTACAACCAACAGAGAAAAGGATCCAAAACAAGTAAGGTAAAACTTAAACAACGCACCTTACCAAACGAGGCTCTCGTCATTTCGACTCTACGCATAGGAAAATTCCGACTTGCGCCACTGAGCACTACGACCTTATCCACCTAACTCTACCCACCTAGTTGACGTACGGTCCGAGGTCTTGAAAAATCATTTCAAAATGAAACCTGGCTCTGATACCAAATTGTCACGCCCCAAATCCGGTATTGACCGGACCCGAGACGTGACTTAGTGAAATTTAATAAAAAAATTTAAAAGTCTATAATATCTGATAATGATGAAATAATAATAATCAACGGAATTTCAAAACTCGAGTCTAACGCTCAGTCAAATACAAGATCGAAAATACAACAATACGTCTCTAATAGCATAAAATAAATACGAATCTCGGACCCTCGCTAGCCCCATGCTCTGTGATGTCCTTTACTCCAAATCAAATCTAATACCTGTAGAAAACACGGTAAATGGGTGAGCTTGACGCTCAGTAGGGTAAAACCACAAAAACAACCTCACTACAGATTTGCCAGAAAGCCCTACTACAGTTTAAAGTATATTAAAAGGGTTCGATACAATGACGCGACATTTAAAACAATTAAAGACAAAACCCCCCTTTACTCTGATACTCACCAATCCAACCACACCAACTTAGGCTCAACACCAACCACTATACCAAGCACACAACGAAGGGAACAATCCAGATAAGATACCCATAATCACAACACAGAAGCACAGTCACACTTATTGAAAATCCAATGCACTCTCAA
The DNA here is from genome assembly GCA_963921825.1 of Erodium maritimum. NCBI lineage: Eukaryota > Viridiplantae > Streptophyta > Magnoliopsida > Geraniales > Geraniaceae > Erodium > Erodium maritimum. The sequence continues at coordinate 97,138,126 of OY997588.1, read as the reverse complement.
CACAGCAAATCACACAATCGCACGGTCTCGGGAGCAACCAGCCTGGCCCGGCGTAGCCGTACGCAACTTTCCCCAACACAAAGTCGGGAGAGGCGGTCGACCTCATCGCGGTACACGGGCCCAGCCCCTTCGCGACACAACCTCATCGCGGAACACAGCGTTTTACCGATACACGGAAGGCAGGGAAATCGCCTCTTCGTGGAACAACCTCATCGCGGAACACAGGCCAAGCCTCATCGCGGTACAACCTCATCGCGGAACACAGCGTTTTACCGAGTGCTAGTTGGAAGGTAGGGAAACCACCTCTTCGCGGGACACATCGTTTTACCAACTCACGATCGGAAGGTAGGGAAACCACCTTTATCATGTAACCAGTCACAATCCCAATCACAAACACACTCACAGGTAATCACAGTACCACAACCACGATCACATCGGTCTATCACTCACCCGACCATATCACAACCACTGATTCACACCATCACAAACACGGCACACTTTCCCACACATAGCAACGACATGTTACACCGAATCTAATATGCGTTGACTCTTAATTACACTCACAACTGTTCCGCACTTACCATCACTTACCGACACCACACTCAACATGGAAACCCCACCGGCTTAACCGGTATTCGTTCCCCAACAAACCAATTCAACAGATCATATAACACATGAATGTAATCACTCAATCACTAATCATGCATCACCAAGTTCAACTCTACTCATTTTCATGTTCGTTGTTTATTAACCGTTCAAACAGCACAGAGTACACAATCCACACAATCAGCAACCAATCCTACAAACACGACATGGCCTGATTCTACCTGCACATCATAAAAACACCTACGGCACGACATGGCTCGTAGGTCGTTTGCATGTTAAAAGACTACCCTAGTCAAAACCATCCTATAGGCATACTAGTTATTTATCCATTTATTAGGTTTCCCTATATGCATTCTAGTACATCCGTAATAAAGCGGGTTTCGAGGTAATCCCTACCTCTCAAAACTCTATCTGGGTCGCTTAGCTGCTGACGTCCTGTCCAACTCCGATCTTCTCCGTGCTCGGGGTAAATGCCTGATTTTAACACAAAAGGGACGGTCATCAGTCCCAGTCCAATCCGTAACGGTCCTCAAATTATTAAATTAAGTCCAGTAGTTTGTCCTAAAGTCCTTTAAATTGTCCGATAATCCTTGACTTTATCCGATTTTAAACCAATTAATTTAATTAAAAAATTAACTAAACTGGCCTGACCCGGATCCGACCCGAGTCCGAGACTCGGACCCAAATCTGACCAGGATCCGATCCGTCCAGAACTCAGACCTGACCCAAGCCCGACCTAGACCCGTACCCAACCCGAGTCCGGACCCGAACTTAGAACCGGTCCGAGCCCGAGGCCAAACCAGGTCCAACCCGAGGACCAGACCAGAGTTGGAGCCCAATCCCGGTTCTAGTCCAAATCCGCGGCCCGACCCTCCTTCCTGGACCAAGGCCCGTTAAAGAAGAGGCTAGGGTTTCGAGTCTCTCGTCCGGTTTCACTCCGACGGCGGCGGCGGCGCTGGGAAGGCTCGGAGGGGGTTTTTGACGGCGGTGGAGGCGTTAGATGCTCGGGAGAAGCGAGGGATGGTCGCTGACGTGAGGTCCGGAGCGGTTCCGTCCAGATTTGACGGCGAGGGGCTTCTTCGGCTTGTATATCTCAGATCTGGGTTTCAAGGTTTCCAGCAAACTTCTCCAGACAAGCTCGGCCTCCAAACGTTCGCGATTTACCGGTAAGGGTTGACGGGGAAGAAGAATCGCGCCCAGATTTGAGGCTCACCTGACCAGGGAAGCTCGATGCGAAGACGACGTCGTCTTTGAGTCGCTGCGATTCGAGGAAGAAGGAGATGAAGTAAGGGAAGAGTTCTAGTGGTGAGGTGTTGTTGAAGGTGGGAGTGGAAGAAGAAGGGATTGACGGAGACGGAGGATGAGTTCCGACGACGCTCGGCGATGCAGAGAGACAAGCAGGAGAGAGGGAGGCAAGAAGTTGGAGGTGCTTTGGAATGCGTGCGTGGATCTGAAGAGATAGAGAGGGAGCGAGCTAGGGTTAATTGCGTGGGTCTTGGGCCGGCTCGTTGCGTGGGCTTGCGCGCATGACTTTGGGCCTGGTCTGGCTCGGCCTAAAAACAAGGGCTGGCTGGCCCAGGCCTAAACCCCTCTCTTTTCCCTTTTTTTTATTTTCTTTTTGTTTCGCACTCGCTCCAATTTTTCGTTCAGTTTTCCAACCCCGTCGTTTTAAAACTGTAATTTAGACCATTAAAATCTCAGGTCTTCACAATTGGTTTTACTCGAACCCATACTTGCACATTTACTCCAATGATTGGTTTTTGAGCCATGACGGTAGCATTCTATTCATCATTATCATCATCACATTGAATACCTTATGCATTGATTGACTTTATGTATGAGCACGACACCCATGGTTGTTTTCTCCTATACAAAGTTCCCATTTTTATTTCCAGTTTCGTCTTTCCTTTTTCTCACCAAATTCTCATGAACAGTTGTTTCAGTTTTCACTGCTTGAACCATTTTCTTATATTTAGAAGAGTGTAATTAGTGACGTTTATACACTTTTTCCCTTTTACCAATTTTCATAGATTTAGTCATCCTTGGCCCGACTGCTCCCTAGTGTTTGACCGGTTTTTTACCGTTATAAATATATTGCTTGAACGACCGTGTACGAAAGCACGTTAAAGAGGGTATGCTAAAACCCCGTCTTCAACGCCCCATGGGCAAAGTAAGAAGACGAGGAGGAGGAATGGGATACCGGAGGTCCTGAGGGACCTCTACAACAATAGTGATGGTGGGAGGCAAAGCATCGTCTAGGGACCCCTCCTAGAGCCAGTCCCCGATGCTCAGGTGGCGCATCATTCCTCCCAGCGGGGTAGCTTCCCCGCCTATGAATGGACATGCCAACCAGATGCAGGCGTCCCCCTCTGGCGTACTCCAACAACTGTATTCCTAGGGTCCAAGAGTACCAGAATGTCCACAGGTCACGTTTCTGGATGGCCGTGGCCACCACCTCCACTTCCACCATGCTTCCATGCCAGCAGGGAGCTGATCTCAACCAACCCCTCGCTCGATGTTCCCGTGTACAAAATCTGAAGCTTTCATGACATACCAACTAGGGGGTCCTATCGTGGGCTTTTACCTGGCATCCCAGGAGAGTGCTCGGGGTTTCGGGTTAGGTACCGGGTCCAATGTTACCCTGACCCCCCCTTCCTCGGGATGACCAAGCCTTAGGTACCGGGTTCATTGTCATCTAGGTTGGGGGCACAGATACCCGCTCCCAACCTAGCACAACACCAGCTCCACCAACACCCCCATATGTCTACAGCGCCACCCCATTCGGACGAGAGTGATGAATCACCGGCCGACTGACACGAGGGCGCGGCCCTCTCGCTACATTGTACCGCAATATGCCTCTCTTATACGACAGGATGTGGGACTGAGGGTACTTGGTTGAGGCTGATAACCGGACTCTCTCCCGGACAGCAGCGTCCATGTGCGCCGACGCCTCCAACCTCGAGTCCCGAGGCCGCGAGACAACAGCCCTAGCAGTAGGATTAGATACGACTCCGCTACAAGGTATCCAGACCCTACTCTGCCTCTGTACCCAACCCCGTCGGACAAATGTGGAGGAGGCTTCCACCTTATGTCGTCGTACCCCATTGCGGTCGCGGACAAGGTGTTGAACGCGGTTCCTTACCTTCGTGACTGAGGAGTAGGTCGCACGTTCCCTCACGTCCCGGACAACCCCCGTCTCCACGAATCGACAAGGCCCCGAATTTAGAGGTGTACCGTCATGCTGCGTGCCGTCCACCCCAGTCACCAAAGCAAGCTCGTGGTGGGCCTAAAGCGACAGGCTAGGGTTCCACCGGAGATGGGCCATGGTGTGGCGTGGGTCGCAAGGCACCCCACTAATGTGTACTGATTCCTTGTGCAGCAGGGAAGAAGACAGACCTCGCGGAGTAGGAGGCCCAACCGACATCGGTACAGAGGAGACTCGGGGTCCCGTGACGATCGGACTAAGAGTCGACGAAAGCGCAGGTGGGACAGCAAGGGATAGGGGAGGCGGAGGGTGGGTTGCGGGGATCTAATCCCATCGGTATATATACCCCGCACCAAGTGTGGTCTGCGAGGGCTGCGGCCTGATGGGATGGATAAATACGGGGACAACGATGCCGACAATGGCTGCAGGTTGCGCATGGACGATGGTGACAGAAGGAAGCTCCATAACAAGTAGGGTTAGGGGTATGGTTACTTTCTCAAGGTTGAGAGGAAAAGTTCTCCGTGATTGTTATGAACAAGTGAGATTTTATATATTGTTTTACGGATAAAAACAAAATTGACCATTGGATCCACTTTCACTCCAAAAAGAGAGGACAGAAGCATGCACAAAACATGCGGCTTTGTACACGAAAATACATGGTCTATCTAGGTCGAGGTCCTAGGTTGCTTTGCATCAAAATATTTCCGTTCCTCGGATCATATCTCACGGACGATACCCCTATTTTCTCTCTGAAAATGGGACAGATAGCTTCCATTTTGCTTGTTTTGGAAATATTCGAGCACCACCTAATGTCCCCGATAGACTACTCTTTGTAGGAAATATACGCTTATTTGGAATATAAGATTATGTTGTTGCTTCAATACATGTACCCGCAGGCTCCGTCCGAGGTGACATAAAGATGATGTTCCATGCAACCTTGGAAAAAGCCTCTCTTCTTTTCACATGTTACGGCATTTGTGCTGTCGAGGAAACCATTACTTCAAGGGATCGACCGTTACATGAGAGAACCAACATGAATGACTTGTTCAAGTCTTATATTTAAGTATCTCATGTGCTTTTTGTGTACCTTGAATCATACAAAACATTATGTGAACCATATATTTTGAGGGTCCAAAATTAGACATTTGATTCTATTTACGAATGAAATTTAGTCAAACCACTGGGTTTTTGGTAGAAGAGAGAAGTATTTAATATAGCTGTATGTCTTAAAAGTACTCCTGTTTCAAATATCACATCTGGTAAATCATTTGAATTTGGATGTGTGATATTAGGATTCAAATCAGGACAACCGAACAATGTGAAGAAAACAAAAAAACAGCACCCGTGTTCTCTCTATCTCTGTAGAGAAACCCTAAAAGTCCCTCATTCTGAGCTCTGTCCTCGGTCGGAGCTGTCAGCTTTTCCACCACCCACCACCGCCCCTCCCCCTTACCTTCGTTTCCTCCCCCACCGCCCGACTTCTCCGCCTCCCTATGCCACCACTCTTCTCCTCCATCTCCTCATGACCGGGGTCTATCCCTCGAAACCCTCCCTCATCCCCCGACCTGCTCCGACCAGGGTTGCCACCAGCAGGCCGACGTGGCCCTCCGCCTCCCTCCGGCAGTACTCACTCCCCCGTGGCCAGATTCAACTCCCCCCACCCCTTCACGACCCGATCCACAATCCTCCTGTCAGTTTCAACCCTCTCAACAGCCAGATCTGTTGCCACGGCTAGCAAATCTGCCGGCCACCACCCACATCCCTTCTTTCCCCTCTCACCAGCGACGACGATAAAGACAGACCAACAACACTTCCCTTCCGGAGTCAGATACCATCGACCATGACCCGACTACCACCGACTGAGCCTCTTAGCCATGTTCATTCTCCGGCCCGACAGTCAGATCTGCACCCATCTTCCGTCGGAACACTATAGTTGAAGTTGATCAGATATGTTGTTGCTCTTTGTGTTTACCCGACTAGTCTTGTGCACCAGCCACTAGTGGATGGGATCTGTACCCGTCTGCGCCGTCCACCTCGCCCCGATCCAAAGCCCAGACATCGGAGGCCAGTCGCGAGTAGTTCCTTGGTCGTCGTTGGTTATTTAGTTGGTTATTTAGTTGGTTATCTTGTTTCAGGTTTATTAGGTTTTTGTTTGTCCTCCCCGCTGGAATCTCGTATTCTCGGTAGGTGTGGCTGCTCCCTCTGGTGGCGTGTCCAGTCGAGATTCTTTATCGGTGGATCTCTTTGAAGAGCCGATAAAGAAGATCGACCTGGTACTAGTGGTTATCTTGGCGTTGTGTCTCCCATCTCGAGAGCAATTCATCTCACTAATCATTTCTCGGGATCCTGAGAACGATTGGTGGATGGAACGCTTGTTAGGTTTGGTATGTATTCGATGTGTTAGGTTTATTAAGTTATTAATGAATCTTTCTATCAAAAAAAAGGATTCAAATCAGGACAACGATATTCTGTATATTTAATTTGACTTGGATTGTCTCATGGTTGTATTAATACTTTTTAGTAAGAACAGTATCAGGTCTAGACCCCACTTTAAAAATGCTCTCTAGGAGCTACAGTACAGCACGAAGAAAACTTTGAAGATCTTTAACAACCTACAGTAACCCTCAAATCCAACACCTCAATTCACGAAAGCTATCAAGGAAATACACAAAGAGCAGACTCTCTTTGATAGAGAACAACTCCTCCCAAAAAATCATAGAAGGGAAGACTCAAACCAACTTAGATCCCTTATTTTTGTCCCAAATCATATAGTTCAGCAAAGGGATAATATTGAAGGATCTTCTTCCTTAGGATATCCTCCTCCTAGCTTTGAGAACAATCAGCCAGCTAGAACTGCAGAAAAATAAAAGCATCAACAATCTTCAGTCACAGAAAGAAAGCATCATCAAAATCAACCCATCCGAAGCCCCTCCAAAAACTACACAACATTCATCCTCAACATCCCAACTTACGCTCCCTCTGCTTGGTTAGAAAGTATGTTTGAAAATTTGCAGGACTACAACAAATCAGTACTGGCTTCAAGCCAAATGGTAGAGGAAAAAGATATGGTTTGGTTTACTTCTCCTCACAAGAAAACTTGCAAGAAGCAATCATGAGGTTCAATGGGATGAAGATCAACAATCAGACCCGATTTGTAACAGAAGCCTAGGACAAAAATTCTCCTAGAAGAAGCTACAACAAAACTCAAGATAATTCTGAATTATCAGAATTCTCCAGCCTTCATAACAAGAAAGCAATAACTTATGAATATTTCATCAAGCAAGGATCAATAGTTACATCTCAAGTGCACATTCTACTGCAAGCTCACCTGGCCATGAGGCATCTCAGTCTATCAATAGAAGCAATTATGCATGAGATAGCTTTGGAAGGAGTGTGAAATTTAATTAAAAGATCTAGGGAACAAAGATTTCCTTGTTTCTTGTCCAGATCCTCTTTTTGATAAGGAATTAATGAAGGAGGATGGTATTTGGCTACAACATTGGCTAACCTTCATTCCAAGAAAAGAATAGTCAAGTACGAAAGTTTGAAAATTAGTATTGATTGCAATACAACGAGTGTCATATCAAGGGTGGTGTGAAGAGACATTCCAGGCAGTAATAGCTTCACAAGGGAAGGTTTTATATATTCATCCACAATAAAAGCAAGGAACTCACATTGATACAGCTTATGTTTTAGTGCATACTCATCGTCATTCCAGCCAGTAATAGCTTCACAAGGAACTCAAAGAAGGACCCAAATGGTGTTAAGCTATAAGTTGAAAGTAGTGATGTAATAGACTTCATTCTTATATTCTCACTAGGTTAATATGGAGTATTATTCCCGGTTCAACTGTTGAAAGTAACTTAGTTGATCTACTTCCTCTAATTTCTTGTTCATGACTTACCCATCAACAACCACTCCACGCCTCTTTGCATTACACGTTGTTAATATTTTTATGGGTAAACTACAAATGCACACCCTTAAGTATGCACGTTTAACCAATGAATACCCTAAAGTTTAAAGTTAACTGATGCATACCCTGAAGTTTCATGTATTAACCCAGATGTCGTTCCGTCAGTCAGCTATGTTTGTTTACTATTAAACTTTTCCAAAATACCCAAACTGCCCTCAATAATCATTTTAACAAATTATTTTTATTTACTTAAAATTTTTTATAACCTAACCCTATTTCACCGTATCTAACCCTATTTTATTCCTATTGTTTCATGTCTCAGCAGTCTTAACCAGATGCAAGGGTAGAGAGGAGAGGGGTGAAGAGAGAGGCAGGGCAACGAGGGGAGAGAGGGCCGACGAGGGGAGAGAGGGTCGACGAAGGGAGAGAGGGTCGTGTTCCCCTTTTCGATCTCGATGTGTCACTCTGCGATTCCGATACCAATTCCGGGCTCCAGTGAATCGATTTCTTCGATCCTCCCGACGATAATCGATTCGACGACGACGGTTCGCTCTGAGGTTGAGAGTCCGATCCCTGATGAAGCTCCCCATATTGCCACCGCCATTTGGGGCTCGGTTCTTGTCTTCGGGATCGGGCTTAGGGTTCGGATTTGGACATAGAGCAGGGAGTTTCTGCCTTGGAGTTAGACTGCTCCTCCATCTTCGAGACGCTACCGGATCTCAGGTACGGCAGCTGGGGTGGCGCGTGAGGCAGCGCGTCTTGGAGCTCTGTGTACGGAGTTAGGAGATGGGATTTTTTTATGGAAAATTTCAATTTAATACCCTAGCAAACATTTATTTGCAGTATAATACCCTAGATTGTTTTTTTTTTTTTGCATTTTAATACCCTGTCAAACATTTATTTTCACTTTCATACCCAACCGTTAACTTTCCATCCAAAATGGATGGAAAATAGTCATGTGCTTTGCACATGACCTTGTTTTTTCAAAAAATACCAAAAACACCCTTCAACCTTTGATTTTTAAAATATATAAAAACTGTTTTTTTTTTAAATATTTTTTGAAATATATAAAAATCTGTTTTTTTTGTAATACATAAAAAACTGATTTTAAAAAAAAAATCTGATTTTATGAATTACATAAAAATATGATTTTTGAAATATATAAAAATTTATTTTTTAAATATATAAAAGCTGATTTAAAAAAAATACTTTTTAAAAATAAAATCTAATTTGTTTAAATATATAAAAAATCTTATTCTTGTAATATAAAAAACTGATTTTTATTTTTATTATTTTGAAATACATGTGATTTTTTAAATTATATAAAAATATTATGATGAAATATATAAAATTTATTTTGTAGATATATAAAAACTGATTTCTTTTAATTATTTTTTTGAAATAAAATCTATTTTTTAAAAACATATAAAAACCTTTTTTTGAATATATAAAAAGTGTTTTTTAATATTTTTTTGAAATAAATCTGATTTTTTAAATTATATAAAAATATGATTTTTGAAATATATAAAAAATTATTTTTAATTTTTTTTTTGAAATATATAAAAAATCTGAATTTTGGTGGTAGATTTTGAAAATATGATTGGTCTCAAGAGGTATTTTGGACTTTTCATCCATTTTGGATGGAAAGTTAACGGTTAGGTATGAAAGTGAAAATAAATGTTTGCCAAGGTATTAAAATGCAAAAAAAACAAGCTAGGGTATTATACTGCAAATAAATGTTTGCCAGTGTATTAAATTGAAATTTTCTTTAAAAAAAAAACTTACTTCTTATTGCTCTGCTCTTCGAGGACCTCCGTGCCGAGTTCTGGTCCAGGGGTTACAGATCTGAGATCTGGTCAGTTAAGCCAAAAAAAAAACCTAATATATATCAAAAACACTCCTCCTCTTTCCTTCTATGGATTATGGGTTTAGGTTAATGAGAATTTTATGCATTTAGGGATGAGTTCTGTTTGAATTCAAATTCTGGGTTTTTTTGTTCATAGTTGGATTCCATTTCTGGGTTTGTTTCATGAAGAAGATGATGGGATATTCCTTTTCTATTTTTTTTCAATTAAAATTTTCGTAAATATGTAAAAGTAATTGTAAAACAAATTATTAATTTATTTGGAAGAGAAATAAAAAAAATTACAAAAACTTTAAATTTAATATGTTATAAAAAAGGAAATTGGAAAAATATATATCAAAATAATGATTAAAATTATAACGAAAATTAATTTTTTATGTAATTTTAAAATGTAATACGAAAATTTTAATTAATTAATAAAAATTTATTTCAAATATAATTTTTAATTACAGAAAATTAAAATTTTAAATACAATTAATTATAATGAATTATTCAAAAAAAAAGATAAATATAAAGAAAAGAAACAAAAAAAATTAAAAAAAATTAACAAATATTCAAAATAATAGAATTAATTTAACAAATAAATGAAAAATATTAAATTAACTTTAATCATTTAATTATTTTATTGTACAAATGTTATATTTAATTTTTTTTAAATCAGATATATATTAGGGGTATTTTGGGTATTTTTGAAAAATGAACAGTAAATTGACGGATCCGACTGACGGAAGGGGTTTTTGGTTATAACTTGAAACTTGAGGGTATGCATCAGTTAACTTTAAAGTTCAGGGTATGCATTTGTAGTTTACCCTAGTTTTATTTCAATACTATTGTCTAATTTAGCAGTTTATGCAATCTAAACACCCTTACATTGATTCGTTCCTGCTATTTCATGGTATGCAGTGATCCATCAAAATGGAAGGAACTGTGTTCTCTGCGTCCTTGGAAGGAATGAAGTATATCAAGTCTCCATAAGAGGAAATACTGTCCAAACCTTTCTTGGATGTATGCAAACTAATATTGCCCATCATAGGTGTGTTTTTGTGATGTGCCTTAAACAAAAAAAAGGACATACAGTGATTGGTTTTTTGTTTCCATTAGTCGTTCATGATCATTCGTCCTTTTCTAGATGTTCCCTTGGTTTGTCTTCTTGCATAACTTACACATTTTGGTTTAGTCTTCTGATTTCTTTGTTCCAGTCTAGTCTAGAATTGTTATAAATGGACCTTTTTCTTATCAACAAATAAAAAATTATTCAACCAAACAATACACTCCGGGGGAGAATTACAATCGAAGGATGAAGTGCAAAAAATTGAAGAAGAGAATAGCAAGAAGAGGACAAAAGTTAACCGATATATTGGAACAGTTTGATAGTGTCCTTATCATTACACGAAGAGGTGAATCTCATCGAATTACAGAGGGACCAAGCACGCATAGCCTCAGACTTCTTCCGGAGGGATCTGGAGGGGGCTGACATCCTTGAGAGCCCTAAGGAACTTCTGACGACCGTTACGAATCCGTTTGTTTTTACGTTTGGGGCGAAGCGGGATTGAAACAGGGTTAGCAGTCGGAGAGTGGATATTAGGGATAAAAGACGAGAAATCATAGGGCTCGGGAGAAAGGTTCGGAGGCCTAAGAGGCATTGTATGGGCCTGCAACTTGGGATCCGAGGTAGCAGAAGGCTCGGACTTGGGAGCAACCGGGCCTTACTGTTGTCCCAACGAAGTAGGCACCAGCATGCCTTTATCTACAACCCGACCCGATGGAGGGAGGCCCTCTCGCGATGTAGAACACGCGATGTCTCGAGAAGAGGAGAAGTTCTCGTCATTATTGACCTCGGGACTTAGATTCTTGGGAAACGAAGCGGCGTGCTCAGGAGACGAGGAGGTGCGACTCTTGGGGTTCTGTGAAGAGGTCAACCTGAAGTGAAGAGGTCGGTCGGTTGTCTCGGGAAACTCCAATGATGGAGGAGCGAAGAAAGGAGGCGCCAAATGGGGCCAGGAGAGGGAATGGATGGAGCCGGGGCGACCAAGGAGGGTAGAGGGAGGATCAGTCGCCCCGTGACCGCATCTTTGAAGGAGTGCAGAACAAAGGGTGCAGCCAACGAGCCATAGGGGGCAGACTGAAGAGGGCGAGAGGCTCCCCGACGAGGGCCCTTGCAGTAGTCTACAATGAGGCGTTCGGAATTGCAGGAGGAGAGATGCAGAGCCGAGATTGCCGCAACTGCCAAGACAGAGTTGCGGAGGAAAATGAAGTCAAACTTCTTACCAGAACTTGTGAGGGAAGATGTAAGGTAAGCACAAATAATAGAACTGAAATCCTTAAAAAGGCTGGCGAGAGTCTCGGAGGTACAATCTGTCGAGAGATTGCAGACGAAGAGACGGGAGGAAGGAGAGGAACAAGGGTGGCCGGAGGCCAAAGGGGGAGGGAGTGGGGGTCGGGAGGTTTTGCATTTTGATGTTTTTGAAAAATGAGCAAATTAATGCATGGAAGAACAAATTGTTATAAATGAACCTTATGATAAGGTTGTTTGTCTATCTGGGATAGATAAATTTACAATTTTTAAAGCTGATTCATGAGCCAAAAAATATTTCTACATCTGCTGAATTTTGAACTTTAAGAATTATAAATTGGGTAAATTACAAATATCTACCTTAAACTCGTAGCGTTTAACTGATATCTACTATAAAGTTTTTTTTAACTGATATATACACATATGTTTAGTTGTTTAACAAATAGCCCAAGTTGTCAACTAAAATGACGAAAATGTCTCAGTGATTGTTTACATAATTTTTTAAAAATAAAATTGAAGTGATTTAATAAGTAAATATATATATAACAAAAGTGATTTTTTAAATAATTATTGAAGTGTAGTTGAGGGTATTTTCGTCATTTTAGCTGACGGCTTGGGCTATTTGTTATATAACTAAACATCTGTGTACGTATCAGTTTTAAAAAAATTTAGAATAAACATCAGTTAAACGCTACAAGTTGAGAGTAGATATTTACAATTTATCTTTATAAATTTATTCCGAGCATTGATAAGAGAGAGGCCTTATTAAAGAGACCATTTAGTTTCCCTTGAGGTACTGTTACTTTGGTTGCACTACTATTAACCATCCACCGTTACTTGTTTTTTCACTTTCTAGTAATTGATCTTGTTGTGCTTATAACCTGTATTTTTCAAACAAATCAAGTCTTCAGGTGTGCCACTTGGCTTGGTAACATACTCAACTTATTATTTCTTAATGTCAGACAAGTTCGGAGCTGCCATGGCCCTTGTGAAATCTGATATTGGCCAGAATGTCAGCTGCATTCATTTGATTATTGTGTCATCAAGCTGTCCCTACAAAGTGTTTTTTATTAGCAAGGGGGCTGTATACTCAGAATATTTGGTGCCCTTTCTGTGGTGAGAAACCAGAAGAGATGGATCATCTATTCTTGGGTTGCTCTTGGGCTTGGGAGGTTTGGGGCTTATGTCTGAATTGGTGGGGGGTACAAACTGCCTCTTCTAAGAACATTAAGGACTGGTTTATAGCTTGGAAGAATCTTGATCCCTGCTGCAAAAAATCTCATTGGAGTATGTTGGTTTCAATAATTATTTGGAGGATATGGCTCTGCAGGAACAATTTGGTCTTCAATGGGGTTCACTTACTTTCTGAGGAAATTCTTCAACTGGTACAAAATGATTCCTTTAATTTACTTTGGGCCAATTACAAAAATAAGCAGACCTTTTCTTTCAGCTCTTGGATTAATTGTCCATCTAATTGTTTTCCTAGAAGAAGTGTTGGTAGGGCTGGTTGATACATTTGTTCAGGCTTGGGGTTGGGGGCTTGGGTGGGTAAGGGGGTGGGATGGGTACTGTTGTGAGGATTGTTGGTAAGGTGGTTTGATTTTGTTTTCTGGCTTGACTTGGTTTACCTTTTGTGTGGGGGTTAGTCCTTTGGTTCTGTGGTTGTGTGTGGGTAGGACACTTTAGGCTGAGTGTTTTTGTTTGCTAGCATTGTTTGGGTTACAGTTCATCTGCAGGTTCACTTGGATTGGTGTTTATCAATCTGATTGTCTCTCACCTGTGGCTGCTGAATTTTTACTGTGTTAATGGATATCATTGGTTGCTGCTGAAGAACTGGGAGGTTTTTTAAAAAAGGTTGCTGCAAGAACAATTTGGCTTTGTATTTGTTTTGGAGAAGTCATCTTGTCTGCATTTTTTGTGCAGATGCTGCTGCTGGTGGTTTTGTTGATCTATTTCAGATGGTGTTGTTGGCTTAAATTGTGCCATTTGCTCATTGATCACCTGAGGGTCTTGGCTTTTGCAAAGGTTCTGGTGGGTACTTGTTTTGGATGGGGTGTATTAAGGTATGAAAGTGATCATCTCACTGTGGTGGTTTTAACTTGGGGTTAAAGTAAACATTTTGTAAGGGTAGCTTGGGGCACAAGTAACCTTTATAAGGGGTTCAAGTAACATTTTGTAAGGGTAGCTTGGGGCACAAGTATTGTTTATAAGGTTTGGGTGTTTGTATTTTGGGTTAGTTGTAACAACCGAGGCCTTGTCCCTTTCCCAAGTTTTTGATTCGAAAACTTGGTTTATAAAACAAAAAATCTGCTGATCAAAAAAAAATATTGGCGAGAATGTAACGGTGAGATATATTTAAATGACAAGTGAGGAAGAGATTATTTTGTTATGATTTTCCATTTCATACAACTTATTTTGTAGTGTGTGTTTTCCTGCCTGTAGAGATTAGAAACCAAATGTTATTCCAATCCATCGGAGTTCAACTGCTTGTACAGTATGGTACAAGTAGAGGTCCAAGCTAAAACAGCAAAAGCGTCATCAAGTAGTAGCAATGGTCTTCTTTTCCTGATAAGGTACATCATATTAGTAAGGGATAATTGTCCAAAACTACCTTAAAATTTCGTTCACAAACAAGTTGATGCATAAAGTTTCGTCTAAACTGCGTGGCTACCCTGAAGTTTTGTCCACAACTTTTTTAGTTTTCACGTAATAGGGATGTTCAGAATGATGGTCTGGGCAGTGCTTCCCGGATTGAATAGAAGCGTGGACAAAACTTCAATGCACCCACAAAGCGTGGACAAAACTTAAATGCACCAACAAAAGCGTGGGAAAAACTTCAATGCACCCACAAAGCGTGGACAAAACTTCAGTGTACCTACTACAAAGCGTGGACAAAACTTTGTGCATCAACTCGTTTGTGGACGAAATTTTAGGATAGTTTTGGATAATTATCCTTAGATTATATAACAATACTGTTTCTGAAAATCAAGTGTAACGCGTTATACATAATCAAACTCGTCACTCTAAAGCTACAGTGTTCTACAGTGTTTCTGTTTCATCTTCATCGTTGTTCTTCATTGGTGTTCATCATTGACATTTTCAATGGCTTCTGATTTGGTCTAGTGTTCTTGGTGGCTATTTCGGTCATCGAACCACCATTTTGGGAGCTTGGTACGACTACTCCTCTTTCTCTACTTGGAATCTTTTCTATCACTACATGTCTTCTTCGACTTCTTTTGGACCTCCTCCTGGTTTTGAAGGAGTCTCCACTAAGTTACCAGTTATACAACCTCGTTTACAATCCTTGGTGGTGGGAACACAATCTTCCACTGGTGTAGGTGCGGCCAGAAAACCATAGGATTCTGATTGGACTGACTGCAAGGTATTTGTACACAATCTTCCTCCAAAAACCTCCAACATCTGGCTACAAAAACCTCTTTTTAGAGTGTGGTGAGATTTCCTTGGCTGAAGCTCCTACCAATCCTAATGCACGAGGGATTTGGTTTGGTTTTGTCACCTTTAAAACCCCTGAAGCAATGGCGAAAGGGATAGAAGTATTTAATGGGTTTACTCTGAAAGGTTACAAACTCTTTGTCACCAAAGCTTGGTCCAAGAACAGAAGGAACAAGCCTATTGACAGAGGTTGGAGTTGGAAAAAAAAAGATAAACATGAGCAGAGTTTCGATTACCCTCGTGGTTTTATTGAAGAAAAGAATAGATGTTGGCTGGAGAAGGGGCATCTGGCTTTACTGCATAAAAATATCTCTGTTGAGGCCATCATGGAGGATTTTAAAGCTGAGAGGGAGGGGGAGTTGTTGATCAAATCTTTGGGGAACAGAGTGGTCATTCTGTACTTTCCAGATGAGGAGTTGGAAACTTTGGCTCTACAAAATGGTGCTGCTTGGCTTTTACATTGGATGACCATCATAAAGGATAAAACTCATCTCTGTCGTTTGGGTGGAAAGTTTTCTTGGGTGGCCATCCATGGGGTACCCATTTTGGGCTGGTGTGCTCAAACCTTTGAATTTTGTATTGAAGATCTTGGTTCACTAGTGTCCATTCATCCTAACTCTCTGGCGGGGAACACTGCTGATATAGCTTTTGTACTATTACACTCACAAGATTATCTGAGAGTCTACAAAGAGACTGGTCTTATCATAGAAGAACAAAATTGTAATGTCATGATTTGCTCGGCCAATGTCTCTGAGGTGCCATTGATTCATGTGGACTTAAATGGTGTTTCTTTGTCCTCTACTTCTGATTATTCGAACTCTAAAAATTCTCTTTCCAGTGGTGTTAATGCCACAAATACCAGAGATACAGAGGAGAATGTTGGTGTCAGTATTGAAGAGGCTCTTGGTTGTGGGGGTCGTGGGACAAATGAGCAGGGGAAAAATTTGGTAGCAGTGTTTAATGAAGTGTTTAAGGAAGTAGGTGGAGTTGGTGATGCTGAAATGACTCCTTTTTCTCCTGGCCTGGATAATCAGACACTGGAATTGGGCCTTACTTCTGATGAGTTTCCAGTTTTGTGTTCATAAAAAAAAAGGGTGGCTACTGAGGATTTACTGGTGGTGGTTACTGAGAAGGTGCCTTCAATGTCCTTCATGGAAGCTCTAGTTGCCCCTGATACGTTTGGGGAAGAAAATTCAGTAGCTACTGAGACTGTTCATACAGCTGGTGGAAAGGATCTAGGCAACATTTTAGCTGGGGAAGAAGGGACAGTTAGGCTGCATTGTGCTTTGGAAGCTGGTGGCATTAATGAAGAGGTCACTCCATCCCTTCCTCTCACTGTTTTGGGGCCCATTACTCTGACTGAAGGTGATACTAATCACTCATTTTTGGAGGGAACAATTATTTCAAATCAAAATACTTTCAACCCCCAATTAGCACAACAAACTCCAACAATTTTAAACAAAAAGAAGAAGGGTAAGGTTATTTGTGTGGCTTACAACACAAGGTCTAAAACTAAAATTCCTCTCTTAAGCAATAATAACAGCAACACAGAGAAAGGGAGAGACAAAAGTACAAGGGTTTTCAAAGCTGGTGGAGCTGGTACTTGGGACTATTGCAAAGCATTAGGACTGGAGTCTTTCTTATCAGATGATTTGGTGATTCAACAGTTGGATAATCAACAGTTGGTTAACTAGGAGATTGAAGGGAACAAAGCAGTGGATTTGGAAGCAAATACTGATGATGAGTATTGTGATCTTGAGGAACTAGAAGAGGGACAGATTCCTTCTTCTGAGTTTTGTACCACTCAAAGACTTGCTTCTCCGTGAGAATTCTCTCATGGAATATGAGGGGTGCTTCTTCAAGGCAAAAAAGAAGAGCCCTCAGAAGTGTTTGTGCCAAACAAAACCTGTCAATGGTATTGTTACAAGAAACCAAATTAGCTAAACTTCCTGACTACTTCATTGCAGCTTGTGGATTTTCACATAGTTGGGAAGCAATTTGTTTACCTGTTGAAGGCAATGCTGGTGGGGTAATCACTTTGTGGAATAAAGACACTTTTCTGTTGCAAGACTCCTTGGTGGATGAGCATGTTATTTATTGGTGAGGGATTTATCTTCTAGAGGATCTATCTATCACAGTTGCAAATGTTTATGCCCCTTGTCTATTAAGACCAAGAGCTCAGTTGTGGGAGACTATAAAAGTGAAGATCTCATCATTACAAAGTGATTTATTGATTGTTGGGGACTTCAATGCCATTATGGACCCTTGTGAGAAAACTGGAGACAGATTTTCAGCCTCTAGCATTAGAGATTTCAGAAACCTTGTGGATAGCTTGGGAGTTATTAATCTTCAGTTAGGAGGGGGTAACTTCACTTGGTTTGGACCTGGTTCCAGGGCATCAAGGATAGACAGGTTCTTGGTCTCACCCACCATCCTATCAGTTTTCAATTCCCTTACTCAGACTTGTTTAGCCAGATGTTTATCAGATCATAAACCCTTACTTCTAAGTAATCCTTGTGTGGATTGGGGGCCTAGACCCTTCAAATTTATTAATGCCTGAGTGGATCATGGGGATTTCTTTGTTGCCTCCAAAACCTTTTGGGAATCCATTTCTGTCAATGGTTCACCAGATTATGTCCTCTGGTTTAAACTAAAGGCTATGAAGAATTTTTATAGAGGTTGGAATGTACAAGTGTTTGGTTGGCTGGAGATGGATATTGGGGAGCTTAGAAGAGACATTCAGGTCTTGGATGGCATAATTGAGACCAGATCACTTCTTACTGCTGAGTTGGCCCACAGATCATTACTCAATGCCAAATTAATCTTGAAGCTTAAGTTACAAGCAAAAATTTGGTGTCAAAAGGCTAGACACAAATGGTCCAAGGAGGGTGACAGGTGCACAAAGTTTTTTCATATCTTGGCTAGTTATAACAATTCTAGGAAGATGATCCATTTAATCCAGGAGGGTGATCACATTTATGAGACTCCCGGGGAGATCAAAGAGGTGGCTAAGATTCACTTTCAGAGCAGATTCAACAAAGCTCAAGATTTCTACATTAACCTTTCCTCATTACCTTTTAAGACACTAAGTGTATCACAATCTCAGCAGTTAGAACAAGTGTTCAGTGAAGAGGAGGTGTGGTCAGCTATCAAAGATTGCGATGGGGAGAAATCTCCTGGCCCTGATGGATTTTCCATGACTTTTTATCATGTGTGTTGGCCATTTATTAAATCTGAGGTTATGGATTTTATGTTGCATTTCTACAACAAAGGTTCATTGGGTAAAGGAGTCAACTCTTCCTTCATTACTCTTATTCCCAAGAATGACACTCCCATGACATTTGAGGATTATAGACCTATCAGCCTTATTTCTAGCTCTTATAAGATCATTTCTAAAGTGTTGGCTGCTAGATTGAAGAAGGTTATGGATTACTTAGTTCATGATGTACAGTCTAGTTTCATAGCTGGAAGACAAATCATGGATGGTATATTAATTGCCTCAGAATTAATTCATTCCATCAAACTTACCAGACAGGAAGTGGTTGTGTTTAAAGTGGACTTTAAGAAGGCATATGACCATGTACAGTGGGAAGCCCTCAACAATTTATTACTCATCATGGGTTTTGGTCCTCTTTGGATTGATTGGATCACTGAATGTCTCCAAGCCTGGTCTTCTGTACTCATTAATGGTTCACCATCTGCAGATTTTCCTTTAAAGAGAGGTTTGAGACAAGGTTGTTCATTGTCTCCTCTCCTATTTGCTCTTATTGCAGAATCTTTACATCAACTTATGGAGAAAGGGATCACTGCTGGGATGTTCTCTAGGATCAGATGCAATAATGTGGGTCCTAATATATCTCATTTGCAATTTGCAGATGACACCCTCATATTTATTGAAGCTGGTTTTCATCAGGTGACTAATTTGAAGCACACTCTCATATGTTTAGAAAAGGCAACTGGACTCAAAATCAACTTTAGCAAATCAAAGGTACTACTATTAAATCCAGACACTGTTTCAATGGCAGAAGTCACTAATATTTTGGGTTGTTCTGAAATGGAGTTACCATTTAATTGTTTGGGGTTTCAATTGGGGGCCAATCCAAGGAGGAAGAAAACTTAGGATCCAATCATCAATAAGTTTAAGAAGAAGCTTAATTTATGGCAAGCTAAAGCTAAATCCTTTGGGGGCAGAATTACTTTGATCAAATCTTCTTTGAGCTCATTACCGCTATATTACATGTCACTTTATAAAGCACCAAAAGGAGTCATTAGAGAGATGGAATGCTGGTAGAGGAGATTTTTGTGGAATGGGACCATAACCAAGAAGGTACTTCATAAGGTCAGATGGAACCTCGTTTGCAGACCAAAATCACAAGGGGGCCTAGGGATTAAAAATTTGCATATCATGAATAAAGCACTGTTAGCCAGGTGGTGGTGGAGGTTTGCCCTGGAGAATGATTCACTTTGGAAACAATTGTTGTGTGCAAAGTATGGATGGAGTAATAACTCTTGGGATGTATCAAAACTGATGATCCAAGGGAACAACTCATTCTTGAGACATATTCAATCACTGCTTGATTGCCCAAAATTTGCTTGTGCTTTTGGGGCAGTGGGTTTGAACTGGTCTGTGGTCACTGGAAATTCAGTACTATTCTGGGAGGATTCTTGGCTATTAGATACCCCTTTGATATTTTCCTTCCAAAGGTTATATCACTTAAGTACTCAAAAGAAAGTCTTGGTTTCACAGTTCTGGAGAGATGGTGATTGGGTATTGATCTTTAGAAGAGACCTTAGGGGTTGGGAATTTGACATCTTTGAGGACCTTTGTAATTTTCTTAATATCATACATCCGCAGAATTGTGGGAAAGACAAAGTTACTTGGCAAATTGATAACAAAGGATTCTCAGTACAAAAAATGTATGAGGCTTTGGATGTTAGAGAAGATCATGGTTTGGATTGGCCTTCCTTACTTTGGGCTCCATTGCTTCCACCAAAAGTTGCTGCTTTTAATTGGCTATTATGTATGCAAGCTGTGCCTACAAGATGTTTTTTGTTGTCCAGGGGATTATACTCTGACACTATCTGGTGTCCTATTTGTTTGGGGGAACCATAAGAGTTTGATCATTTGTTTCTAACTTGTCCCATGGCTAACTCAGTGTTGGATAGTGTACTACTCTGGTGGGGTTTCAGCACAGCCAGGCCTGAGACTATTATACACTGGTTCATCTCTTGGAATCATTTGGCAAACTCTAAAGTCAGAAAATATTGGACTATAGTCTTTTCTATCACTGTTTGGAGATTGTGGTTGGCTAGGAATTCTATAATTTTCAATGGGAGAGTGG
Source organism: Erodium maritimum (assembly GCA_963921825.1). Lineage (NCBI taxonomy): Eukaryota > Viridiplantae > Streptophyta > Magnoliopsida > Geraniales > Geraniaceae > Erodium > Erodium maritimum. The sequence goes on along the minus strand of OY997588.1, from coordinate 97,117,450 downwards.
TTGAGGCTGAGTAGATTTTGCAGCAAATTCAGAATGACACATTTCAAATTTTATGGCCCAGATTTCAGAATGGGAAGGGTTTTTCTTTCTTACATTGGATCACTAGTCCATTGAATTGTCTAAGGAGATGAGATTTTCTGAAGTGGTTACTGTGGTGGTTTCATTGTTTCTGGTTGCTGTTGAAGAGTTTTGGGGTGACTGGGTGGGTTTGGGTGGGTTGGGTGGTGAGCAATAGGCTGGAGAGGTTAGGAGGGACTGGTTGGGTATTTTATCAGAGTTGGGGAATCTCTTTTGCTGTGTTTTATCAGTGTGGGTAATCAATCTAGGGTGAGTGTTTATGTTGGTATGTTCTTTACTTGTGTACTACTTAGACTTGCTGGGGTTTTGTCTCACTGTTTACTGGTAGAATTGCTGCATAATTCTGGTTTTTGTTGCATAAAAGGTAAAGGGGGCTTCTCTTTTGGATACACTACTGAAGGTTGGGGATCCTGTTTTGGTGGGCTTGAAGAACTACTCCTCGGGGGTTACTACTTATTCAAGGGCAGTTCTATTTTGATTTCAGGTGGGTTAAGGGTTTCAAGTCATTAGGTGAACTGGTTTTTATTATTATTTGGAGATCACTGCTGTGTAACTTTTGGGGGGAATGGGTGTTAGTTTCAGTTTCAAAAATTTGTTGGGTGTCTTGGGTTGCAAGGCATCGGTATTGGGGGAATGGTTGTTTGTTTGAGATTCAAAAAATAGTTGGGTGTCTTGGGGTGCAAGGCATCGGTTTGGACAAGGTTGTGTCCTTTTGGGTTGTAAGCTACTTGAGGGCTAGTCCCTTGAACTTGTTTTCTATTTCGAAAACAGGTTTTTAAATAAAAAAAAATTGCTGATAAAAAAAAAGTGTTTCTTAAACATAGTTTCGTCAATCATTATTTGTGCATATGTTTCTTCAACCAATAGGTCCTACATATAGTTGTACAGCTTAAATTCTTTCCAATTGGATGGAAACTTTTGTGTATAAAGAAACCAAACTCTCACCTTAACGAAAAACTTGGTCACTTTGTATTAGTATTTTATTTCGCTAACAACTTTAATAATGCAGACCAAGTTAAAAGCTCCTCTAGCATAACTGCAGTCATGACTAGGTTAACATTCAAACAAAAGGTTGCTATAAAGCTTGCTCCAGAGAGGAAAAAGTTCATGGACATCATAGGAGGCATATGTGGTGAATGTCATCGTGTTTGTTCATATCCCAAGGAAAATTTGAACGAATGAAGAGAACATAAGCTCTCAACTTGCTACAGTGTTCACAAGAACACATTTGAAGATCTGCATCCTACCTGCAATGGTTGCTTCAAGTCACACGGTGTTGTGTCCATGATGATCAGTCAATAGATTATCGGATCACCGTGGCTGTGGTTTTCTACTGATAGCTGCACTTCTTATTCTTCACTACAGTACTCTCCATCAACATACATCTCCGGTAGCAACTGCAACATTCAGACAAGTCTTCCTACAATATCAGTACATCCACAATTTCCTTCTTATCCTTGGTGTTGTGTTCAGGGTGGATTAGAGGCCATCGGACCACCGTCAACTCGCATTCGTGAGGTGATTAATCTACAATTCTTCTCCCTCTTAAGAGCATGTTGACTCTTGCAGAACATAGTGGAGACTGCTCTGACCCACAAACTCCCAGCCATCCGTCGATCTTTGATTCACCACAAAGCACTTTGAGGGTCTCAAATCCACAGGGAACTTTGGGTCTTGACGAGACCAGAATTAAAGGGAAGGAAGTTGAAGCTGCTACCTATCAATCTCCAACTTCAGAAGAAGACAAAAATTATATCAAGAAGACTTTCAAATGCACAAATATGTTGAATAATGAAATAAATGTTCTTTTAGGCCAGGCCAGATGGTTCAATGAGGCTGCTTAATTCACACACCCGACTTGAGAGAACCTCTAATACAACAGAAGTTCAAGGAGCATCTTCTTTGTCCTTAGGACCTCCTCTAGGGTTTGAACACAAAGGAACAACAAAGAAATTGAAGAGGAATGAGGATCTTTTTCAGTCATCAGACTTTGATAGAAAATGGAGAAGGAGACTTGGTCCACGAGTTATACCAGATGGTGATAGAGGTTGGTCGGAAGTTATTAGTGGTGAGGTTGAATACTAGCATTTATCAACAATATACCACCCAACTCCACTTGTATTTGGTTAGAAAATCAATTTAAGGAGGCAGGACAAATACTTGTTGTGGAAGCTCCCACAAAACCAAACCTCAGAGGTAGATGGTTCGCTTTTATTAGATTTCAAAATGAAGAAGGCCTCACAACAACAATATAAAAGTTTAATGGTTGGTCACTATGTCGAAACAAAGTCCTGGTTGCTAAAGCTTGGAGAAAGAAAAGAGTGGGATCATATGCAGTTCCAAGAGGTATGGAGTGGAGGGAGAAGAAGTCTTCAATTGAGCAGATCATTGTGCAAAAACACAATAATTATCCCTGAGGTTCAGTGGTAACAAAGCTGAATCAAGAATTAAGAAGATCACACTTGGCCATCTCACATAGGAATCTCAGTGCAAATGCTATCCTAAGAGAATTGGCCTCAGAAGGAGTAAGTCTGATACAGGTTAAAGATTTGGGTAATAGGTGTGTATTATTCACTTGTCTGGATGAAGAGATTGACAATCTAATGCTATTGGAGAACAAGAAGTGGCTAGAGAACTGGTTTAGAATTATACCTAACAAGCAGAGACTTTGCAAGAAAAAAGGTTCTTTCCAATAGGTTATCATCAAGGGCATCCCATATCATGGGTGGTGTGAGGAAAGCATGGCTGCAGCAATGGAAGATCTTGGGGAGTTGATTTACTCCCATCCTTCCTCTATCTCTGGAAATAATAGAGAATTGGCTTTTGTACTTATTCATACTCATTATCTTCAACCTGTGAACAAGACAACAACTTTCATGATTGGAGATGAGGTATTTGAAGCACTGGTGGTTTTTACTAATCATAACTCTTCCTCAATGGGAAATAGAATTGGAAGACTTGAGTCAAGGGAGTTCAGAGGGTTAGTCCTCTTCCATTCCGGGCTCATCTCCATCACAATCATCAGATCCTATTACTCAAACACAAAAGACTCAAAGTTCAGATCCATTATCTCAACCAGAAAACACTCAAGGCTCTCCAACTACTGAACCTTTTAGAGAGGAACCTCTCCCAGTTATTTTTGAAGAAGAAGGAGAGGGTGTTAGTCAATCATTAAGTCCCATTATTGAGCAGAATCTGGAGGAAGCAACATTAATGCTTGGGGTTGGTACATTAAATTTTGAGGGGGAGACAAAAGGAATGTCCCAAGATTTAAATCTGGACTGCCAAGAACATCAACATTCTCCTTCAGAGAATTCAATTCCCACAACTGTTTTTGAAGAATTTGCAATGATCAACGATACCTTTGACATCTCTAATGCATTAGAGGAAGAGCATAATGTTCCCTTAATTGTTCTTTCTTCTACCTCTGTCATTCCTTCCAACTTTCCACAGTCAGAATTTGAAGCCACACAAATTATTTCTCTCTCTGGGTTGGGACCAGTGGATAAAGGTATAAACTCATTGCTGTCAGATTTTGAGAACTCAACCTCTTTGAAACCCCAACTGCCTCTAAGGGTCAACTTGATAGTTTTCAATTTGAGAGGGAAAATCAAGTGGAGGGAAATTATGAGACTTTGTTTTCTCAAACCAGTGGCGCAAAGCAAAAAACACATGGTACCTCTCCCAAACCCTATTCTAATAGGAAGACTGAAAAGCATGTTGTGTCCTATGTATATGATACCAGATCAAAGAAAGGAAGACAAGTCTCTCTCTTAGCTTTACCATACAATAGGAAGAAAGGGATTTCTAGAGTGCCTGCAATCATTGAAGAGCCAAGGAGCCCCTGGGATTATTGTAAGTCAATAGGAACTAAGGAACTGGTAGCAGATCATTTGGTGATTGATCAGTTTGATAACCTTGAGGCAGAGATCAATCAAAGAGTGAATCTAGAAGTTGATTCTAGTGATGAGCTTTGGGACCTAGAGGAAGAAGATGTGTACCTGGATGAGATAGTGCAAGAACCGCTCCCGGTCAACACCAATCAAATCGGCGAAAAACAGGAAAATTTAAAAAATTTGGACAGACACTTAAATGAACCCAAATTTGACCCCGAGGGTCATACCGGACTTAAGTTGACCCCGATATCGACCAAAGTGAGTTCCGGGGGACTTAGGGCAACTTTCTGACCAATTTGAGAAATGTTGACTTTTCGATGGAAAAGTCAACCGAGCGACGTTTTGGTCTATTCGAGGCCCGTTTTGGATCCAAAAAGCTTAGCCGTCGTCGCAGCAATCTTAGTTGAGCCGTTTCCTTGTAGCCCGTGAAGTTTCGTAATTTCTTGGAAAAAATGCCCGTTCGGGGCCCGAGACGGCCGAATTTCGCGAATCTGATTGAAAAATATCTAAGAGATATTTTTCATAAGGTGTGGGACCCATCTTGCCACATGTCACCAATGTGGTGGTGTTAGGTAACATTGAACAAAACAAAAGATGGAAAGGTGGTGTTAGTTTTGTAAATATGATAAAGGTGGGTGTTTTTGAAAAAGTACAAAAGATGAGCCAAATGGTGATGTTCGGCCATATTGGAAAAAAAGTGGGTTTTTGGAGAGAGAAAATAGAGAGAGAAGGAGAAGGGGAAGAAGAGAGAAAAGAGAAGGGGGTGTTTGGAGTTTTGGCTTTTCCCGTCGATCAAGCCGTTGGATCGTCTCAACGATTGAAGAATCGAGTTCACACCGTCATTCTCTACGGTGAGCACCTAACCGATTTTCGTTTCGTTAAGTTCGAATTTTAGGGTTTGAGTTTAAACGATTCAAATATGGTTGGGTTTTAGTTAGAATTGGTTTAAAGATGAAGGGTTGAGGTTTGGGGTTCTTAGAAACGTTTTGGGGCAAAAAAGGGAATTTTTCCATTGTGGCCGTGTGGGGCCCACGTGCTCGGGTGCTCGGGTTTTATGTTCGGGTGGTTTAGAACGTTCCCCGAATCACTTATCTACAACCGGATCGAATTTTGGAATTAAATTGTAAAAGTTGTAATTGACGGGTTTAGGAACTTTAAACGCTAATTAAATGACTCGGAAGTCGGAATTCGATTCCGTCGAGTGCCTAGGAACCCTTGAATTATTCTAAGACCGTAGAAACGAAAACGAGAATTTTCGGAGCCCCGGAAGGGCGTTTCCAAAACCCGGGCAGATTCACCATGTCGGGCGAATCGGGCCTTTCCGGGTCCAATATCGACAATATCGAGTAATTGGGGAGTTTGGGAGTGATCGACATTGTCGGGGTTACTTTTGGGCGTCAGGTTCATTAAAATTCAGTTTATGCCTGCAAGCTTAAAGTCGTTTAAAATTGTATTCTTTTAGATCGTGCTGCGGACCGAGGGAAAGGAAAGCTAGGCGAGTGACCGAGATCACGCCGTATCTTGTTGGTTAGCTTTTGGAGAAAACATACGAGGTAGGGAAAAGTAGCCGGATCTCGGCCCTGACTAGGGAAAGTTAACAGTAGAAATGCATGTGACACTTGGGTGTCGTGGGTTAAGTAGGTTATCGAATATTAGAAATGCATGTGACACTTGGGATGTCATGGGTTAAGTAGGTTATCGAAGATTGGAAATGCATGTGAAACTTAATAGTGTCGTAGGAGCAGAGAACTTATCGATGTTAGAATTACTGGAGGCATATGACCATGCCCGGAGGTTGATTGTGAACTTATCGATATTAGGACTACTGGAGGCATATGACCATGCCCGGAGGTTGATTGTGAAACTGTTGATATTAGGACTACTGGAGGCATTGGTCGACCACCTGGACTGACTTTGTGTCGGGGAAGCACGTGAGTTAGAGAGGTTACTGAGACAGGTCGACCGCCTAGCTTGACCGGGACTGGCAAAGCGCATGAGTGAGAGAGGTTACTGAGACAGGTCGACCGTCTGGCCTGACCGGGACTGGCAAAGCGCGTGAGTGAGAGAGGTTACTAAGACAGGTCGACCGTCTGGCCTGACCGGGACTGGCAAAGCGCGTGAGTAAGAGAGGTTACTGAGCAGTTGGAGTGCATTCCTTTGTGATCTTGTTTGGTGTGCGATCCTTTGCGATCTTGGGTGTTGCGTGGTTGTCTGTCGTGTCTTTGGAGGAGGTCATCGATCGTTGAGTCGGGTCTACATTACGAGTCCGAGTGTTCATTCGGTTGAGGAAAGTATCAATGTGTGTGTGTGTCGGTCGGGTTACTTGAGTTTCGGGATAGTGATCCCCGGTGTTGAGTTGGTTGTTGGTGTTACCGGCATTGTCTGCTAAGTATGCCGTAGTCAGTCTGTTATCCGTGGTGGTGAGCGATCGCTCACCCCTAGCTGCTTTTCCTACAGGTACCGGTCGCAGGTTGGACTAGGCGAGCTTCTAAAGCTTGAAGAGCTAGGAGCGAGATTCTGGGTTTATTTTGAGTCTAGCGACGTATACCTTGCATTTTGTCCATTTGTTGGGACATATCTTTAAGTTGTAAATGATTATTTTGATGAACAAATGGTGATTTTAAAGTGACTTATATAAAAGGGTTCAAAATGTTTTATTGTTTTAAACGTTCGCGTCCTGAGTTCGGTTTACTGAAATTGGGGCGTGACAGATAGAATCTCAGTCCAGGGTTTTATTGCATTAAAGCTTTATGAAGATCCTCTCATGGAACATGAGAGGGGCCTCCTCTGAGCAAAAGTAGGGGCATTAAAGAATATTATTATCAAATTTTCTCCAGGTGTAGTACTGATACAAGAAACTAAGCTTCACCAGTTTCCATCTTTTTTCTTGAGGTCTGTGGGATTGAGTTGGGGGTGGGAAGAGGTACACTTGGATGATGTGGGATCATCAGGATGCATTTTCACTTTATGGAATAAGCACCTCTTTCAGGTCCAAGACAACAAATTTTTTTATCATGGCATTATCTGGTCTGGTTTTACCATAGAATGGGGGGCACACATCTCTATAATAAATATTTATGCACCTTATGGAGGTAGAGCTAAAAAAGTGCTTTGTCTTAAAATTATTCAAGAAATTCAGTCCTTAGGGAAGTTTTATATTTGTGCTGGTGATTTAAACACAACTCTCAGCCCATCTGAAAGAACAGGTTTTAATCAGCTCTCCTTAGCCAGTAGAAACTTCTCTTTACTTCTTAATGAGGCCCCTCTCATTGATCTTCCACACAGTGGGGAAAAATTTACTTCGTTTGGGCCATTCTCAAGAGCATCAAGGTTAGACAGATTTTTGCTTGGGTCCCAAGTAATTGCAGAATTCAAAAATTTGACTCAGACTGGACTGTGTAGAGGCATTTCTGATCATAGACCAATCCTTCTCTCTGATCCCTTGGTTGATTGGGGTCCAAGGCCATTTAAGTTCCTCAATGTTTGGCTGGATCATTCTTTATTTTTCCCAGCAGTAAAGAAGTTTTGGTTAGAGATTGATATTTCTTGGGCACCACATTACACTTTTTGGCAGAACTTGAAAATGCTAAAGGTGTTCTTGAAAGACTGGAATATCAATGCCTTTGGCTTCCTTGAGAAAGAAATAGAGCAGCTCAAGAAGGATATAAATGATTTAGATGGGATATTAGATGGCAGAAGTTTAATTGATTATGAAAGATCAACAAGGGCTTATTTGGGGGCAATTCTTATACAACAACACAAATATCTCTCAAAGGTTTGGAGACAGAAATCTAGGCACAAGTGGCTAAAAGAAGGGGAGAGATGCTCCAAGTTTTATCATCTATTGGCCAATCTTGCTGGTCAGAGGAAGAAGATCAATCAAATTTGGGTTGGGGGCAATCTTTTATCCAATCCATTTGAGATAAAAGCAGCAGCTAAAGAACATTTTGCTGCTAGATTCCAAAAATCATCTTCAGTTGTCCTTGATCTCTCACTATTACCTTTCAAATCCTTATCATCAGCAAAGGCACTTTTCCTTGAAAGAAATTTCAGTGAAGCAGAAATCTATAGTGCAGTTATGGACTGTAATGGAGAGAAAGCAACAAGGCCGGATGGTTATACATTAAAAAATTTCCATACTTGTTGGGATTTTCTTCAGGCAGATGTATCTCTTTTTTGTCATCACTTCTTTGAGACTGGTTTATTGGGGAAAGGTATCAACTCATCTTTTTTTACTCTGATCCCCAAAGGAACAAACTCGCAAACCTTTGAGGATTACAAACCTATCAGTTTAGTAGGTTCATTGTATAAAATTTTATCAAAGTTACTAGCTGCTAGGCTGAAGACTGTCATGGATGAATTAGTAAATGATGTCCAATCAGGTTTCATAGCAGGAAGACAAATTTTAGATGGGGTGTTAATTGTTACTGAGTTGATTCATTCCATCAAAGACTCAAAAGAAGAAGTCATAATCCTCAAGGTAGATTTTGAGAAAGCCTATGATTTTCTTGATTGGGGTTATTTGGACCAGGTCCTAAACATCATGGGTTTTGGTACAACTTGGAGGAGTTGGATGAAGTCTTGCTTTCAAGCTTGGTCTTCTGTGTTGGTCAATGGTTCCCCTTCCTCTGATTTTGAGCTCACTAGAGGTTTGAGGCAAGGCTGCTCTCTTTCTCCACTACTCTTTGCATTGGCAGCTGAGAGCCTTCATCAAATACTTGAACAAGGGATCTTAGCAGGGAATTTTGAAGGCATTACCTGTGGAGCTCAAGGACCTGTCATTTCTCATCTACAATTTGCAGATGACACACTGATAATTATTAAGGCTAAGAAGAATCACCTACACAATCTAAAATCTTCTCTCAAAGATTTCCAATTAGCCTCTGGTATATAGATAAATTATTATAAATCCAAGGTGGTACTCCCCAATCCTTCAACCTACACTGTTGTTGAAGCCTCTTCTATTTTAGGTTGTGAAACTGAAGACTTGCCTCTTGATTATTTGGTCTTCGAGTTAGGGGCCAACCCTAGAAGATACTCTACTTGGCTACCAATTATTGACAAGTTCAAGAAAAAATTAAGCCTCTGGCAGACCAAGCTACTCAACTTTGGGGGTAGGGTGACACTAATAAAATAAACTCTTTCCTCTCTTCCCCTTTAGCACATGTCTTTGTTTAGAGTTACTAAGAAGGTACTCAAGGAAATGGAGATGTGGCAGAGGAATTTTTTGTTGAATGGCTCTATCACAAAGAAGGTAAAGTCAGATGGAACTTGGTCTGTCAACCAAAGGAGAAGGGGGTTTGGGGATAAAAAGCCTCTATATTATGAACTTTGCACTTTTAGCTAAATGGTGGTGGAGATTTGCTATTGATACTGACTCCCTTTGGAAAAAAATTCTATGTGCTAAGTATGGATGGAACCCTCAAGATTGGAATCTGTCCACTATCAAATTAACCTCCAGTCATAATTTCTTAGGCCATGTTTAGTCACTTCTTAGTGATCACAACTTCAATAGTGCAGTGGGGTTCTCAAGTTTGGAATGGTTTGTGGTCAATGGAGTTAGGGTGAATTTCTGGGGGGGGGGGCATTTGGCTATTAGATGTACCCATCAAGATCAGATTTCAGAGACTCATTCACCTCTCCATACACAAAAACAACAAGGTGGTGTTCTTTTGGAATAATGGTGTGTGGTTATTACATTTCAGGAGGGAGTTAAGAGATTGGGAGATAGGCCAATTTAGAGAATTATCAGAGCTTCTCAATGTCTTTACACTACAAGACACAGGACAAGATAAAGTGGTGTGGAAGCTACACAGTGCAGGATTTAAAGTCAAGAGAATGTACAATTTTTTGACTGATGAAACACTTCAGGATCAGAATTGGGCTAAGTATTTGTGGTCTCTTATTCTACCTCCAAAGATATCAGCATTTGCATGGTTGGCCTGCCACAAAGCTATTCCAACTACGCTATTTTTGGACAATATAGGTCTTAATCTTCAACTGGAAGACATTATTTGTCCTATGTGTAACTATGATTTTGAGGAGATAAGTCACCTCCTCCTTTCTTGTTCAAGAGCCTGGCTAGTGTGGACTGAATTATTAAGCTGGTGGGGAATCAAATGAGTTTTTTGCAATGACATTATCAACTTCATTTACTCTTGGGATTTGCTCTGCCCCTCTGCCTCTATAGCTCAATGGAGAATTATTTGTTTCATTACTTTGTGGCATATCTGGCTTGCCAGGAATGAGGTGGTTTTCAACAACAAACTCTCTTCTCCTACTAAGATTTTCAACAAAATTCAAAGTTACAGCTTTAACCTAGAATGGAGCCTTTTTAACAAGTACAAACCTTTCTCCTTTTCCCTTTGGAGAGTTGATCCTACTGCCTGCATCAGAAGAAAGATTCCCACTGCCCAGCTCTGATCTTCTGGTATTCTGGGGTTATTGTCTTTGTTTGTTGTTGTGTATTTGGGGGGTTTTGGGTGGTTTTAAGGGTGGATTGGGAGTGAGGCACTAGGTTCTATTGGAAAGGTAGTTGAGTGTTGCTGGGATTAGTTCTTAGGTGCTTTTGTGTGTGGGGTTTTTCTTTTTCTTCTTCTCTTCCTTTTTCCCTTGTTTTTTACCTCTCTTTCTTGTCTGTGGGTAGAGTTTAGGTGGTCTTTTGAGTGTTTTTTCTTTCTTTTGTATCCTGTTTCTTGGGACTCTTTGATTGCTTCAGTTCCTTTCTTGCTAGAGATTTGTTGGTTTGCACATTTACTGGTTCAGTCCTATAGGACACCTATTGATTACAAGTTCTACATGTTCCTGTTAACTTGGTGTTTCCTTACATTGACTGAATTGATTGGGGAGCTGCTGGTATGAAGGAGGCAGTTGAGGTTTGCTACAGATCTCTCTACAATATTTTTGTGAAGAAAGTCACTCATATTGACTTGCAGCAGTTCTGGTGGTGACTACAGGTGGCAATGGTTCTGATACTTTGGGGAACATCTGTTGGGTCTCGAGGTAGGGTTGGAGATGAACCAACTCGCAGCGGAAAATCAATGAAAACCAAGAGACGATTAAAACCATGAAACAACTAACAAAGAATGGATTCACAAGAGAAAAATTCAGCACTAGTTCTTACCAAAACAAGAACATCGGGTAACGAATGATTGGCTTGAGTCTCCAAGACGCCTACGTATCCACATGGGAATCAAAGCCACGTAGTTCTTCTCTTTGAGGACTCAAGAACACAAAAATGGAGGTGGGAGCTTGCCAAACCCGACATTCCAAGGGAAGGGGGAGAGAAGTTGTGTTTCCTATTCTTGTCTTGTGTTTGTTATGTTGAAAAAAGATGACATAAACATAAAAAACCTCATACTTGTCCAACTAAAGGCATGGGACAAGCATGGTGACAAGTAAGGTGTAAATAGGACAAAGTATGGCAAGACAAGATTGGGTTAGGTGGTGAATCACCAACACCTTAATCCTTATCTTGCTTACTGAGTACTAATTAATCAAGACTTGATTAATTAGTTCCATGGGCCTTGGTTGCATGGGCCTTTCATGGGCCTCTTGGAACATGACCCGTGGCCATTTCCAACGAGGTCCCGTGATTCGCTCATCGCCTCCAAGCCTTCCATACCGGAAATGTCCAACATTATCCGACGTGATCAATCCCAAGACTCCAAGCCTTTTCTCGATCCGTAAAGTCCTATTCACTTACGGGCACATGACCCAAAACACAGTTTTGATCATGTCCCGAGACAACTCCCTTTTGGCCATTCTCCATAAATGTGTCAATGAGTTTCATCCTCCGGTGTGACCCTTAGGTTTATGCATGTCAATAGATCAACGTAAAATCCCATTTTACTTGATCCTATTTAAGTGGCAACTAACGAGACTTTAGTATTGCCTGACACTGCATAACGAATCGACTATGTCGATTCTAACCTTTTCGTCGTCCCTGTCATTATCCTTTTATCTCCGATATCCTGATTGAGATAAGGCATAGAGCCGTCATCCTTATTATTCTCAATCACTGTTCTTTGATATGTGAGATGACTGAATATACGATACCCAGTATCTTGTGCATGGCCATGCTATTCTTTAGTCACTCTCGATCAAGCGGTCGAGAACCGATATCTTTCTCATACCTTAGTATGATGGATAAATCCCTTAGCCGTCTTTCGTGTCACTCATGTAGCCCGTCCCCAAGCCAATCATGGCCGTTATGGAAGCCCTGTTACGGACAACGTTATGCTCAGGTAAAACTCAGTTGTTGACTACATAGCGATCACAAAGACTCCTTGGTCTAAGGATACATGACAAGCTACGACAATGAATATGTTCATGACTTGATCTATTGCACATATTCATGTCGGGTCGTCCAATATCATGTCCCAGATGATATCTATGATCAGACTCCAGAATCACATTCCAATGACTAACAGAACGTAAGCCATAAAGAGCCATCTTTCATACTATTCGCTTCTAGTAAATCTTTGTTGACTAGGGACCCATCGAGTGTCATCTATCTCGATCTATGGTTCTATTCGCATGGTGGGCATAGATCAGAGCACACATCGATATATTACCCCAACACATAAGTAATATAAAGCCGCTTTAATTTTATTGCTAACGATGACATATACATTTGGACATTTAGGATTGAACTACGGGCACTAAGACTAACAATCTCCCACTTGCCCTAGTTCCAATCTAAACTCCAATATGTCCCCATCGACTTTACATGTCCAACATGTTTAGGCAGCGACACTGCCTTAGTCAAAGGGTTGGCTATGTTATCATCTGTTGCAATATAGGTTATCTTCACTTCACCTCAGTTCAGTATTTCTCTGATTAGGTGGATACGCTGTAGTACATGTTTGGATTTGTTATGCGATCTGGGCTTTTAGCTTGCGCAATGGCCCTTGTGCTGTCGCAAAATGGATTCACCGGGCTGGATGGGTTTTTAATTACACCTAACCCTGCCGTGAATTTCCAAATCCACATAGCCTCCTTAGCTGCCTCTGCAGCATCCATGTACTTGGCCTCTGTTGTAGATTCGTCAATGGTATCTTGCTTTACGCCCTCCAAGCTAAAGCTCTTCCATTCAGCATAAACACATATCCTGACTGACTTCTAAAGTCATCTGGATTTGTCTTGGAAAACTAGCGTCTACTCATCCTTTGACGACTAGTTCAGCATCATCTTTCCCCGGGTTAGACTGATGTCTACTGGTACAACATAAGGCTTACGAGACAGCCGGTCTCATACATGTCATGGCATATATGATCGATCCTGCCCCCAGGCGCATATGATTCTCATCATCCTTTTCAGTTCATCAAATGTCTTAGGACACTGAGTTTTGCTGAGATGAATTCCATGACTAGTGGGTAAGAGTCCTTTCTTTGAATCGAGCATTAAGAACCTACTCAATGCCTTATTCACATAGGTTCCCTGACTTAAATCCAAGACCCTCTTGGTGCGATCTCTACATATCTTAATCCTTAATATATAGGAAGCATTGCCTAAGTTCTTTATTGAAAAACACTTCCTCAACCAATATTTAGTCTCGTGCAAGGTTGGGATGTCGTTTTCAATGAGAAACAGAAAGGTAATCTTGCTCCCACTAGCATTCTTATAAACGCAAGATTCATCCTCGTTCTTGATTAAGCCAAATCCAATTACAGCTTCATCAAAACAAAGGATCCAACTCCGAGAAGTTCGTTTCAATCCATAAATGGATTTCAACAACTTATAAATCTTTCCCTTATTCTTCGGATCGTCAAGGCCTTTGGGCCGAGACATACAAACGTACTCAGTCAAATTTCCATTTAGGAAAGCGGTTTTGACATCCACTTGTCTTATCTCGTAATTATGATACGCAGTTATGTCAAGAAGAATTTGGATCGATTTTGACCATAGCCACTAGGGAGAAGGTTTCCTCATAGTCAATCCATTGGATCTGCCTATAACCTTTCGCCACCAGTTGAGCTTTGTAGGTCAAAGGGTTGCCGTCCATGTCCATCTTAACCTTGAAGATCCATTTGCATCCAATGGTCCTCACACCATTGATGGGATCAACCGGTTCCTAGACTCGGTTGTCCGACATGGATTGCATTTCCTCCCTCATGGCTCCCAGCCATAACTCGGAGTCGGGCCCATCCTCGACTTCCTGAAAGGTGGCTGGATCATCGTGATCCACCATGACTTCATTGTCACCTCCGGATACCATATCTTGGAGCTGGAAGATTGATCCTTTCAAATTGCCTTGGACCATCCGGAATTGTAACAGGAATTGGTTCTTACTCTACGACAATCTCTGGCTCTTTTCTACTGAGTTCTCAATTGGTTTAGATAGATCTGTAACATCCTGAATTTCTTCGAGATGCACAGTCCTCCCAATGACGTCTTTGGAAAAAAAACTCCTTTTCCATAAATACCTCACCCCAAGCGACGAACACCATGTTCTCACTGGGATTGTAGAAGTAGTATCCCCTTGTTGCTTTGGGATACCACACGAAGGTGCATATCTTAGATCTTGGTTCGAGCTTAGTCGAAACCAAATGTTTCACATAAGCCTCGCAACCACAAATCTTTATGAAGGACAAAGCGGGCATCATCTCGTACCAATTTAAAATGGTGTCCCTTCCACACCCTTCGTCGAAGCCCGATTCACTATGAATGCGGTCGTCTCTAGAGCATAACCCCTGAAAGAGATTGGGAGATCAGTCCAACTAATCAAGGAACAGACCATTGTCTAACAATGTCCGATTTCTCCGTTTGGCTACACCTTTCAACTACAGTGTCCCAGGAGGAGTCCATTCCAAAAGGATCTCATTCTCTTTTAGATGATCTAATAACTCTGTGGTCAAGTATTTTCCACCTCGATCCAATCAAAGTGCCTTAATACCTTTATCGAACTGGTTTTCTACTTTAGTCTTAAACTCTTTGAATTTATCAAAAGCTTCAGACTTATGTCTCACCAAATAGACATAACCATATTTACTGTAATCATCAGTAAATGTGATAAAGTAGCTAAAACCCCTCCTGGCAAATGAACTTATTGGTCTCCACACATTCGAGTGTATCAACCCCAATAATTCACCCGCCCTTTCATCGCGATCGATAAATGGAATTTTAGTCATTTTTCACATCAAACAAACCTTGCACCTATCGATCGAATGAAATTCGAATGAACCTGAAATTCCGCACTTCTGAAGTGCTGATAGGCGCTTCTTGTTTATGCGGCCCCAATGACAATGCCATAACAGAGTGAGGTTTAAATCGTTGGATTTAGACCTCTTGGTATTAACGTAATATATAGAACTTGAGGCATTGTTACCTATATCTAATATGTACAATACTGGTATAAAACATATCATTGCATAGAACATTGAAAACTCCATTTCCAATATTAACATTATATCCTTCCTTGTCAAACATGGATACAGATATAATATTCCTACTAAAAGTAGGTATGCAATATACATTATACAATACTAAGACAAAGCCACTTGGCAAAGCAAGACTCATGGATCCTGCAACAGTTGCCACAACTCTAAGGTCCACTTCGTGCTTTCCAAGCCTCTCCTACTTTCAGCCACCATATATTAGTGCATGTGTGAGATTCAGTCCTGGTATCTAATACCCATGAATCTTTGGAAGTAGAGAGATGTAGCTCTATAGAGTTAATACCGGATGAAGGCACGGTCCCAACGCCCTTCCTAAGATCATCCAAGTTTCCTGATGAAGGCGTAGTCCTACTGCCCTTCTTCAGATCACCCAGACTATTTGAATAAGGCGCAGTCTCACTGCCCTTCTTCAGATCAGCCGTGAACTTCCTGTAATCCTGGTTCCAATGACCAGGTTGTTGGCAGTAGAAGCAGACATTCTCAGGTGTCTCATCTTTCCTGCCAAGTGCGCATGGGTCCCGCCTTTGCCACTTCCAATTCACTTGTTGACCATCAGAATATCCTTGGATCCCAGATCCCTGATATATTCTTCTCAACAGTTATTGACACTTCATGTAACTCTGATATTGTCTTAGAGACAGCCTTGTCAAGGACATATTCTTTGCGTTCAGACTTCAGGACTATCCTCAAAATTCTGTACCAGTCCAAATAGTTTGTTCCATTTAGCTTGACCCTGTCTAGAATGGTTTTTAATGACAAACTATTAATTTCGCTGAATTTTCCATTGGATCTACAACAAATAAAATTCAATCAGTAAACTGAATAAATTTTATGAAGATCAAGCTTAAACACCAACAATCGATTCTAAACCTTTAGAATCTGAAACCAAGATCCTTGATTCACTCGATTAAGCTGAACTAATGCTCACCACTTAATAGAGCTATGTAGGTAGGACTCCATCCAATGTGACTCTTGGCTAGGATATGCACTTATGTACACGACTTACCCTATCTGTTACCCTAGCTCAACCTCAGGCTGAGAATCGTAGTCGGGTCCACCAATTTTAAACTATGGCTCGTCACTATGTAGGTGCTCCACTAATGCGCACGACACCCACATATGTCGTCCAAACCTACTACCCCGCTTTCCCATGGATGCTACGCTAATGCGCACGACACCCATAGGACGGGGAGGTAGTAAGGAGTTGATAATTGGGAGGTACCGGACATGACCCATTTTTACTTGTCCGGTTGTGTTTAAACCTTTGACACATCCTAGATGCGATGAGCACATCAGATACATTCCAAATGCAATGATTCCTCAAATTACATCCAATGTAATTCTTCCTTCGAACCCGTCAACTACATCCAATGTAATGACGATTCTAAGGGCTCACACACAAGGATTAAAATTCCAATTTTATCTTTGCATGTGAGGTGATATGCTCGGTAAATAAAGTTAAACATGCAATACTAAAACACATAGAATTAGTCATGCATAAACTAAACCAAGCATAAAGCGATAAATGTGCACATAATAGCCCCCTAAACTAACTCCCACTAGCTTCTTGAGCTCCACCGATTCCAAGCCGATGCCAACACCCGAAAAGCCACCAAATGACCTTTTCGCCCTTTCTTCGTCTTGAGTAAAATATTACAATTTAATACACGACTCGCAGGTCGGGAATAAATAAATATTACAAACAAGTGGTTCAACGACCACACCTTGAAAGAATAATTACACCCTAACTCTAACGGCTCGCAGGCCGTGAAAAGCGATAAATAATTAAATCGAGCTCGGGGCTATTATGTACACCATGCCAACATCACATCACACATCGTGTTATCAAAAAATCATGTTATCAAACATCATGTGATTTTCCGGTTTTAATTAATTGCCAAGTTTCGAAATTTTTTGATGCTCGGTTTATCGAAACCGTTCAAAAATGAAACTTTTGAACATTTGATCTTTGAGTTTGTCATGACGGTTCCAAACTCGTCATAACTAACAAAACGGTTTAGCCTTGGCATATCAACCATCCAGTGGTCATGCTTGGCTTAGCTTCGTCCAACGGAGCCTCGTTCGGTCCCGGTTTCGGCTCCCCGAGAGTCCCGTTCCCGAGACCTGAAAATAAAAAAAAATTCAAAATTTCCAGATTTTAAATAATTTTCAAAAATTCATTTTACATGCATTAAATCCATAAACAAGAATTTAAAACATGTTATCAACCAATTTAGCAAAACAACATGACAAAAACGAAACTTTCAAGCAAAACCGAAACTTTGAACACCGTCTTGTGAATCCCGAAGGTAGCACGGCTCTGATACCACTGTTGGGTCTCGAGGTAGGGTTGTAGATGAACCAACTTGTCCACATGGGAATCAAAGCCACGTAGTTCTTCTCTTTGAGGACTCAAGAACACAAAAATCGAGGTGGGAGCTTGCCAAACCCGAAATTGCAAGGGAAGGGGGAGAGAAGTTGTGTTTCCTATTCTTGTCTTGTGTTTGTTATGTTGAAAAAAGATGACTTAAACATAACAAAACCCATACTTGTCCAACTAAAGGCATGGGACAAGTATGATGTCAAGTATACTTGTCCAATATCATGTCCCACATGATATCTATGATCAGACTCCGGAATCCCATTCCAATGACTAACAGAACGTAAGCCATAAAGAGTCATCTTTCATGCTAGTCACTTCTAGTAAAGCTTTGTTGACTAGGGACCCATCGAGTGTGATCTATCTCGATCTATGGTTCTATTCGCATGGTGGGCATAGATCAGAGCACACATCGATATATTACTCCAACACATAAGTAATATATAGCCGCTTTAATCTTATTGCTAACGATGACATATACATTTGGACATTTAGGATTGAACTACGGGCACTAATACTAACAACATCACATATCTGTGCTTGCCGTGGAATGGAAAGTTGCTGTTTATTCTTGAGGCTGGGGATTTTTGGGGAGAGAGTGTTACATCAGTATGCAGCTGTGGGGGTTATGTGTGTTGTATCAATTGCAGCTGAGATAGAAGTTACTTGTTTACAAGACCTTTGTGTGCTATCTTTTTGCAGGTACATTTCAAGTGTAAGGTCAGATAACATTAGGTACCTGATTGGATTCATATCTGTTTTTTGGGTGATGATCACCTGTTGAACTCAGGGCGAACGTGGTTGCCGACGCCCTGAGTAGGAAGTCGGTCCCGAGTCATGCTAACATATTAGTCTGAGAGTGGGGCATGATATGGGAACTGGGCACGCTCGGGTTGGAGCTAGAAAAGGTTACTGGCGGCGTGGCCATGTATTTCTTGGTGACTCAGCCCACCCGGCTTGGCCTGGGAATAGAGGCGCAGTCGGTGGATGTCGAGACGACAGAAATCCGGGAGAGAGTTGCCAGTGGTGTTGACGCCGAGGGTTAGGATCGTCGTGCTAATTGGGAGTTACGGTATCGCGAAGGTTTGTTCGTACCGAGTAACGGTGGAGGCGACGAGCTGCGAGAGTCGCACTATTCGCGTCTGACAGTGCACATGGGTAGCACTAAGAGGAGCGCGACATCAGGCGACATATCTAGTGGAGCGGGATGCGGAGAGCGGTCGTAGATATGGTATCGCGGTGCCTCACTTGTCAGCAGGTGAGAGCCGAACATCAGCGTCCCGCTGGGTTATTGCAGCCATTGTCGGTTGTATAGTGGAAATGGGGGCACATCACGATGGATTTCATGAGCGGTTAGCCGAGTTCGCCTACAATAACAGCTTTCAGGCTAGTATCATGATGGCACCGTTCGGAGCGTTGTATGGTAGGCCGTGTCGGTCGCCCGTGTGCGGGGCGGAAGTGAGGAATGAGGGTTCACTGGGTCTAGAACTGGACCGAGAGACAGCTGAGTTGGTCGTGCCGAAGCGTGAGCGGTTGAAAACCGCGCATAGTCAGCAGGAGCTATGCTGACAGACGGTGCCGACCTCTCGAGTCAGCAGTCGGCGATCATGTATCCTTGGAGGTGAGTCCGAAAGGTGGACTGGTGCGTTTCAATCGCGGCGGAGGCGGGTTAGCCCCGCGGTGTATCGACCCTTTCGAGGTCGTGAGTAGAGGGGCAGCAGTTGCATACCGACTTGAACTGCCACCGCAGCATGGGAATATCCACGTTTCCCAGTTGCAGAAGTATATGCGGACCCCTCGCACGTCATTGAGTGGGTAGATGTCGAGGTAACGGATCATGTCTCGTACAAGGAGAAACTGGTTTGGGAAATGGATCCGCGGGAGCAGGTCCTGCGCGGTAAGGTTATCCACTTAGAACGGGTGCAGTGACGGCACCACGAGGCTGAGTCGACTTGGGAACGCGAGGACGAGGTTCGCGCGTAGTACCCTGATCTGTTCGACTCCAGAGGTACGTCTGTTTTAAATTTCGTGGACGAAATTCCTTTAAGGGGGGTAGATTGTAAGAACCACTCCCGGTCAACGCTAGTCAAATCAGCGAAAAACAGGAAAATTTAAATTTTTGGACAGACACTTAAATGAACCCAAGTTTGACCCCGAGGGCCATACCGGACTTAAGTTGACCTCGATATCGACCAAAATGAGTTCTGGGGGACTCAGGGCAACTTTTTGACCAATTTGGGAAAGGTTGACTTTTTGCTGGAAAGGTCAACTGAGCGACGTTTTGGTCCGTTCGAGGCTCGAGTTGGACCTGAAGAGCTTAGTCGTCGTCGCAGCGGTCTTAGTTGAGTCATTTCCTTGTAAAACGCGAGATTTTGTAAAGATTTCGAATAATGGACCGAACGGGGCCAAGACGTCCGATTTTGACAAATCTGACTGAAAAATATCTATTGTAGAGTTTGGCTCCAAAATTGAAGCCCAACACTTTGATTTTGGGCCCTTAATCAAATTCCATCTCTTAAGCCCACAAGAAATCATTTAGGCCCACTTATGAATTAAAACCCTTTAGTTTGTCTTGTTGGGTACAAGTAGTTGGAACATTAGGTTTCAATGTCATTTGGAGAGAGAGGGAAAAAAGAACAGATTGGTTCTTAGCTTTGTGGGCGGCAGCAAGATGGAAAGGTAAAGAACAGCGGCGAATTTTGGCAAGGAGTGAGCTATCTGCTACTCCGTTCTTGAGTGATGCTGCATCAAAAGGAGAGCAGTCAAAGGGGTTTTGCTGGATAAGTGAAAAGGTTCGTGTTTAATGCCTTTGGTAGTTGCAATTAAAGCAATAAAGGTTCAAATTGTTTTTATGGAACAATAGTTGCACGAAGAGGGAAGCATAACCCATACATCACTGAAACCTTTTTTTTTCTCTCTTCATCTCTTCTTCTTGGGTGCTATGTTAAGGAGTAAATTATCCATCCTAATCCCACTTTTATTATGACTTAATGATTCTCGGATATGTGGTAGGATAAAGGAGAAACGATTCTTTTTTTTTCTTTTCTTTACAGAGTTGTTACACTTTTATGAACATCCAAGGAATATATGTGGGTATGTATTGTTGTTGGCCAGTATTTAAATGTTGGGGTAGATCTCAAATTCACAGCATAGATTAAATTTTGTAGATTATCGTCTTATATTGAGAAATGGAGAATTAGGGTTTGTAATTCGTGAGAATTCGGAAAATGTGATTAGAAACTTTAATTGTGAATTTAGAACACTCGGACATCGGAATTTGATTCCGTCAAGTGCGGTGAAACAATTAAATTTAATTAGGATTGTTGGAAACGAAAATGGAAATTTTCGGAGCCCGAGGGACGTTTTTAAAACCCGGGCAGATTCGCCATGTCGGGCGAATCGGGCCTTTCCGGGTCCAATATCGACAATGTCGAGTAATTGGGAAGTTTGGGAGTGATCGACATTGTCGGGTTATTTTTGGGCGTCAAGTTTATTAAATTCCAGTTTATCTCTGCAAGCTTTAGAGTATTTAAAATTGTGTTCTTATTAGATCGTGACGCAGACAGAGGAAAGTGAAAGCTAGGCGAGTGACCGAGATCACGCCTGAGCTTATTTGTGCGGTTTTGGAGAAAGCATACGAGGTAGGGAAAAGTAGCCGGATCTCGGCCCTGACTAAGGAAAGTTAACAGTAGGTTTATGCATGTGACACTTGGGTGTCGTGGGTTAAGTAGGTTTATCGAATATTAGAAAGGCAGGCGACATCGGGTGGTGTCGTATGATACGGGAACCTATCGAACAATATAAATGCATGTGACATTTAGTAGTGTCGTAGGAGCAGTGAACTTTCGATATTAGAACTACTGGAGGCATTCGGTTATGCCCGGAGGTTGATTGTGAGCCTATTGATTTTAGAACTGCTGGAGGCATTGGTTATGCCCGGAGGTTGATTGTGTAATTGTGTCTTGAGTGGCCATGAGAGCCCGTGTTTTACTGTTGGTGTCTTGGGTGGCCATGAGAGCCCGTGTTTTACTGTTGGTGTCTTGGGTGGCCATGAGAGCCCGTGTTTTACTGTTGGTGTCTTGGGTGGCCATGAGAGCCTGTGTTTTATTGTCGGTGTGTCTTGGGTGGCCATGAGTGCCCGTGGGGTTGTTGAGCCCGTGAGTCATTTTCGGTGTGTCTTGGGTGGCCATGAGTGCCCGTGGGTTGTTGAGCCCGTGAATTACTGTTGGTGTGTCTTAGGAGGCCGTGAGTGCCCGTGGGGTCGTTGGGCCCCGTGAGTTACTGTTGGTGTGTCTTAGGAGGCCGTGAGTGCCCGTGGGGTCGTTGAGCCCGTGAGTTACTGTTGGTGTGTCTTGGGAGGCCGTGAGTGCCCGTGGGGTTGTTGAACCCGTGTTTTACCGTTGGTGTCTTGGGTGGCCATGAGAGCCTGTGAAGTGTCAAACCGGTATTGTTGCTGTTTGTTGAACTTTGCTTGTGATTGTGATTGTGATTGTGGTTACCTGAGGTTGGTGACCCGACTTTGTGTCGGGGACGTTGCGTGGTGTGGCTAGCCTCCCGACAGGGATCGGGGGAAGTGGCGAGGTTGTGGGCTAGCCTCCCGACAGGGATCGGGAGAAGGTGCACGTGGGTGTGGCTAGCCTCCCGACAGGGATCGGGGGAAGTGGCGAGGTTGTGGGCTAGCCTCCCGACAGAGATCGGGAGAAGTTGCGCGACAGGTCGACCGCCTGACCTGACAGGGATCGGTAAAGGGCGAGAGAGGGGGTTACTGAGCAGCTGGAGTGCGATCCTTTGTGATCTTGTTAGGTGTGCGATCCTTTGTGATCTTGGGTGTTGCGTGGTTGTCTGTCGTGCCTTTGGTGGAAGTCGTCAATCGTTGTGTCGGGTCTACATTACGTGTCCGAGTGTTGAGTCGGTTGAGGAAAGTACAGTGTGTGTGTGTGTGTCAGTCGGGGTACTTGAGTTGGGGATAGTGATCCCCGGTGTTGAGGTTGTTGTTGGTGTTACTGGCATTGTCTGCTAAGTATGTCGTAGTCAGTCTGTTATCCGTGGTGGTGAGCGAACGCTCACCCCTAGCTGCTTTTCCTACAGGTACTGTTCGCGGGACGGACTAGGTGAGCTTCCGAAGCTTGAAGATCTAGGATCGGGAGTTCGGGTTTACTTTTGAGTCTAGTGACGTATACCTTGTATTTTGTCCGCCTGTTGTGACGTACTTTTGAGTTGTAAATTATTATTTTGATTAACTAAAAGGTGGTTTTAAAATGATTTATTTAAAGGGTTTCAAAATGTTTTATTGTATTAAACGTTCGCGTTCCGAGTTCGGTTCTGCTGAATTTGGGGCGTGACATCTTTAGAATGCATTTTTTTTCACTTTCATACCATAACCATTTTTTGTGGCACCTCACTATCCTAGAATGCATTTTCGTGACATTAAAAATTGATTTTTTAAAAAAAATTGAAAACCAATGACATGTTTTTGAAAATTTGATTGTTTTTTTTATCGACAAAGCAAATTTAAATTAAGCCTCTTTCGAGGTGAAAGAGAAGTTACAATAAATGTATCGATGAACAAACACCCAAACCCCAACCACAAGCATCAACCCTAATTAACCACTAGAATTGACCTAAAGCATCACTAACTTGGGCCACAAGAAAGCTTAAGAGCCAAACTTGGGGAACAAGCCGCCCCACAACACAAACAAAAGCCCCCACAAACCCAATTTTTAATAGCAAACTAATATCAACACTTAATAACAGCACCAAACTACCCATTTCCCACCAAAACAGCACCTAACCCGAACCAAATTTGAAGTGAGAGAACCCGATTGAAGCTTTAATCACTGAAGTATATCAAGTAATCTGGATCTTACTGAGATAAACGATATTCTGAATATTCTTGGAGAAGAATCGATGAAACACTATCAGAGTCGATCTGAATTTCCAAACCATAGTTGCTGAATGAAGGAGCAGCTAATTCTTGAGTATCAAGTCATCTCCAGCAGCATGAACCACACCCAAAACCTGAGCTGAAGAAAGATGATGTTGAAGAAGAAAGCACTGAATAAACAAAGATATGCCTTAACAAGATCTCCCAATAGCAAGAGCGTGATGAGCAAAACCAGGGAGAGCAGGGGAGAACATGCAAGACACAACAAAGACACACAAAAAACACTCCTTTCCAAGAGAACCCACACTCACAGAACAGAGAGAACCCCCACAGAAGACTAGGCCAGAAGCCACAAAACCCTAGAGGCAGCAACACCTTAGAAAAGAGAGAGAGGGAGAGACAGAAAAAAGTTACAAAAAACACTCGACCAGAAGCCCCCCACCCAACCACCACCCCAAACCCCCAAACCCAATAATAACAAGTTCCAAAAGTATGCCAAGAGCTTAAGCACCAGTACAAACTTAGGGAGCTCAAGCAACTAAAGATGCACACAAACCTCAAGGCAGGCAATTGCAACTCCTTTGAAGATGAAGACTTAACTTAGATCTAATCAATTCACCAAGATATACAGGACTAAGGAGCTGTAATCCACATATTTATTGAAAAGAATCCTCCTGAAGCCTTGAATTTTGCCCATTCCCAGGTATATGATTGATGTATGATTTTTTGAAAAATTTCCTCAGCTTCAATGAAGATATCATTAAATACCTTATTGTTCCTGGCAAGCCAAAGTTGCCAACATACAATGTGAACTACTTTGAGCCAACTCTTCCTATGGATAAATCTGACCATAGATGGCCAAATAATGAAAAGCTCTTTGACAGTTTTAGGAGCCACCCATTGCAGTCCCCACCAGGCCAGTACCTTACCCCAAACCATCCAAGCAGATAGATAGTGTAATAATACATGAGGGCCATCTTCTAGGTCCTTATTGCAGATGGGACAAATTAATTGCTAAAGATTGAGATTGAGTCCTCTTGAGTCTAGGAAGCACTTTGAGGGTATGGCATCCAGACATGCAAGCCAATTGAATGCTGTTATCTTGGGAGGTACATCAGAGATTCAGATTTATTTTGTCCAGTTAGTATTAATCACATTTGCTGAGGATGAGTTGTCTATAAGAGAGTAGAGTTTTTTTACTGAGAAGCCTTTTGCATCCAATGTCCAGATGAGTGAGTCTTTGAAGAATTTGATGTAGGGCTAAACAATCACTCTCAGCTCTCCCTCTAGGAATTGATCTAAAGCCTAGATCCCATTCTCCATCAAAATTGGCTTCTGAGATAAGTAAATTTTTATTTTGAGAGAGCAGAAAAAGTCTTGGGAAAACAAATTTGAAAGCCATATCTCCCCACCAAATATCTTTCCAAAAGAAAACTCTATCCCCGGAGCCAATTTTCCATGATAGCCCTTTTATACCAAATAGATCATATAATAAAGGATCAACATTTAGAGCTAGTACATGATTCATAAAGCTTTGATTTCCAATCTCAGTAAAGTTTGATAGATCCCACTCAGAAGGATGCCAGCCAAATTTTCTACATATCACAGTTTTCCACAAGGAGTCTCTCTCCAATGCAAATCTCCATCACCACTTTGCTAGAAGTGCAATGTTCATGTTGTCCAATCTTTTGATTCCCAGACCCCACATATTTTTGGGTTTACAGACTTTATCCCATCTAACCTTGCTGAAATAATTGGCCTCTGATTTTCCATGCCATAGGAACCTCCTCTGCCAAGATTCCATAATCTTGATGACTCCCTTTGGTGCCTTGATGATGGAGGAGAAGTAATAAAGAGGGAGGGCACTAAGTGTGGAGTTGATGAGTGTTATCCTACCCCCCCCCCCCTCCCCGCAAAGATGGTTGCTTGGCTTGCCACAGACTTAAAGCTGCTTTGAATTTATTGATTGTTGGCTCCCATGTGATCATTCTTTTGGGATTAGCACCTAAAGGAAATTCCAAGTAGTTGAAAGGTTATGCACCCACTGAGTAGTCTAAGGCCAGTAACCATTCTTGTTTTTCTTCCTCTTCAAAATTGATAGGGATCAGCACTGATTTATCAAAATTAACTGCAAGTCCAGTAGCCAGTTAAAATAAGGATAGTGTAAACTTGAGGGCCAAGGCACTGTTTTGTTGAGCTTGGAGAAAGAATACTGTATCATCAGCAAACTGAAGGTGAGATATTGAAGGTCCAGTTGAGCCCAATTGAATTCCTTTTAGGAGATTTTCCTGAATTCCATTCTTCATGATCTGATTTAGTGCTTCAGCAACAATTACAAATAAAAGAGAGGAGATAACACACCCTTGTCTCAGACCTCTACTCATTTGGAAATCAGGACTTGGAGATCCATTGATCATAACTGAGATATTTGCTCTTAAGCAAGACATGATCCATAATTTCCATCTAGTGCCAAACCCCATTCTGGTTAATACTTGCATGATGAAACTCCTGGTTACTTTGTCAAAGGCTTTTTCAAAATCTACCTTGAAGATCACTGCTTTTTGATGATTTGATTTGAGTTGTTGAACTACTTCTGAAGCTATAAGAATTCCATCTGAAATTTGTCTCCCAATGATGAATCCAGACTGCTCATCTCCAACAAGGCCATCAATCACTTGCCTTAATCTGGGGGAGATTAGTTTGAAGATAATTTTGTATGGACCTCCCATTAGGCTAATAGGCCTAAAGTCATCAAAGGTAAGAGGAGCATCATTTTTTAGGATTAATGTAATGAAGGAGGAGTTGAGTCCCTTTCCTAATTGACCTGATCTGAAAAATTCCTGAACAAATAGCATGAAGTCTTATTTGATGATTGGCCAACACAGCTGAAAGAATTTTAGTGTGTATCCATCAGGACCAGTTGCTTTCTCTGGATTGCAGGCCATGATAGCTTTCAAGGTTTCTTCTTCTAGGAAAGGACTTTCCAACCAAAAAGCTTGATCAGTAGATAAGGATGAGAAGGGCAATTCTGATAGTGATAGATCAGTGGTGGGAGGAGCTTTGAATCTGGACACAAAATGTTTTGCAGCAGCTAATTTGATCTCTGTAGGTGAAGATAGTAACTGTCCATTATCCCAAATCACTGAGATCCTATTTGTGGTAGCTCTGTAATTAGCCAGCCTATGGAAATATTTAGATCCTCTATCCCCATCATCAAACCATTTTCTTCTGGATTTTTGGCTCCATAATTTTGATAGTGGTTTGTATTTTTGAATTAGAGTTGCTTTGAAGGCTCCTCTGACTGAGAATTCTGAAGGGGACAAAGGCCCGCTCTCACTTTTGCTATCCAAATCATCCACTACTTTTGTAAGAGTTGCAATATGATTCTCCAAGAAACCAAATACCTGAGAATTCCACACTTTGAGATCAGCTTTAAGTAGTTTTAACTTCATCCATAGGACATAGCAAGGTTGGCCTGAGATTGAATATGATTCCCAAAATTCTTTTACTGGAGGCAAGAATCTAATGTCTTCTGTCCACACATTTAGAATTTTGAAGTGTCTTGGTCCCCAATTGATTTGATCATCATATAGTATGAGGGGTCTGTGATCAGATATGGTTCTTGGTAGGAAAGCTTGTGTTAGAGAATTGAAAGACTCTAGGAATTCTGGAGACACTAAGAATCTATCAATCTTGGATCCTTTAGAGTGTCCTCCAAACCAAGTGTATTTGCCTCCTTTTAAAGGTAGATTGATCAGTCCCATATTGTGAATGAATTCTTGCAGCAGAAGCATATCAGTTCCTCCTCTTTGGCTAGCCCTTTCCTCTATTGTTGTGATGGCATTAAAATCTCCCCCCAATAAGACCAGATCTGTTGGATCCTACTTTGATAAATAGTCCTGCATTTGCAACCATAATGATCTCCTTCCTGAAGTTGAACTTGGGGCATATATGTTGATGAAGCAGCAAGGCCTATTTGTAGTTGTTTCAGTTCCAAACCAAAGTAGAGCCCTAGCCTCCTTGATTGTGTAATTGAGAATAAAATCCTTTGTTTTCCATAGGGATATGATGCCACCTGCATTTTCTTCAGCATCTATATAATCCATATCCCACCCTCTTGCCAAACCACAAAGTCTTAGAAAATTCCTGGGAACAACATTCATTTTTTATTCTTGCAGTAGTATAAAAGATGGAGCTTGCTTGGAGACCAATAAATTGAAACATCTCTCCTTTTGCTGAGAAGAGATCCCTCTCACATTCCATGAGAGGAACTTCATTTATGGTTAATGATGAGAGGGTTTGATGATCTGAGTCTGCACTAGTAACTCAGTATCAGAGTCTTTGTCTAGGTCTAAGAATTCATCTTCTGATCCTTCTTATGATAGAACTGAATGATTCTTGCAGTCATCCAAGCCTTCCAATTGTTTAATGATAATATGATCATCAACCTGAGCTTTTAAGCCAATTGCTTTCCCAAAGTCCCATGCTTCCTTGGCTAGTGCATGATTTTTACTCACAACGGAGGAGATAGCTAAATCCACAGGAGTGATTAAGAATGTATCAGAGCTGGAAATGAGTTCTACCTCTGTCTCTTTCAGTTTGGATCTTGTAGTATAGGCATGAGGGGTTTTGGAGATAGAGGCCTTGACAATTTTCTTCTTCTTTTTAGCTTTGTGATTGATCTTTGGAGCAGGAATATCAGCACTGAAGCCTAACAAATCATTAACCTCATTAATTTGAGTATGAAGGAGAGTTTGGTCAAACAACTCATCTTCTTGTTGTATGGATGGAGGAGAGAAGGGGATGTCTTTATTGTTGATGAGATCCAACCTAATGTGCTGCAGATGGAAGAATGAGAGGGACCAATATTCCTTGTAGTGTCAGGTTCAATTAATGGAGAGATCCTTGGAGTATCTGTTGATAGTAAGGGACTGCTATGGGCTTTTTCTTTCATTAAATGCCCCTCAGCTGCTGTCCTTTCTTGCTTTGAATTAATCTTACTTGCCTGAATAGATCCTGGTGTAAAATCTTTATCCAAAGGTCTTGCTAGCACTGTTGATGGATTAGCAATTTTGAAGGCAGGATTTGTATTGACAACAGCTAATGAAGTCTGCAATGCTGGCGCCAAAGTAAGTTGCACTTCTGAAATTTGAATTTGGGCAGAGGGGCTAAACTGAACAGGGACTGTAGCAATCAAGTTGGAATCAGAACTTTTCAAATAAGATTCTGAATGAATAAAAGTATCCAAAGTATCAGGAACCACCAAGCTGCAAAGCTGAGAATCTGAGGGAGAAGAGCTATTAATGCCCAAGGTAGATAAACCAATCTGAGAGGTCATTAAGGCAGGAGGATCAATGTTCCTCATTAAGTCAGGAGGATATGTTCCTCAATAAATCACTTCCTAGCTCCAAGGGAACAGATATTAATGGAGTAGAGATTGGCACAGGGACCTGGATCAGATTTTCATGACTAGGAACATTATCAGTAGCAGGAGTCCCAAATTCCTCAGAAAGAGAATTAATAGTGTTGTCCTCAACCCTGTGATCATCTTCTGATGATTCAGATGCAGAGTACTCAGAAGTGGGGAGAGGGAATGTAGGGAGAGATGTTGAATGTAAGGAATGTATCCAAACCATAAATTCCTTCCTTCCAATAGAAATTGAAACTTGTTCTGAGAACTCCGCTAGTTTGAAAGTATGAACCAGAACATAGGCTATATCAATATGTGTTCCTCTTGAGGATTGAGGATGAGTATAAACAATGAGCCCATGGTCTGCTACAGATGCTTGGAAGGTTTCTTCACACCAGCCTTGGTAAGGTATTCCATGAATGGCTATCCATCTAAATGAGCCCCCTTTGAAGCATAGGTTTTCAAAACCAGGAAGAAAGGTGAGCCAATCTTTAAACCATAATCCTCCATCTTTCCTCAGCTGACTATCAAAGGCCTCATCAGAGCAATGTATGAGGACCACCTTCTTACCCAGGGACTTCAGATCTATGTCTGCAGCTTCCTGATGATCATCTAATTCTTTCATGATATCTTCAATATTGAGGTTTATGTGGGAAATGGCAAGATGAGATCTTCTCAAGAAACCCTCATTCTTAACTACCAACGAACCTTTATGAACAAAATCTTCATATGAGAGTGTCTGATAATGTGATTGATAGTGAGTCTTTGGAGAGAAAACAGGTTTTTTGTCTCAAGCTTTGGTTACAAAGAGTTTAAAGCCATCCACCAACCTTCCACTATAAGCCAGAATTGCCTTTTGTCTATCATCCTCTGAGTTGAAGTAAATGAAACCATACCAGTAGCAATTTGCATTTGGTTTGCCAGAGACCAGAGCCTTTTTAAAAGCCAGTTGCTTTACCACAGAGATTTTCAAGCCATTGAGTATTAACCAAGGGGGGATATTGCAGATGAATACTGTAAAAGGCTTATGATGAGGAACTGTCTTGATGTGCTCCAAAGATCTTTTCCTCAAGTCTATTCCAAGCTTGCCAGGTTCAAAGCCAAGAGGAGGGAAGCCAAGAGAGGATGAGTCTTCAGTTGTAGCCACTTGAAGTTCTTGATGAGCATAGACCACCTTAGAGCAGATTTTTGCTCTTTGCAAGTTGCTAGGTTGAAGAATACCTTCAGAGATCCTGTCATTCTCAATCTCCAGGGTTTGATCAGTGTCTGATCCCACTGGCTGAAAGTGCTTGTCATAGAACATTTTTTGGCCATCAATCCACTTGGTTCGGCCTCCAGGGGAATATTGTTGTGTTCTATCAGAAGAAGAAACAGAGAGATGCCTCTTCTTCCTTCCTTTTCTTTTGATACCTTTCTTGTGTTGCAAGTAATTTGTTGGGAGTTGTCTCCACTGAGCTCTTGAAGTGTGAGAGAAGCACCAATTGCTTTTGAAGCTCCTTCCATCAGGACCAACATGGCTTGAGGCAGTTGATCAAACTTGAAAATGTATAAGGATGAGAGGGGCTCAAAATAGAGTCACTATGATGGTTCGATGAGATGAAGTCATCCTGAACACAACATCAATAGCAAGGAGAAAATGGGGAAGGGAACATCGAGCAATAGCTTGAGAGAGGCTCTGCCAGAGGAGGATGTTCTTCCGAGTCTATGTTGAAGCTTCATATCGGAACTCTATGATGAATACATGAAGAACAGGAAAGAGAAGAATGAAGATCTTCTGTAAGTTGAAACTTTGTGAAATGATCAGAGACCAAGATCTCCATAATCCCCCGGTGGTTTGATGGACAAAACCAGTAGTCCACCCTAAACACTACACCGCAGAAGGATCTCAAGTAATTCCATAGCCCATGATGCAAGAGAAAGAAAGAAGATGAAGAAAACGAAGAACAGGGATGAATATGCTACAGTAGTGTTACTGTTGCTCTAGAGAGAAGTGTATAGGCCATTATCTTCCATAGGAAACAGGGGTATTATGGACTTTTTAAGTGTTTTCATCCAAAAATGAATAGCAAATTGACGGCGGGAATGAAAGTGAAAAAAAAATGTATTCTGAGGTAGTGAGGTGCCATAAAAAATAGTCAGGGTAGTGAGATGAAAATAACCCATTACTATTTACCAATTTGTCTGGGATATTTTTAGCTAGTTTGCATTACAAATGTGTGAGGGAATATACATTGTATTGACACAGGCTAGTGTTGGGTTGGATGACTTGAAGGCGTCATGATGGAAGAAATCCCTCTGATGTGGGTGTGCTTAATACTCTCTTGTTGGATTATGAGTTGTGTGATGGTTGATAAATGCTTGTACTGTTAACTGTACCACTGATTACTTTTCTCTTGATCAATGATTTGTGTTGAGTTTGTATGACAGCCAAGGGATATGAGAATACTATGTAAAAAAAATTATTCAATACAATGGTTTAAAACATTTTGAAATGTTGAGGTACGATCCAAGCATGACTTCCCGTCAAGCTTGTTGTTTCAGTTAAGGGAACTGCCGGTTTGTTGTGCATTTGAGGGAATTCAATGGGTTTGATTGATGGGAAAGTGAAAACACAATGATCCCATCCCGACTTTGGTTGTTTTTTTTTGTTTTTTTATTGTCGGTGGCATACCCTAAAATAATTTTCTGGATCCGCTTCTGCCTCTGTTATGTCGAAGAAACCTCTGCTCCCAGCCCTGATGGGGTCCAATATTTATAATATCATCCTCCTACTTTGTTCAACCTTCATTGTGATGTTTCTGATGCCCACTCCTTTTCATTCTAGCTGGCCTCATATTTTTCATAGTCCAATAAATGTTGCATGACATATATTAAGTTAAACTTCACTCCTAAAAGTTAATCTGATTACTTAACCGTGGGACCATTATTTACATTTTTGAAATACCATGTACAGGCATCTCCAAACTATATTCCTTTTCAATGATCCTCAAGTTGCAATGAATCAAGCTTTCAGGGATTTTTTTTGTCCTCTTTTGTGAGTGGGTAGAACATTTCTAGATTGAGAGCTGATGTATTTGGGTACTTCTGACCTCTCTTTCGAACATTTCATCTGATTTCCTAAATTGCAGGTTTGTTTTCTCTGGATTATTGAAGGTTAAAGTGCATGGTTGCTGCAGAACAAGACTCTGTAGAAGTTTTCGCTGGTAGAAGGATTTGTGTGAATTGAATTGGATGGCTGGTACCTCAGTTTACTTGTTTGATTGCTGGGGTTTTTTTTTTGTAACAGATACAACAGAAACTTTGGAGTTGGGTTATGCAGACTTAGGTTGTTCTTATTGGGGTAGAGTTCAATAATATAAATGATATGTGGGACAATATGTGGGGGGTTTGGGTAGTTATTAAAACAAAGGGGTAATTCTTTGCAACAGGTGAGGATTACTTGGGGTGCAAGTTTTTGGGCTATGTTTCAAATTACTACCTAGGGTTTACAAGCTTTTCGGAATTGTAAGATTCATGTGGGGATTTGTCACGCCCCAATTTCAGTAAACCGAACTCGGGACGCGAACGTTTTAAAAACAATAAAACAATGAAACCTGTTTGGATAAACACTTTAAAATCTCCATTTAATTAATCAAAATAATATTTACAACTTAAAAACACGTCCCAACACGTGGAAAAAAGTACAAGGTATCCGTCACTAGACTCAAAAGACTGAACCCGGACTCCGCTCCTAGCTCCACAAGCTTTGAGAGCTCCCCTAGTCCGTCCTGTGATCAGTACCTGTAGGAAAAGCAGCTAGGGGTGAGCGTTCGCTCACCACCACAGATAACAGACTGACTACGGCATAATTAGCAGACAATGCCGGTAACACCAACAACAAACTCAACTCCGGGGATCACTGTCCCCAACTCAAGTACTCTGACTGACAAACACCCACGGTGACCTTCCTCGAACGACTCAACACTCAAACACGTAAGTAGATCCGACACAACGATCACGACCTCTTCCAAGGACTCAAAAGGAACTACGCAACACCAAACAAGATCACAAAGGATCGCACACCAAACAAGATCACAAAGGATCGCAAACCAGCTGTTCAGTAACTGTTTCTCTGTTTCTCGCCCTTTCCGATCTCAGTCGGGCCATGCGGGCGACCTGTCTCAGTAACCTCTCGGTCCTTCGCTCTTTCCAACACAAAGTCGGTCCAGGCAGTTGACCTGTCTTACAACTTCTCTGTCCCTCGCTCTTTCCAACACAAAGTCAGTCCAGGCAGTCGACCTGTCTTACAACTTCTCTGTCCCTCGCTCTTTCCAACACAAAGTTGGTCCAGGCAGTTGACCTGTCTCAGTAACCTCTCTCACTCAGGTAACCACAATCACAATCACAAGCAAGTTCAACAAACAGCAACAACACAGGTTCAGCACTCCACAGGCACTCATGGCCACCCAAGACACCAACCACAAAACACGGACTCAACAGCTCCACGGGCACTCATGGCCTCCCAAGACACGCCAACGATAAAGACACGGGTTCAACAACCCCACAGGCACTCACGGCCTCCCGAGACACACCAACAGTAAGGACACAGGTTCAACAACCCCACGGGCACACACGGCCTCCCCAGACACCAACAGTCAAACACGGGCCCTCATGGCCACCCAAGACTCAACAGTCAAACACGGGCTCTCATGGCCACCCAAGACACACCAACAGTAACTCATGGGCTCAACAACCCCACGGGCACTCACGGCCACTCAAACCACCAACAGTAAAAACACGGGTTCACAACCCCACGGGCACACATGGCCACCCAAAACACCAAAGGTAAAGACACGGGTTCGACGACCCCACGGGCACTCGTGGCCACCCAAAACTCAACAATAATACACGGGCCCTCAAGGCCACCAAAGACACAAAAATACACAATCAACCTCCAGCATAACCAATGCCTCCAACAGTCCTAATATCAACAGTTTCTCAATCAACCTCCGGGCATGGTCATATGCCTCCAGTACTCCTAATATCGATAAGTTCACAATCAACCTCCGGGCATGGTCATATGCCTCCAGTAATTCTAGTATCGCTAAGTTCACTGCTCCTACGACACTACTAAGTGTCACATGCTTTGCTAATAATTGTTACGTTCCCGTATCATGCCTTTCTAATATTCGATAACCTAAATAACCCACGACACCCCGGTGTCACATGCAATTCTACAGTTAACTTTCCCTAGTCAGGGCCGAGATCCGGCTACTTTTCCCTACCTCGTGCGTGTTCTCCAAAAGTCAGCCAACGAGCTCCGGTGTGATCTCAGTCACTCACCCAGCTTTCCCTTGCCTCGGTCCCCGGCACGATCTAAAAGAACACAATTTAAACGCTTTTAAGCTTGCAGGCATAATGCTGAATTTTAATAAACCTGACGCCCAAAGGTAACCCCGACAATGTCGATCACTCCCAAACTCCCCAATTACTCGACATTGTCGATATTGGAACCGAAAAGGCCCGATTCGCCTGACATGGCGAATCTGCCGGGGTTTTGAAAACGCCCTTCCGGGGCTCCGAAAATTCCCGTTTTCGTTTCTACGGTCTTAGAATAATTCAAGGGTTCTTAGGTACTCGACGGAATCGAATTCCGACTTCCGAGTCAATTAATTAACGTTTAAAGTTTCTAAACCCGATAAATGCAACTTTTGCAATTTAATTCCAAATTTCGATCCGGTTGTGGATAAATGATTCGGGGAACGTCCTAAACCACCCGAACACGAAAAACCCGAGGCCCGAAAACGTGGGCCCCACACGTCACAACGGAAAACATTTCTTTTCGCCCCAAAACGTTCCTAACGAACCTCAAACCTCAACCCAACCTTAATCAAACCATTTAAACTCAAATCCTAAAATTCAAACGTTCCAAAATGAAAATCGGTTAGGTTCTCACCGTAGGGAATGATGACGGGAACTCGATTCTTCGATCGTTGAGACGATCCGTCGGTTGGATCGTCGGGAAATCACAAAGTCCCAACCCTTTCTTCTCTTTTTCTCCATTTTCTCCTTCTCTTTCCTCTCTCCACTTTCTCTCTCTACTTCTTCTCCTTTTTTTGAACTATGCCGTGTAAACTCTCTTCCTTTCCTTATATTTTGTTTTTTTTTTAAAACAACTAACACTTTAAATGCAAAAACTAACCCTCATGTCCCATCCTTTGTTTTGTCCAATAAACCTAACACCACCACATAGTTGACATGTGGCAAGTGAGTCCCATACCTTTTTGGAAAATATCTCCTAGATTCGCGAAATTCGGACGTTTCGGGTCCCGAACGGGCACTTTTTCCAAGAAATGACGAAACTTCACGGGCTACAAGGAAACGGCTCAACTAAGACCGCTGCGACGACGGCTAAGCTTTTTGGATCCAAAACGGTCCTCGAATGGACAAAAACGTCGCTCGGTTAACTTTTCCAGCGAAAAGTCAACATTTCCCAAATTGATCAGAAAGTTGCCCTGAGTCCCCCGGAACTCACTTTGGTCGATATCGGGGTCAACTTAAATCCGGTATGACCCTTAGGGTCCAATTCCGGTTCAATTCAGTGTCTGCTCAAAAATTTTAAATTTTCCTGTTTTTCGCAGGTTTGACTGGCGTTGACCGGGAGTGGTTATTACAGGATTAGTCATAGTCCTCTTGGTTGTAAGTATACTCTTGAGGGTTCAACCCTTGACCATGATTTTCATTTCGAAAAACATGGTTTATAAAATTTTGGGTAATTTTCACCTCAATACCTTAACTATCGTCTTTTTTCACCTCAATACCCTAACTATTTTTAGTGGCACCTCAATACCCTAGAATGGCATTTTCCGTCACTTTAGTACCCATCGTTAACTTTCCATCCATTTTGGATTGAAAATGCATGAAAAGTCCAAAATACTCCTCATTAACAGTCAAATTCTCAAAATATGCCATTGGTTTTCAAAAAAATATTTATTTATTTTATAAAAAAATATATTTTACAAAAATTAGAATTTCTTTTAAAATATTAATTTTTTATTTTATAAAATCATTTTATATTTAAAAATATATATTTTATTTAAAAAAACATATTTTATTTCAAAAAGTCATATATTATATAAAAAACTCTTATTTTATTTTAAAAAATCATATTTATTTATAAAAATCATATTTTATTTTCAAAAATCTATTTTTATTTATAAAAATCTGTTTTTATTTTCAAAAATCTGTTTTTATTTTTTAAAAATCAGTTTTTATTTTTATAAAAACAGTTTTTTTTTAAATCATCCTTATTTGATTTTCCATATTACGAATCCATATTTCCAAAAAAAATTGCAAATCCATTTTTTCCAAAAAAATCACAACTTGTAAACTTGAATGTGCATATTTTTGTTCAGATTACAAGTTCATTACTGATTTCATGATTTCATTACAGGTTAAACTTAAAATTGATTTCATGTTTTTGGTTTCGTGGCTTTAACTTGCCCTTTCTAGTCCAGATTTGTTTGATATTCAAACAAGCTCAAAGGGAACCTCACGTAATTGTTTCATAAGTACCAAATCTAATCTTTCATCAACACCAACATCAAACCCAAAGTCATTCTCATCGCATTGAAACCTAGAACCCAAAATTGACAAAAGAGAATCAAATGCGAACCCAAAACCCAAAAGAACTCGAGTTTAGATTTGAACTTGAGAGGGGAGAGACGACATTCATGGCCGGAGCATGTGGCCGAAATCGACCTCGCCAAACGACATCCATGACTTCCACGGCCTCTCCTCGACGCACGGCGGCGGTGGATCTGAGCTCGTTGCTGAGATACAACGGAGGAGCTCGCTCTTACCCGTCCCTTTGTGCTTCACGGTGAGCGTGTCACGGCGAGTTGGACTGAAGAGGGAGGCGGCAGTGGGAGCGGATGATGATGGATGCGAGTTATGAGAGAGGAGGGGATGGTTAGGGTTTTAAGAGGGAGGCGCCAGTGGGAGAGAAGATGAGTGCAGAGAAAAAAAAAAGAAAAAAGGTTAGTTAATACTTGAAAAAGATGAATGTGTATAGGGTTGAGATGAATTGTATAGGTTTGATTTGGTTTAATTCATACTTGATTTGGTTTAATTGATTTATAAAAATAAAAACTGATTTTTTTTAAATAAAAACAGATTTTTGAAAATAAAATATGATTTTTATAAATAAAAACAGATTTTTTAAAATAAAATATGATTTTTATAAATAAAATATGATTTTTTCAAATAAAAAATGATGTTTTAAAATAAAATATGATTTTTTAAAATAAAATATGATTTTTTTATATAATATATGATTTTTTGAAATAAAATATATATTTTAAAATATAAACTGATTTTATAAAACAAAAAATTAATATTTTTAAAGAAATTCTAATTTTTATAAAATAAAAAATGTTTTTATAAAATAAATAAATAAAAAGAAATTTTGAAAACCAATGGCATATTTTGAAAATTTGACTGTCAATGAGGGGTATTTTGGACTTTTCAAGCATTTTCCATTCAAAATGGATGGAAAGTTGACGGCGGGTACTAAAGTGATGGAAAATGTCATTCTAGGGTATTGAGGTGCCACTAAAAATAGTCAGGGTATTGAGGTGAAAAAAAACGATAGTTTAGGTATTGAGGTGAAAATTACCCTAAAATTTTCAAAATTGCTGATAAAAAAAAAGCTTTCAGTTTCACAACTTCTCCATTATGTATGTCTTTTTATGTGAAAACCATATGAACTGTCCTCGGTCTTCTTCAAGTACCAAACCTTCGTAACCAAAAGAGTATACTCATCTGATTGAACACCATATTCAAACTAAAACCCTTCTCATTCTTGAGCTGGTTACCAGTATAAATGAATTGTATGTTTTTTGGTACAAGGATGAGAGGTATATCATTTTTTCAACTATTTTTATAACCCAAAAGGGGGATAGGATATTACTGAATGAAGTTCAAAAGTGCAACAAGATAGTGCTTGTATACTCTGGGATACTTCTTAGCCAATGTACACATACAGTGGACACAGCATATTTTTTATACAGAAAAGCTCAGCACACCACTGCATATTTTTCACTAACCACTTCTTTGGATAATGAAGGGAGTGCAACTCAGGTGCTGTGCCATTTCACCACTTTTGTGCATCAAACCAGGAATTGGAGTCAGTGGCATTCTATTCTCCAGTGGGCTTAACAGCATCATCCTCATAGGTCGCAAGCACGCCAAGTAGCCCTGCACCTGATTTTTGTTGCATACTGGAAGTTTAGTAGCCTGCACAGTCCCTTCCTTCTCCTTTGCCAGTGAAGATCCACTCGGTCCTTCCTGCTGAGACAACACAAACATGTTAAGTGGGATAATTATGCACATCCAAAGATAACAAAAACTAAGTACAAAGACATACCCCAAGTATGACAAAAGTAAAAGCCTGATTGTCTGCACCAAGGTAGATCTCAATCAGCTTCCTCAAATCTGCAAGGTTTGCCTCTCTCACAACCTTGAGAGTGGTTATCAACTTGCCAAGATTTTCCTTTGACGCCTCCCATTTGACATAGACTTGTATCTGAGAGTCAGAGCTCTCATCTGAAGGGTTGAAGTTCTCTTTCGACCCTGGGGTCATCATCAATATCTCATCATCATAAAATGGCTTCTCTGTAACAGGAACCTCTGAGACCTTGTTGAAAGATTTTGCTCCTCCAACTGAAGGTGTGTGGGGATCAATATTTTCAGGCCCTTTCTTGGCAGGCATGGGGATCCCAACAAGCTCCCTGTGGTTCCCACAAAGGGTAAATATGTTTTGGATCCTAACACGCCTGGAAGATGCAGAATCTTTTCCATTTTCAGCTTCATTCCTTAAGCTTGCCAATAAGGCATCAATTGGTCCTGTACTGACGTTGACCCCAGGACTAGATGATCCACCAACTATTCTCTTTTCTTCTATAACTTCCTTCTTCACTTCTTCATCGTCCATGTCATCCTCTTCTTCTTCCTCAAAAACAGTGCTCAGGCATACTCTATCGCCATATTTTGTTGCAAGAACACCATGATCAGCTAACTCATTTGAACCCAAAAGGCCATTGTCACTTGCTTGCTTGGCATCATGACTGAACGTGTCTTGGTCACCGATATCCAAGTCCATAGATTTTACCATCCCAGGGTCCTCGTCAGCATAAATCCCCAGCAGCCTTTTCGCAAAGTTGCTTCCCTCCTCCATATCATCCCTTGACCCATTTTGATCACCATTTCCATCTCTCGAACGGCATAGCTCAGATTCTATTTCTTCCAACCTTCTCCTCAACAATTCAACTTCCTGCTGCTGCTGTTGTATCCTTTCTTCCATCCTCCGCCTCTCCAACTCAACAAACTCATTGGCCATCCTCTGGCACTCCATCAACTTCTTCTCCAACTCCAGTTTCAGAATCTGGGTCTGCTCATTCACCTTCAAGTTAATCTCCTCATCACTAGCACCTGACCCCTTCACTTCCACAAACTCAAGTTT
The DNA here is from genome assembly GCA_963921825.1 of Erodium maritimum. NCBI lineage: Eukaryota > Viridiplantae > Streptophyta > Magnoliopsida > Geraniales > Geraniaceae > Erodium > Erodium maritimum. The sequence continues at coordinate 97,077,902 of OY997588.1, read as the reverse complement.
AGCTCTCAGTGCGGCAACTTCTTCTTCTTTCTTTGAGAGTTCTTTCTGGGCTTCATTACACTCTCTCTCCCTGAGCTTGTTCTCAGTTTGTAGCTTGGAGATGAACTGGTCCATGGCTGCAATCCTTGAACCTAAGAGTAGCGCTGAATTGTCACTCCCATTTTTATCTTTAATAGGCGTGTGAGAGCCACGGACGATGCACTTTGCTTTTGCTCCATACTCAAGGGTTGTTATTGTCTTGTGGATCTCCTTAGGATCCGGGCTTGCACACAGAATCATCAGAATTTTGGATTTATCGTCCTCAAATGAATCCTGAGCAATAGACAAAAACATAAAACCACAGGTACCATCACAACACCTAATTGCCACAAGCAAAACTCACCTGTAGAAGCATGGTCAGCTTGCTGTCTCTGAAAGGGACATGAGAATCGCCGTTTGCAATAGATTCAACAACTCTTTTTAGGGCAATATTTCCTTGGTTGATCCTGGCTGTCTGTCATTCAAACAAAAGCAACCTCAATCACAAAATTCATTCTTGTAATTAAAGTAATTCAAAGACGCAAATTTAAGCTTCAAAGATTCACCTGCATTTTTGCTTCAAATCCAATCTGCCCTGCTTGCTCAATGTTTTCAGAACCTGCCATGTCAACGAGCACCAACCGTCCTCCCACTGTAGGAGCATCGAGAATTATCTACAAATTTGAAAGAAGGTGGGATCAGGTTATGTTTGCCACAGAAGTTGATCTAAGATACAAATTCAAAACAAGTTTACCATGCAGTGACTTCTAGAGCTTCTCTCATTACACAATGTGCTCTTGACAATCCTTCTCTTCTCCACTTTCTGAATCTCCTTGGAGATCTTTCCAGCTTCATTTCCAAAAATAAAGGTAGCGTTCTTGGCTTTCTTTCCCATCACTTCAAGTCTCACCTTCAAATGCAAAGAACAAATTTTGAAAATAGTAACAGGATGATACATGTCTACATGTGTTGACACTATCTGTTAATTGCAAACAAACCCTCTACTTAATCTTTAACATACCTTTGATGCACTGCCTCCCTTAGGCCAGGCGAGGTTAAACCCTCCAGCACCAGCAGCACCATTGGTGGACAAAAGGTCATAAATTTCTTCATTGTAGATCTCCAGAACCGTAACCTGAACAAACATGGCAGGATCCCCCAAAATGTCTTTGAGAGAGCGGTAGACAATACCAGGCTGCTTACAACACCCAAACATGGTGTGACTCTTGCCGGAGCCTGTGGGGCCGTACATCATGATTGTGCATTTAGCCCCAAGCTTGACGCCCTTGATTCTTGTCTGAATGAACTTCTTGTAGAAGGTGTCAAGATCCTCCTCTTCCGACAAAGAAATGCCGTCGAGGCTGAAATCCCTGTACCCAATGTCTGCCCTGACCCGGAAGGTCCGTCGGTCCTCGTTAATCTGCAGCACTGAGATGGGTTTTTCTTGCCGGTAAGGGTAGTCTCGGATCCGGCCGACGACCTCAACTGGGTGCTCGCCGGGAGGGTTTTCTCGGGCGGCTGAGCTCGGATTCGGAGATGGGCGTGGGGTTTTCAGGCCATTGAACTGAATACGATGCGGAGTCCTCTGGTGGCTCTGTATCGGTTTTGAAGGTGTCGCTGCCATTTCTCTGTATACCCAAGTAGGGAGAGACAGAGAAGCAAGGAAAGATTGAAAATTTGCTTAATTTTCCAAAAGAATCGAGGGAAGCCGATTCAGTGAGAATCTCAGATAGGAAGAGGAATGGGAGAGGAACACTCAATTTGAAATTTGAAAGAAAAATAGTCGTTTAGATTGTAACGTATCTTTTCCATTTGAACAGGCTAGGCAAATGGGCCAGTTTTTGGGCCCAGTCCATGTATAATCCCAGCATCTCTTTTTGACAAAATGTAAAAACTTCATTCATTTTTTTTTGAAACGGGTAACCGGAGACTTTCATTAATACCAATAGGTAATCAAACAGGATAAGGCGTGACCGTCCCGGGTTCCAGATGTATGTCTGGGCCGACCGTAGCAAGTCCGGCGCTTATGGACCCATAATAATAGCCACTTGAAATCGGGGGCACAAACTCAAGACAACTCCTTACCAACGTCTCAAAACAGTGAGACTTGAAATGAAAAGTCCTAATCAACATAAGCAACAGAATGTCTAACCAACAATTTATTCGACCTAAAACAGGATAAGAAATTAGCACACGATCGAAAGAACAAACTACCAAATCTGCGATACCAGTTCTTCTAGGCCCCGTGCCATTGGAGCGATCTGGTATCGTCAAATCTTCGTCTTGATTCGCTCGGATCTTTTGAAGTAGTGCGGGAGACGGGAGCAACGATTCGATCCGCAACGGTTTGTTCGGGATCGAGGGTCCCGACTTCGGGTGTCGTGGATTCAGACCCCGGCCTATCGTCCTTCCTCCCGGATCCTAGATCCATCGAGGGAGCGGACCCATTCCGGCGAGAGGTGGCCCTGGGGCGGGAGGCCGCTGCAGATGGAGGACGACGCATGGAGCCCGTATCCCGGAGAACGGCGGCAGGAGGTCCACGGTGGCTATTGAAGGATGCATCGAATCGCGAGCAGTGGGGAGGAAGGCCAGATCGGAATCGAGAAGGGGAGCAGGCTTGAGCAGTAGAGAACCGGTGGGGAAGATACTGAGGATGAGGAGGACGGCGGCGTGGTTGGCGAGCGTGAGTGACAGCGGCGGCGACAGTAAACCCTACCTGGAGGTAGAAGGGACCTCACCTGGAGGTAGAAGTGACCTCACCTGGAGGTAGAAGAGAACTTGGAAGCAGGGGCTTCAATGATGGAAGCAGAGGGCTTCAATGGTGGAAAAAAAAGCTTCAATGATGGTTGCAATAGAGGTGGGGGAGGGGCTGCGCGCAGAGAGAAAATTGAAATTAAAATTTATAACATTCTCATGTGTATATTCTACCTTAAAAGAAATAAAAAAAAATAAAAAACTTCATTCATAATCTTACCGAACTATATGATACTTCATTCATAATCATACCAAACGAGATGATATTTCATTTCAAACAAGAACATGCTCTTACCACCATTCATACGAGTTGTTAAACAAATAGCCGAACCTGCTTGCCACTTCATTCATCAACAATAATAATATAGACGATTTAAATGGTTTAATGATCGACGAGATATACAATGGAGAATGGGTGATCAGTTGTTGATTACACGTAGATTGGCTTGCATTCGGAAAACAATCGACAACCACAATCACATTTATTCGTTTAATATCCAAATAAATAAAAAGGAAAACATTTTCATTGAGAAACAATAAAATATTATAAATAAACAATACTAACAAGATCAGCTTTAGAAAAGGCATCAAAAGATCTCGAAGACAAGAAATCACAAGAATTAGGACAACCTGTTCAGGCGGAAAAAGTCGAGACGAATTCCCAAGAGAAAGGCATGGAGCCCCTCTAAGGCGAGGAGCTCTCTTTATCGAGAAGATAACGCTAGAATGTGAAATTCCAACCACTGCTCGTCTTATAATGATAACTGGCTGACTTTGTTCTACCGGCAATTTTAAACGACATGGGAACAAAATCGAAAGAGGAACATCATTGACCAGACATCCTCAAAAAACGAATGAACCATTCAGACCCTAACACCTATCTAACCTTAGATGAGTCGAAAATCTCTGGAAAACAAGGATCTTGAGCCAATTGAGAAATATGCCAAAGAATCAAAGATGAGGAGCGATTAGCGAGCCGAAGACATGAGATATTCCACTCGGACTCGACCCAACTGTGACGAGCACACAACACCCTCCGCCATAAGAAAGTCTACTCCGTGGCGAACCGCACCACCACCTCAAGAGCAAGCTCTTATTAACCTTCTCTAGTTTACGGACGCCAAGACCTCTTGCGAACTTAAAACGACATACTCTATTCCAACCGACTTTGGCAAAGAAACCCCTAGTCAAAAATGAAACCCAAAGGAGACATTGGATCCTCTCCATAAGAAGCAAAACATGTTTGGGGTCTCAAAAAAACTAACATGTAAAAGAGCGGGAGGCTAGCTAAAGTAGACGAATTAACGTGATACGACCCCAAAAATGGGAGAAGACGAGCTTGTCACTCCCAAGTCTCGCCCGAAACTTGGCGATAACGGGTTCCAAAAGGAGACATGTCTTAGGTTAGCTTCAAGCTGAAAACTCATATAAGTAATAGGGAGGTGACCTAAGTCTCAGTTCAAGGCCGAGAAAAGAGTAAAGTTTGAGGATGTATCAATACTTAAGGATAGAAGGATTGACTTGTCAACGTTTGTTCGCATCCCAAATATCAACTCAAAATAATGAAGCAACAAGAAACTGTGATAGAGCTGCAAGGAATCAGCCTCCTAAAAAAGTAAAGTGTCATCCACAAACCGAAGATGGAAAACACTAATGACAATTCTAACCCGAACTCTATTGTGTAAACCCAATCTAATACCATGTTCAAATAACTGATGAAGGCCTTTGGTGGCATTGACGAACAAATATGAGGAGATGTGACACCCTTGACGAACACCTCGAAGAATGATAAATTGAGTGGACGGAGATCTATTGAAAAGAACGAGGGAATGTCTCTCAAGACAAGTGGTAGTGGCAAAGCTAATGGGTCAAAACCTAGAGAACTCCCTCGGGCAAGATACTTTAAAATAAGGACAATGAAACTCAAACTTAGTCCTTTGCAGAGCAAGCCAGTAAACAAAGCTCATAAAGTTGTCCCGAATAATGTGCCAAGCAATCTTGAAAAGGAGGAGATTGAACTCGTTAGGACCCCGGGGCTTTACCTTATCAAAAGGAGAGATAGCATGATGACTCTCCTCCTTAGTGAAAGAGTTCTCCAAATGAGACGCTTACACAAGGGGGGCTTAAATCTCTCTCTCTCTCTTGTCGGAATGAAACATGTAAGAAAAATGAGACGCAACATGGGACGCAACATGTGGTTTCTTAGCATCAGGATCCGAGTGCTCAACCACGTACACAAAAATAATGGTGATGAGTGTAAGAACCGCCCCTGGTCGACACCGAGCGAACCGGTGAAATTTGGGGAAAGTTGACTTTCCGTCGGAAAAGTCAACCGATGACTTCGGGAGTCATTCGGGACCTTTCCGGGACACAAAAAGCTTAGTCATCATTACGGTTAGCTTAGTTGGGTCATTTCCCTTCAAATGACTACTTTTGCGAAAAAGTCAAACTCGGGTCAAACTAGGTCAAATTAGGGGTCTTAACGAATTAATTTAATTTGAGCTGAGATATTTTGGGTAGAGGTGAACCCCACATGGACGCATGTCCATGGTGTCTTGGAGGAGAAGAAAGGGGGTGGAAAAGGACCATTTAACCCTCATCTTTTGGGCATGAGAGGTAAAGGGGCAAGGGGGCAATTTGGGTATCACCCTTTTAGGTTAAAGACCACCTTTGAGCACCAATTCAGCCCATTTTACACCCTAGGCCGAATTTGGTAGAGAGAGAGAGAAGGGTTGAAGCCTCCATTGCTTGAAGAAGAAGAAAGTGAAGAAAAAGAGCTCATTTGGTTGATTCTCAACACCAATCTCCTCCAAACTTACTTTATTCTCATCCCCTCTTTATTCCTAAGGTGTGTAACCATTAAAAACCCACTTTCAATGAAGTTTAGGGTTATGGGTTTGATGAGAAAGGCATGAACTAGGTTGGGTTTCTATGGGTTTGAGATTTTGATGTTAGATGCATGATTTGTGAAGAGAAAGTAGAGATTGATGATAGAAATTGTCACGCCTCGAATCCGGTTTTGATCGGACTCGAGACCTGAACTGAGAGTAATAACTTAAGTAGTAATTGAAAAGGAAATTAATAATAAAAACTCCGCAACTTAAATTCAGTTCAACATTAAGAGTCAAAAGCTCAACCAACAGAAAACAGAAAAAATAATTCGGTACACAATACGGTACGTCTCTAAAACATGAAATCTCCTGAAGCCTCAAGGAGCTCCCGAGCCCTGAAACCACCTCTAAGTATACTCAACAAGAAAACCTGTACAAACAGTAAACAAGAAGGGGGTGAGCTTACGCTCAGTAGGAAAAAAGCAATAAAGTAAAGGAACCCTCGTTTTAACAATAAAACCGTTTAGTACAAATATCCAACAGACACTAAAAAGAGGTCAGTAAGAATTGCAATACTTAAAGAAGGTAACACTCAAGAGATCAATGGGAAGATAACGAATTACCAAAGGAATCAACTACAGAAACACACAAATACCGAAATACTGATAATCAACCACAAGACTCTGATTCGTACACTTGACTGTACATCATATCAGATTGCCCCTTGGTCCAGAGGAGACACAATCATCGGGGCTTCCGGAAACGTTCCCTAGGAACACATATCATCGGAAGTCCTGGAAATGTCCTCAAAGGACCATAGATCATCGGGGTGAACCAAGTAACATATCGTACCGGAAACGCACATCGGCCTAGATATCTTCCCGGAACTACTCCCTCGGGGTAAACGATCACACGTCATACCGGAAACGCACATCAGCCTGGACGTCTTCCCGGAAACGCACATCGGGGTACATAATCATATACCATACCGGAATCGCACATCGGACTAGATATCTTCCCGGCATGTCCACCTCGGGGTGCACACTCATATACCATACCGGAACCGCACATCTGACTAGGTATCTTCCCGGCATGTCCACCTCGGGGTTCACACTCAAATCACACAATAGCATATCAAACACAATACCACCACACACACATTGTCAAACCAAGCTTACCGGCATTACTTACCAACCACGTCCCATCGGTCTATCACTCACCTGATCACACCATTAGGCACAATCAATACTCATTCACACATCCATTCAACCAGTCATAACACATTCATTTCATTCATTGAACCAATCATAACACAGATCAATCATTCATATGAAAAACCTCTTAATTCATCTAGTTTAGTATGACCCTTATATTAAACTAAAGACGGAGCATGCATCAATACTAGGAACGAACAAACAACATACAGTACATTCAACGAGAAATCCTAAGGCTCGACATGGCCAATCTACCATTACGACAATTTCCCAAAGTATTGAAAGCAACTAATCTAGTGAATCACATCCTATATGCAAGCTAGACTCGTCCGGTTATTATTGTAATTGAAAAACGGTTAATCTAGTGAATCACATACTATATGCAAACCAGGACCTTTCTGGATATTATTATCCTATAGGCATACTATTAATGTTCTTGAATTAAACGAGAAGTTTAGTACTTTTCCCTACCGAGAAAACTCCAAAGCTTAATACTCCTAGCTGCTGACGTCCTGGCTAGCTTCCTCTCCGTCTTCTCACAAGGTCCAAGGGTTCTCCTCCTCCGAGCTCGGGTCCAAGGTCTTGGATCACAATAAAAAAACTATAATTAAAGACTAAAAAAGAAGTTTTAAAAGACCAACATCTAATGCTAAAAACCCCAAACTAACGGTTTCAAAAACAAGGTTGAAATAGATGAAAACACCGAAAAAGGACCCAAAACAGGTCTGCCATGGATCGGGTCATGGATCCGTGAGACCATCCGTCACGGAACCGTGACGCGTGCCGTGACGTCTCCCCGTCACGGTACCCGTCACGGATCCGTGACGGGTCTGGGTAGACTCGCCCTTCTTCAACCTCCAGCTCCTTTTCACGAAAAATACAGCAAAAACTTCCATTTTTAACTTCTAAAAACTCCAAAACAGTCATCTAACTCCAATCCATCATTACCCATGATAGGATTCATCAAAACTCCAAATACCCAAAAGATTTCCAACTCCAAAAACAATCAAAACTCAAGGATTTCAACAACAAACCAACAACTACTTCTCTAAAACATCATCTAACACTAATCAAGGCACAACCTAACAAGTTCTAGCAAAACCAAGGAAAACCCATGAAATGAAAATGATTGAAATTAGAAGTTAAGAGTGTACAAACCTCTAGGAAGATGAGATGATGAAGATGGGAAGATTTTGGAGAAGAAATGGTAGAGAAATGGATCAAAGTTGCTTCTTTTTCTCTCTTTCTTCCTCCTCAAGCTATGAAGTTCTTCTCCTCTTCTCTCCTTGGCAATTTTCGGCCACACTAGAGAAAATGCTGAATTTGGTTTCTCCCAATTGCCTTTAAAGACCTAAAGGTGGAAAAGACCAAAAACCCTTTAGCTCTTATCCACTTAAGGACAACTAGTGAGGGTATAAAGGTCATTTTGAGCCTCTTTTCCTCTCTTCCAAGCTAGCATGGACAAGTGTCTATGTAGGGACCACTTGGTCCTTAATTAATTCCACCACTTTAAATTAATTAAGTTTTAGTCGATAAAAAGTCCAAGTTTGACCGATAATTGACTTTTCCAATATTACAGTCAAACGAAACGAAATGGCCCAACTAAGCTATCCGTGATGACGGCTAAGCTTTTTTGTCCCCGTAAAGGTCCCGAATGACTCCCGGAGTCATCGGTTAACTTTTTCGGCCGAAAGTCAAACTTGCCAAAAATCGCCAGTTCGACCGGGATCGATCGGGGGCTGCTCTTACATAAATCATTTGGGTTTTTGTTGTTTTGATGAAACCCACTATAAGTCTTGGAGTCTTGAGGTTTTTGGGACTAATTTGGAGGTTTTGGAGGTTAAAAATGGAGTTTTGAGGACTTAAAATTGTGGAGAAGAAGCTGGAGGAAGAAGAAGGGCGAAACTGTCCGGACCCGTCACGGATCCGTAACGGGGACCGTGACGGAATGCGTCACGGCTCCGTGAGGGAGACCGTGACGGCACACGTCACGGTTCCGTGACGTCACCCGTGACGGTGAACATCACGGTTCCGTGACCCGAACCATGACGGAGCCCGTTAAGGCTCCGTGACCCGAACCGTGATGGATCAGAATTCGACCTTTTGGGTCCATTCTGGCCGTTTCCGAGTAACTAGGAAGGTTATCTATAACCGAGCCTTTTGAGGGTTAGTTTAGGATATTTTTCTCTTTAAACCGCCCTTCAATTACTATTAATTCTCGTACGACTTTGTGATCTTAGACGTTGTTCTCGAGCACGGTGGAGGAGGCTACTAGGCGAATCGTGTTGGTTTGTGATTGGATAGCGGTTGAGGTAGGGAAAAGTAGCGAATACCGGTTTAATTGCGGAAAGTTACTAGTATGCATATAGGTTATGAATTCTCAATATAATATAGAATCGTATGTAGGATGTGAATAACTAGCGTAGTCATATAAACCTGGAGCCACTTGCGGGCCAGGTCGTGCTCGTCAGTGTGGGAATTGTTGTGTTGTAGTATCACATGTGGGTCACTGGTTGGGCCCGTAGGATTGTGTGTTGATTGTGCTTGTTTGTGATTAGTAGCTTGTACTATTCTATATGTGCTATGTTCCGTTGTTAAATTAAGGATCATGATATGTTATGAGAACGTGGTACAGGTTAGTGTGAATTATTTCCTTGTGATATGATCGGGTGATTGATAGACCGATGTGGTGTGTTCGGTAAGATTTGTTCGGTATAGTATGCTGGTGTGGTATATTTGGTATGATGTGTTGAGGATTACGTTCCGGTCCGATATCGTGGTTGATGTTGTGTGTTCCGGCACGATATGTGTCCGAGGCGGTGTGTTCTGGTCTGATACCTATATCGATGGATGGTTCCGATATAGGATATCTAAACCGAGGCTTCCGGTATGATATCTATACCGTGGAGGGTTCTGGTATAGGATATCCAGGCCGAGGATTGGTTCCGGTGCGATGCATGTGTTGTATGTGTGTATTCTGGTACATGATATATAGAGCCGAGGAGGGTGTTGCAGAGCAATGTTTATACCAAAGAGAATTCCGGTATAGGATACTTAGGCCGAGGTTGATTTTCCAGAATGGTACGTGTGATGTGATTCATACCCCGTGCTACGGGAAGATATACCCGACCGACGGAGGATTCCGGTCCGCTATATTATGAGTTGTACCCCGATGTTGTGTGTTCCGGGAAGATGTCTAGGCCGATGTCGAGTTCGATACGATGTGGATAAGTCGGGCTATGGGAGTCTAGCGCATTTCTCTGGGATACCAAGGGTGGACGTGGTTACTAATGATATTACTATGTGTGCTGATCTGCTTTTGTTGTTGTGATTACTTATGCTTGTTATGTGATCTTTTGGGATTTTGAATATAGTTATACATGAGTCCAGTGTATTGTTGTGCGAGTTCGCACGTGTAGTCGGTTGCGAGATAACCGTGGTAGTTGTCCATCGAGAATTGATTGGGTGACAGTGGTTAAGGGCATAGTCGAGAAGAAATGCGTGAGTTCGGTTCAGTGTAGAGTTTGAATTACGGGTTGCTCCCGACTGGGGGGTTAAGCGTTGTCTTGGGTTACTTGTTTAATTGATTTGGTAGTTGTCCTACTGAGCGAAAGCTCACCCCCTTCATTACTGTTTTACAGGTTTCGATCGTGAGTTGGTTTAGAGGACGTCTCAGAGCTGGGGAGCCTGGCGAGAGTTCTTGTTTGGGGGTTGTCTAGCGACGTGTTTCCCTTTGTAGTAGACTTCGTTTTACTTTGGTTTTCGAGCGTTAACTCGGTATTGTTGACTTTAAACAACTTATTGGAGCTTTATTTCGTTTAAACTTGTTTTTATATATTATTATTTTTAGCTCACGTCTCGAGTCCGGTCAAAACCGGATTTGGGGCGTGACAATTTGGTATCAGAGCCTGGTTTTTTTCAAAACTTTGTACCGTACGTCAACTAGGTGGGTAGAGTTAGGTCGTTAGGTTTCGGTGTGTCGGTGGCGCAAATCGGAAATGTCCTACGCGTAGAATCGAGATGAAGAGAGTCTCGGTTTGGTGAAATGTCCTGTCTAGGTGTCGTGTAATTGTGGTGAACCACTGTGGTTGGTGCCAATTATTGTGTTTGCTGAGTGTTGTGTGCTATGATTGTGTTGAGTGCTTTATGCAGGATGTGAGTTGAATGTCCCGCGTAAGCGGATTGTTAGTAGGATTTTCAAACAGGTCATACCCAAATTTCTGCAAAACTGAAGTGTTTGTACCATCACGATCCGACTCAGGGGCGCCACTGTAGTCGAACGTGATGGGGGGAGGTCAAGTGGTTACAACGTAATTCGGGGACGCCTGAACCGGGTTGTAACGACGTGATATCAACATGGAATGTTATGTTAGAAAGAGAAAAGTGTTAAGAACCTTTGAAATTAAGTTGATGTTGAGATCTTGGGGAATTTCCGTGTGATATGAACTGTGCACTGTGTGACTTTTGTTTAAAACTACTGAACTGTGTGGTTGACTTTGTGGGATGCACAAGTGTGTGGGTTTCCCTGGTTGTGCGAAACTAGTATGACTTTACTAAGATTAGGCATGTTATTAGTTCGAGTGCGACTTTTATGACATGTGTGTGAACGCTAGTGAGTTAAGCGCGTCGCTTTATGCAAATTTAAGAACTGAACATGTGCGTTTATCCGTGCAGCGGATAGATACGACATGCCGCCTACCTATGTACCCCGAGGCACTAGGAGCCGGCCAGCTGGAGGCCGAGGGCACCGCCTGCCATTGAGCCGGCAGGGGCAACGAGTGCCCAAGGTGCATCCGTTGAGGGGCACGAGAGAGTTGATGCCGGACCATCAGGGCTTCCGCCCCGAGTTCCGCCGGTTACAGAGCCGACCCAGGCAGCAGTCCTGGAGGAGTTGGTTCGCACAGTTTAGGGCTTAGCGGCGATTATCGCCCAGAGGGAGGTTGCGGCCCCGGCACCAGAGACTGTGCCTGCTGCTACTGCAGCTACTGTTGTGGGGCCTAGTCAGGCAGCGGGCTACACCGCCGAGATGCTGAGAGACTTTCTGAGGTTGGGTACGCCCACCTTTGCCGGGGAACAGACCCTGATGCAACCGAGAGATGGATGGGACAGATTGTCCAGAACCTAGATACTTCAGGTATTGAGGATGAACACACGAGGGTATCCTTCGCAGCGTTCCAGCTGAGGGACGACGCGTACCACTGGTGGATACGCGAGCAGAGTAGAGTCGGGAATGACTTTCAGTTGTTTGGAGAGCTGTTCCTAGAGCAGTATCAATCGAGGTCGACACGAGAGGATAGACACCAGTAGTTCCTAGAACTGCGTCAGCGCAGGATGACGGTGTCGGAGTATGAGGGAAGGTTCACCTCATTATCCGTTTTGCACTAGAGATGGTGCAGACTGAGGAGCGTCGATGTAGGCGATTTGAGGGGGACTCATCCCGTCGATCGTGGACCGAGTCACAGCCCTGAGGACTCAGGTGTACACGGAGCTAGTAGATCAGGCACTGGAAGTGGAGAGACACTTCCGAGAGACCGCCAGGACTCGGGAGAGCAGACAGCTACCGGGGGGTTTCTTGAGACCGACTGAGGTTCGTGATCCGAGGAGGCAGAGGACCTCGGGATCTTTCCGGCCACAGACACAGTCTGGCGGGATGCGACAGGCCGGATCAGTGGCATCCGTTGGACTTGCTTCATCGGAGCAGCTGTGTCATTCGTGCGGACAACCAGGCCATTTAGCCCGAGACTGTCCCAGAAGCAATGGGCCCGCAGCTCGCCCAGCGAGTAGTTAGGCGAGACCTGAGGGGAGGCCGAGTGCCGCACAGTCGGGATGCTACCAGTGCGGACGGACAGGATACTTCTCTGCTGGGTGCCCCGAGCGGTTTGGAGGGACGTCGGCCCCGCGACCGCAGCAGTCGCAGATTGGGCAGTCGCCTCAGTTCCGTCAGCGGCAGGTTTAGGCGCCGAGAGCTCCACGGCAAGCAGCGAGCGTGCCAGCGCCGAGACAACAGAAAAAGAGCTCCACAATAGGTGGCACTTCCACCACCCCCGAGGGGAGGACCTCAGGCACCACAGGGCAGAGTGTATGCGGTCGCCGATTCCCGAGCTGAGGGACGTCACTTCGGTCATGAGACCACCTAGGGTACGTGCTTGCTATACAATTCTTGGGCGTCTTTCCTATTTGATACTGGGGCATCACATTCCTTCTTTTCTTCTACCTTCGCTGATATGTTGGGGTTAAGAGTAGAGCCTATAAGTCGACCTTTGTGTCTTGACACCCCGGTTACGGGTGATGTGGTTTTGAGTAGTGTGTGCCGTGCTTGTGAGATTAGAGTAGCTGACTGCCCTTTTCTTTGTGATCTGCTTGTGTTGAACATGACGGCGTTTGATGTGATCCTGGAGATGGATTGGCTTGTGAGGTACCGAGCGTCGATCGATTGCTATCGGCGGTAGGTGACGGTGGTATCGGGCGGCACGATCGTCACTTGTGTACTGGGCAGTAGGAGCGGAGTTCTCCTGTCAGCATTGACCATGGCAGAGGAGGTGGCGACCGTGCAGAGTAGAGAGCTGCCGCGAGTAGTATGTGAGTTCCCAAAGGTCTTTCCGGAGGAGTTTTCAGGATTACCGTCAGTGCGCGAAGCTGAGTTCAGGATTGACCTGATACCAGGGACGGCGCTGATATCGATGGCTCTGTACCGGTTTGCACTAGCCGAGTTGGTCGAGTTGAAGCGACAACTCGAGGAGCTTCTGGAGAAGCGGTTTATTCGCCCGAGCACTTCGTCGTGGGGAGCGCCCGCACTCTTCGTGAAAAAGAAGGGTGGAGCGCTGAGGATGTGTATAGACTATCGGAAGTTGAACCGGGTCACGGTGAAGAACCGCTACCCGATGCCGAGGATCGACGATTTGTTCGATCAACTGAGAGGAGCGAAGTGTTTCTCGAAGATCGATCTGAGATCGAGATACTATCAGTTTAGAGTTCGGGAGGAGGATGTACCGAAGACCGCATTTCGGACTCGGTATGGGCACTACGAGTTTCTGGTGATGCCGTTCGGACTAACGAACGCACCTGCATCGTTCATGGATCTGATGATAGTTATCTTCCGACCATACTTAGACCAGTTCGTGGTGGTATTCATAGATGACATTATGATCTACTCGACGAGTGAGAAGGCGCACGTGGAGTATCTGAGGACCGTTTTGACTTTGTTGCGCACCCACTAGTTGTACGACAACTTGGAGAAGTGCGAGTTTTGGCTCGCCAAGGTGAAATTCCTCGTGCATGTCGTGTCTCGAGAGGGTATATTGGTCGATCCGGCGAAGATGGACGCGGTTTTGAAGTGGGCACGGCCCACGAGTGTCTTTGAGATCAGTAGTTTCCTAGGCTTGGCAGGCTACCACCGACGGTTCGTCCAGGATTTCTCACGCCTGGCCGCACCGATGACTGCCCTGACAGACAAGAGAGTCAAGTTTGTGTGGACTGAGGGCTGTGAACGCTCCTTCATCGAGCTGAAGGCTCGTCTGACTACCGCACATGTGTTGATAGTGCCGGAGCGTGGGATTGGTATGATGTGTATTGTGATGCGTCCGGTGAGGGACTGAGTTGTGTGTTGATGCAGTCAGGGAACGTAGTTGCTTATGGATCCAGGCAGTTGAAGACACATGAGCGCAACTGTAAGAACCGCTCGCGGTCAACGCCGGTCAAATCGGCGGAAAAACAGAAAAATTTAAAATTTTGGGATAGACTCCTAAATTAACCTAAATTTGACCCCAAGGGTCATATCGGACTTAAGTTGACCTCGATATCGACCAAAGTGAGTTCTGGGGGACTCAGGGCAACTTTTTGACCAATTTGGGAAAGGTTGACTTTTTGCCGGAAAAGTCAACCGAGCGACGTTTTGGTACGTTCGAGGCCCGTATTGGATCCAAAAAGCTTAGCCGTCGTTAAAGTGGTCTTAGTTGGGCCGTCGTAATTGCTTGGAAAATGGGCCCGCACGGGGCCCGAGACGGCCGAATTTCGCGAATTTGACTGAAAAATATCTACAACGATATCTTTCAAAAAGGTGGGACCCACAAGACACTTGTCACCCAAGTGGTGGTGGTTGGTTTTTAAAATAAAGAAAAAGGAATATGAGTGGTAGTTTTGTAATTAAGAGGTGAAGTGATTTTTTGAAACAAAATAAAGAGAGAAAAGAGAGGTACACGGCCACAGTTCAGAAAATAGGAGAGAGAAAAGGAGAGAGAAAGAAGAGAGAAGAAGGAGGAGGACAAAAGAGAAGAAAAGGGTAGGTTTTGGTGATTTCCCGACGATCCGACCGACGAATCGTCTCAATTCTCGCGTCTCCGTCATCCCCTCGTCTTTCCCTACGGTAAGAACCCGTTTTTTTTTTCGTTTTGGTACGTTTGAATTTTAGGGTTTGTGTTTAAACGGTTTGATTAAGGTTGAGTTTTGTTTAAGATTGGTTTAAAGATGAATGGTTGAGGTTTGGGGATAGTAGTCCTCGGTGTTTTGTTTGTTGTTGGTGTTTCCGGCTTTTCTGCTAGTATGTCGTAGTCAGTCTAGTATCCGTGGTGGTGAGCGAAACGCTCACCCCTAGCTGCTTTTCCTATATGTACTGGTCGCGAGGCGGACTAGGGGAACTCTCGAAGCTTGAAGAGCTGGGAGCGGGAGTCCGGGTTTTTGGGAGTTTAGCGACGTACGCTTTGGTTTCTATCCGCTTGTTTTGGACTTATTTTAAGTTGTAAAATATTATTTTGATTAACTCAAAGTGGTGATTTTAAGCGGTTTATTAAAGTGTTTGAAATTTATTTTATTGTTTCAACGTTCGCGTTCCGGGTTCGGTCCTGCCGAATTCGGAGCGTGACAGTTTGGTATCAGAGCACGAGGTTTCACACCTCGGACTGTACGTCAATAGGTGGGGAGAGTTGAGTCTTTAAAGGTCCCGTCGTGCGTTGGTTTCGCAAGTCGAAACCGTGTGTAGACCCGTAGTGTCCTAAGTCTTGGTTATTGTTGTGTGAATGTGCAGTATTGTTGATACTGGCATAATGTTTGTGTGCTGCTGCGTGAAACGTTTTTAAGCTGTCGCGACTCGACTCAGGGGCGCCCCTGTAGTCAAACGTGACGGTGCTGATATCAAGTGGGTACGATTTAGTTTGGGGACGTCTGGACCGGGTTGTAACTACGTGATGTCAAAAATGAGGTTTTTTGATGAAAAGGAGAAAGCTTTAAAATTGGTTGGCCCTGTGGACGTGTGTTTAAATTGGGTTGCCTGGTGGACGTGTTTTGAAATTGGTTGAACTTGTCGGCTTGTGATTGAGGTTGGGTGACTTGAATTTGTCTGTGAATTGTTGTGCGTGTGTTTGTTAAATTGGTGATTGAACGTGTGTGGCCCTTAAGGTTGATTTTAGGGTAAAAAGGGGTAAAGATCGAGTCTGAAACGAATTTGGGAAACAGGCATGCGCGAGCGTCACGGACCCTATCTCGGATCCGTGACGGATCAGCGCGTTTTGGCGAATTTTGGACCTTCGTCACGGCTCCGTGACCCCAACGTGACGGGGTCTGTCACGGATCCGTGATTCCTGTCTTGTTCCACCGTCTTGACTGTGCAGTTTGTGTGTTGTCTTTTCGTGACTTTGTTCACGTTCGTGTCTGGTCGTTTTGAGGTTTCCCTTACGTGAGCGAGAAATTGAGGTAGTGATAGCGTGAGCAGTGTGACGTTTTGGTATCGGGTTTTGATATAGACGTAGGTTATGTGAACGCTAGTGTATTGGGCTTGACGTCGTTGTATAAATTCGCAAACTAAGCGTTTGCGTGTATCCGTGCAGAGGATACCTACTACATGACACCACGCGGCAGGAGAGGACGATCAGCGGGGCCACCGGGACGGACGCCCACCGTCGAACCCGTTGAGTCCATGGGAGCCCGGGGTATTCCCATTGGGGAAGACAGGAGTGACGACGCAGAACCATTTGGGGTCCCGCCCAGCGTCCCGCCGGTCGCAGACCCGTCCACTGTGGCCGCTCTGGGCGAGTTGACCCGGACGGTGCAGAGCTTGGTGGCGATCATCGTCCGCAGGGAGTCTGCATCGCCGACTCCGGAGATAGTATTTGCTGCTGCTGCAGCCGTTCCAACGAGGCCCGTTCAGGCCGAATGCCATACGGCCCGAACACTGCTGGATTTCCTGAAGCTGGGCATACCTACGTTCGTCGGGGAACCGAACCCCAACATAGCCGAGAGATGGCTGGAGCAAGTCACTCGGGACCTGGACACGTCAGGCATAGAGGACGGCCACACCAGGGTGTCTTTTGCAGCTCATCAGCTAAGGGACAGCGCCTACCACTGGTGGGGGCGCGTACGGGAAAGAGCCGAGGACGACTACAGTACTTTCGAGGCGGTCTTCCTGGAGCAGTATTTCCCCGAATCGGCCAGAGCGGATCGACATCAGCAGTTCCTGGAACTGCAACAGGACGGGGCGTCAGTGGTAGAGTATGAGGCCAGATTCACGGCCCTGACCCGATTTGCACCAGAAAATGGTGGCGACCGAGATGAATCGGTGTCGACGATTTGAGACGGGGCTGAGGCCGACGATTCGGGATCAAGTCCTTGCCCTGAGGATTCGGGTGTATACAGAGCTAGTGGACATGGCAGCGGTAGTGGAGCAGGGTCTCCGAGAGGCAGCGAGGACCCGTGAGGTTCGGCAGCGGCCGACCAGTGTTGCGGGACCGTCCGAGTTCCGAGATCAGAGGAGGCAGAGGACTGCGGGGTCCTTTCGGCCACAGGTTCAGCCAGGCGGATTGAGGCGGATGGGGTCAGTGGCATCGGTAGGGCCAGTCGCCTAAGAGCGGGTGTCGGTATGTTTTCCCTGCGGGCAGTCGGGCCATCTGCGACGGGAGTGTCCGACCGGCGGAAGGCCCGCGGCGCTACCAGTGAACAGCCAGACAGGCCAGGGCACGGGGCCGAGGGCCGACGATTTCAGGTGTTACCGGTGCGGACGAGTTGGGCACTCAGCTGCAAGGTGCCCTGATCTGATTGGGGAAACGTCAGCGCAGCGACCGCAGCAGTCACATACAGTGCAGTCACCTAGGGGTCGCCAGCGTCAAAGTCAGCCGTCGAGGTTCTCGCAGCTGTCCACGAGCGCGCCAGTTCCGAGACATCAACAGAGGTCCGTACATCCAGCAGTCGGTGCGTCAGGTCAGAGGCAGCAGGCGTCACAGGGTAGAGTGTATGCAGTTACCGACTCCCGAGCCACAGGATCCGCTACCTACCATGAGACCATTCAGGGTACGTGTTTATTGTATCACTTGTGGGCGTTATTTTTATTTGATATTGGGGCGTCGCACTCGTTTATTTCGTCGAGTTGTGCTGAGAGGTTGGGGATGAGTTTAGAGTCGTTGAGTGCACCCCTGTGTCTGGACACGCCAGTTGGGGGTGATGTGATGTTGACTAGGGTCTGTCGTGCCTGCGAAGTTAGAGTCACAGACTGTCCTTGCCCTAGTGACCTTCTCGTGCTGGTAATGACACCTTTGACGTGATCTTGGGAATGGATTGGCTGGCGAAGTACCGAGCCAATATCGACTGCAATAGGCGACGAGTGACGATGTCAGCAGGAAACACGAAGGTTTCATGCATGCTGGGCAGTAAGAGCGGGGTTCTACTATCGGCCTTGTCCACAGTGGAGGAAGCATCGGCCGTGCATAGCCGAGAGTTACCGCGAGTGGTGTGCGAGTTCCCCGAGGTCTTTCTTGAGGAGTTGAGCGGGTTACCATCAGTTCGTGAGGAGGAGTTCGGGATTGACCCTATGCCGGGAACGACAGCGATATCGATGGCGCCTTATAGGTTCGCGCCGGCAGAGTTGACCGAGCTAAAGCCCCAGCTCGAGGAGCTTCGGGAGAAGGGGTTTATCCGTCCGAGCACATCGTCGTGGGAAGCACAACATTCTTCGTGAAGATGAAGAGTGGAGAGCTTCAGATGTGTATAGACTACCGGAAGCTGAACCGGTTGTTCGACCAGATGAGAGGGTCGACATGCTTCTCGAAGATCGATCTGCGATCCGGATATTACCAGTTGCGAGTCCAGGAGGGGGACGTTGCAAAGACTGCATTCTGAACACGCTATGTGCATTACGAGTTCTTGGTGATGCCATTTGGACTGACAAACGCACTTGCAGCGTTCATGGATCTAATGAACAGTATATTCCGGCCGTTCTTAGATCAATTTGTGGTGGTGTTTGTAGACGACATCTTGATCTACTCGCAGAACGAGGCAGCACATGAGGAGCATCTGAGGGCGGTTCTGACCCTGCTGCGCACGCATCAGCTATATGCCAACTTGGAGAAGTGCGAGTTTTGGCTAGCTGAAGTGAAGTTCCTCGGTCACATTGTATCCCGGGACGGTATACTGGTCGATCCATCGAAGATCGACGCGGTTTCGAAGTGGGCACGGCCCACGAGTGTCTTCGAGATCCGCAGCTACTTGGGGTTGGCAGGATATTATCGACGGTTCGTCCAGGACTTTGCGCGGCTAGCCGCGCCTATGACTCTTTTGACGCGCAAGGGAGTCGGGTTTGTGTGGACAAAGGATTGTGAACGTGAGTTCACGGAGCTGAAGACTCGTCTGACTACCGCTCCAGTATTGATAGTGCCAGAGCGAGGGGTCAGGTATGAGGTCTACTGTGACGCGTCCGGGGAAGGACTAGGCTGTGTACTGATGCAGTTGGGTAGATTTGTTGCTTATGGCTCCAGGCAGTTGAAGACACACGAGCGCAACTATCCTACCCATGACTTGGAACTAGCAGCAGTCGTGTTCGCGCTAAAGGGCTGGAGGTATTATCTGTATGGTGAGCGATTTCAGGTGTTCTCGAATCACAAGAGCCTCAAGTACATCTTTTCCCAATGAGACCTGAACATGCGCCAGCGGCGATGGATGGAGCTACTTGAGGAGTACGACTTTGAGCTACACTACCATCCGGGTAAAGCGAACGTGGTTGCCGATGCCCTGAGTAGGAAGTCAGTTCCGAGTCTTGCTAGCATATCAGTCCGAGAGTGGGACATGATGGGGGAACTGGGCACGTTCGGGCTTGAGCTAGAGGAGGTTACTGGTGGCGTGACCATGTGCTCATTGGTGGCTCAGCCCTCACTACTTGCCCGAGTGATGGAGGCGCAGTCGGAGGATGTCGAGACGTTAGAGATCCGAGAGAGGGTCGTCAGCGGTGTCGAGGCGGAAGGCTGGGAACTCAGTGCTGATTGGGGGTTACGATATCGAGGAGGATTATTCGTTTCGCGTAACTGTAGAGACGACGTGTTGCGGGAGTCACATCATTCGCATCTTGCAGTGCACTCGGGGAGCACCCAAATGTACCGTGACATCAGGCGGCACTTCTGGTGGAGCGGGATGCGAAAAGAGGTAGCGGAATTTGTATCGAGATGTCTCACCTGTCAGCAGGTGAAAGCCGAACATCAGCGTCCTGCCGAATTATTGTAGCCACTGCCGATTGCCCAGTGGAAGTGGGAGCACGTCACGATGGACTTCGTGAGTGGATTACCGAGATCGCCGAGGGGACATGATGCGGTATGGGTGGTAGTCGATCGGTTGACCAAGTCGGCCCATTTCCTGGCCATGAGTGATCCGGTCGACAAGTTGAGCCGCCTGTACATTCAGGAGATAGTGTGTCTCCATGGAGTCCCTGTGTCGATAGTGTCTGACAGGGATCCTCATTTCACGTCAAGATTTTTGCCGAGTCTACAGACCGCGTTGGGGACCGAGGTTCTGCTCAGTACATCACACCACCCCCAGACAGACGGCCAGTCCGAGCGCACGATTCAGATTTTGGAGGACATGCTGTGGGCATGTGTGCTAGACTTTAGGGGGTCGTGGGAGACCCACCTACCGTTAGTCGAGTTCGCCTACAACAACAGCTTGCAGGCCAGTATTGGGATGGCACCGTTTGAAGCGTTGTATGGTAGGCCGTGTCGATCGCCAGTATGCTGGGCACAGGTGGGAGACAGGAGTCTACTAGGGCCAGAGCTTGTTCGAGAGACGACATAGAAGGTCGCGCTGATACGTGAGCGGTTGAAGACCGCGCAGAGTCGGTAGAAGCGCTACGCCGACAAACGACGCCGACCTCTCGAGTTCGCAGTCGGTGATCACGTGTTCCTGAAGGTGAGCCCGAGGAAGGGACTGGTACGGTTCAACCGCGGCGGAGGCAAGTTAGCCCCGCGGTACATCGGCCCTTTCGAGATCTTGAGCAGAGTGGGAGTAGTGGCATATCGTCTGGCATTACCACCGCAACTGGGGAGTGTTCATAACGTCTTCCGCATTGGCGGAAGTACAATGCGGACCCCTCCCACGTCATTGAGTGGGCAGATATCGAGGTGGCTGACGATGTCTCTTATGAGGAGCACCCGGTTCGAATCATGGACACACGAGAGCAGGTCCTGCGTGGCAAGGTTATCCGCCTAATACGGGTGTAGTGGCGACACCACGAGGCCGAATCGACTTGGGAGCGCGAGGACGAGGTTCGCGCGAAGTACCCCAATCTGTTCGACTCCTGAGGTACGTTTGTTTTAAATTTTGAGGACGAAATTCCTTTAAGGGGGGTAGATTGTAAGAACCGCTCCCGGTCAACGCCGGTCAAATCGGCGGAAAAACAGAAAAATTTAAAATTATCGGACAGACACCTAAATGAACATAAATTTTACCCCGAGGGTCATATCGGACTTAAGTTGACCCCGATATCGACCAAAGTGAGTTCTGGAGGACTCAGGGCAACTTTTTGACCAATTTGGGAAAGGTTGACTTTTTACCGGAAAAGTCAACCGAGCGACGTTTTGGTCCGTTCGAGGCCCGTTTTGGATCCAAAAATCTTAGCCGTCATTACAGTGGTCTTAGTCGGGCCGTTTCCTTGTAGCACGTGAAATTTCGTAGTTTCTTGGAAAATATGCCCGCACGGGGCCCGAGACGGCCGAATTTCGCGAATATGACTGAAAAATATCTACAAAGATTTTTTTCAAAAAGGTGGGACCCACAAGACACTTGTCACCCAAGTGGTGGTGGTTGGTTTTTAAAATAAAGAAAAAGGAATATGAGTGGTAGTTTTGTAATTAAGAGGTGAAGTGTTTTTTTGAAACAAAATAAAGAGAGAAAAGAGAGGTACACGGCCACATTTCAGAAAATATGAGAGAGAAGAAGGAGAAAAGAGAAGAAAATGGTAGGTTTTGGTCATTTTCCGACAATCCGACCGACGGATCGTCTCAATTCTCGCGTCTCCGTCATCCCCTCGTCATTCCCTACGGTAAGAACCCATTTTTTCTCGTTTTGGTACGTTTGAATTTTAGGGTTTGAGTTTAAATGGTTTGATTAAGGTTGGGTTTTGTTTAAGATTGGTTTAAAGATGAATGGTTGAGGTTTGGGGTTCGTTAGGAACGTTTTGGGGCGAAAAGGAACTTTTTCCATTGTGGCCGTGTGGGGCCCACTTTCCCGGGCCTCAGGTTTTTCCTGTTCGGGTGGTCTTGGACGATCCCCGAGTCGAAAATTCACACCCGGAACGAATTATGGAATTAAAATGTGAAAGTTGGAAATTTCGGATTTAGAAACTTTAAACGCGAATTAAATCGCTCGGAAGTCGGAAATTGATTCCGTCGATTGCATTGGAACCCTTGAATTATTCTAAGATCGTAGAAACGAAAACGGGAATTTTCGGATCCCCGGAAGGGCGTTTTCCAATCCCAGGCAGATTCGCCGAGCCGGGCGATTCGGGCCTTTCCGGGCCCGTTGTTGACAATGTCGAGTAATTGGGAAGTTTGGGAGTGATCGACATTACAGGGGTTGCGTTTGGGCGTCTAATTCTTTAAAATTCAGCTTTGCCTGCGAACTTAAAAAGTGTTTTAATTGTGTTCATGTTAGATCGTGCCGCCGACCGCGGAAAGGGGAGGCTAGGCGAGTGATCGCGAGCACGCCGGAGCTTGGTCGTGGACTTTTGGGAAAGCGTTACGAGGTAGGGAAAAGTAGCTGGATCTCGGCCTTGACTAGGGAAAGTTAACAGTAGAAATGCATGTGACACTTAGTGGTGTCGTAGGATAAGTAAATTTATCGAACAATAGAAATGTATGTGACACTTCGTAGTGTCGTAGGATAAGTGAACATATCGAACCTTAGAAATACTTGTGGCATTTGGTTGTGCCCGTAGGCTGATTAAATTGTTTGTGTTTGTGGGTGGCCATGAGTGCATGTGGGGAGTTGAACCCGTATTGGTTGACTGACTTGCCGAGTGGTAGTTAGTCGCGTTGTCGTATTTTCTTTCTATTTGCGGGGTATTGTGTGTTATTTAGTTGTGACTGTGATTGTTCTGGCGATGACTGTTGAGCTATGCCCGTGGGTTTGTCGTACCCACCGGTGCGCAGTCGGTAAAGTGCTGAGGGATGTGGTTCCCATCAGGTGCGTCGTACCTTCTGGCGCGTGATCGGTAAAGTGGTGAGGTTAGAGTTGTGCCCGATGGGTGTGTCGTACCCTCCAATGCGTGGTCGGTAAAGAGCAGATGGTTGTGGTCCCCGTAGGTGTGTCGCATCTTCCGGCGCGTGATTGGTAAAGTGTTGAGGCTGGATTTATGCCCGAGGGGTGTGTCATACCCTCCGGTTTGCAGTCGGTAAAGAGCAGAGGGCTCCTTCCGGCGCGTGATCGGTAAAGTGCTGAGGCTTGTGGTTGTGGTTTGCGTGACTTTGATCACTTCTGTGTTGTTGTGTTCTTTGAGGTCGTCATTACGATGTCGGGTCTACATTACGGGTACGGGTGGTTAGATGGTTGGGGAAAGTAACAGTTTTCGTGTGACAGTCAGGTTATTTGAGTTTGGGGATAGTAGTCCTCGGTGTTTTGTTTGTTGTTGGTGTTTCCGGCTTTTCTGCTAGTATGCCATAGTCAGTCTGGTATCCGTGGTGTTGAGCGAAACGCTCACCCCTAGCTGCTTTTCCTACAGGTACTGGTCGCGAGGCGGACTAGGGGAACTCTCGAAGCTTGAAGAGCCGGGAGCGGGAGTTCGGGTTTTTGGGAGTTCATCGACGTACGCTTTGGTTTTTGTCCGCTTGTTTTGCATGTATTTTAAGTTGTAAATTATTATTTTGATTAACTCAAAGTGGTGATTTTAGGCGGTTTATTAAAGTGTTTGAAATTTATTTTATTGTTTCACCGTTCGCGTTCCGGGTTCGGTCATGCCGAATTCGGGGCGTGACAGCAACTACCCTACCCATGACTTAGAGTTGGCAGCGGTCGTTTTCGCGCTGAAGAGCTGGCGACATTACTTATATGGCGAGAGATTTCAGGTGTTCTCGGATCACAAGAGTCTCAAGTACATCTTCTCCCAGCGAGACTTGAACATGCGCCAGAGGCGGTTGATGGAGTTACTTGAGGAGTACGACTTCGAGCTACTCTACAATCCGGGTAAGGCGAACATCGTTGTCGATGCACTGAGTAGGAAGTCGATTCATTGCCTTGCTAGTATATCAGTCCGAGAGTGGGACATGATGAGAGAGTTGAGCACGTTTGGGCTTGATCTAGATGAGCTTGTGGATGGCGTAGCCATGCGCTCGTTGGTGGCTCAGCCCACACTGGTTGCCCGAGTGTTAGAGGCGTAGGCGGAGGACGCCGAAGCGGCAGAGATCCGAGATAGGATGGCCAGTGGAGTTGATGCGGAAGGCTGGGAGCAGGGTGCTGATCTGGGTTTGCGATACCGAGGAGGGTTATTTGTGTCGCACAGCTGTAGAGACGATGTGTTGAGAGAGTCTCATCACTCACGTCTTGCGGTGCACCCGGGTGGAACTAAGATGTATCGGGACGTCAGGCGACAGTTTTGGAGGAACGGGATGCGGAGATCGGTTGCAGAGTTTGTCTCGAGGTGCCTCACTTAACAACAAGTGAAGGCCGAGCATCAGCGTCCTGCTGGATTGTACAACCATTGCCGATCGCACAGTGGAAGTGGGAGCACGTCACGGTTGACCAAGTCGGCTCACTTCTTAGCATGAGGATGACCGATACGGTTGACGCTCTGAGTCGTCTGTACATCCGTGAGATTATCCGTCTCCACGGGGTCCTAGTGTCGGTCGTATCCGACAGAGTTTGCAGATAGCACTGGGGACCGAGGTCCTACTCAGTACAACGTACCACCCACAGATAGACGGCCAGTCAAAGCGCACGATTCAGATCTTAGAGGATATGTTGCGGGCATGTGTGTTAGACTTCCGAGGGTCATGGGAGGACCACTTACCTTTGGCCGAGTTCGTCTACAACAACAGCTCCCAGGCCAGTATCGGGATGGCACCGTTCGAAGCGTTGTATGGTAGACCGTGTCGATCGCCCGTATGTTGGGCAGAGGTGGGAGATAAGAGTTTACTTGGTCCGGATCTTGTCTGAGAGACGACCGAGAAGGCCGCGCTGATTCGTGAGCGGTTGAGGACTACGCAGAGTCGACCGAAGAGTTATGCTGATAGACGGCGTCGACCTCTCGAGTTTGCAGTCGGTGATCATGTATTCTTGAAGGTGGGCCGAAGAAGGGGCTAGTGCGGTTCAACCGCGGCGGGGGCAAGTTGGCGCTGCGGTACATCGGACCTTTTGAGGTTTTGGGCAGAGTGGGAGCCGTTGCTTACCGTCTTGCATTGCCACCGCAGCTTGGGAATGTCCATAACGTCTTCCACGTTTCCCAACTGCGGAAGTACACTACGGACCCCTCCCACGTCATTGAGTGGACGGACATCGAGGTAGCTGAGGATGTTTCGTATGAGGAGCAGTCGGTCAGGATTCTGGACACACGGGAGCAGGTCCTGCGTGGCAAAACTATCCGATTGGTACGGGTGTAGTGGCGGCGAAGTACCCCAGCCTGTTCGACCTGGGAGCGTGAGGATGAGGTTCGTGCGAAGTACCCCAGCCTGTTCGACCTTTGAGTTACGTTCGTTTTAAATTTCGCGGACGAAGTTTCTTTAAGGGTAGTATATTGTAAGAACCGCCCCCGGTCGAACCAGTGAAATTTGGGGAAAGTTGACTTTTCGCCGGAAAAGTCAACCGATGACTGCGGGAGTCATTCGGGACCTTTCTGGGACACGAAAAGCATAGTCATCGTTACGGTTAGCTCAGTTGGGTCATTTCCCTTCAAATGACTACTTTTTGCGAAAAAGTTAAACCCAGGTCCAACTAGGTCAAATTAGGAGTCTTAACGAATTAATTTAATTTGAGCTGAGATATTTTGGGTAGAGGTGGTCCCCACATGGACACATGTTCATGGTGTCTTGGAGGAGAAGAAAGGGGTGGAAAAGGACCATTTAACCCTCATCTTTTGGGCATGAGAGGTAAATGGGCAAGGGGGCAATTTGGGTATTACCCTTTTAGGTTAAAGACCACCTTTGAGCACCAATTCAGCCCATTTTACACCCTTGGCCGAATTTGGTAGAGAAAGAGAAGGGTTGAAGCCTCCATTGCTTGAAGAAGAAGAAAATGAAGAAAAAGAGCTCATTTGGTTGATTCTCAACACCAATCTCCTCCAAACTTACTTCATTCTCATTCCCTCTTCATTCCTAAGGTGAGTAACCATTAAAAACTCACTTTCAATGAAGTTTGGGGTTATGGGTTTGATGGGAAAGGCATGAACTAGGTTTGGTTTCTATGGGTTTGAGATTTTGTTGTTAAATGCATAGTTTGTGAAGAGAAAGTGGAGATTGATGATAGAAATCATTTGAGTTTTTGCTGTTTTGATGAAACCCACTATGGGTGTTGGAGTATTGAGGTTTTGGGGACTAATTTGGAGGTTTTGGAGGTTAAAAATGGATTTTTGAAGACTTAAAATCGTGGAGAAGAAGCTGGAGGAAGAAGAAGGGAGAAACTGTCCGGACCCGTCACGAATGCGTAACGGGGACCGTGATGGAGTGGGTCACGGCTCCGTGACGGAGACCGTGACGGCACACGTCACGGTTCTGTGACGTCACCCGTGACGGTGAACATCACGGTTCCGTGACCCAAACCGTGACAGAGCCCGTCAAGGCTTCATGACCCGAACCGTGATGGATCAGAATTGGACCTTTTGGGTCCATTCTGGTTGTTTCCGAGTATCTAGGAAGGTTATCTATAACCGAGCCTTTTGGGGGTTAGTTTGGGATATTTTTCTCTTTAAACCGCCCTTCAATTACTATTAATTCTCGTACAACTTTGTGATCTTAGACATTGTTCCCGAGCACGGTGGAGGAGGCTACTAGGCGACTCGTGTTGGTTCGTGATTGGATAGCCGTTGAGGTAGGGAAAAGTAGCGAATACCGGTTTAATTGCGGAAAGTTACTAGTATGCATATAGGTTATGAATTCTCGATATAATATAGAATCGTTTGTAGGATGTGAATAACTAGCGTAGTCATATAAACATGGAACCACTTGCGGTCCAGGTCGTGCTCGTCAGTGTGGGAATTGTTGTGCTGTAGTATCACATGTGGGTCCCTGGTTGGGCCCGTAGGATTGTGTGTTGGTTGGGCTTGTTTGTGATTAGTAGCTTGTACTATTATATATGTGGTACGTTCCATTGTTAAATTATGGATCATGATATGCTATGAGAACGCGGTACAAGTTAGTGTGAATTATTGCCTTGTGATATGAACGGGTGATTGATAGACCGATGTGGTGTGTTCGGCAAGATTTGTTCGGTATGGTATGCTTGTGTGGTATATTTGGTATGATGTGTTGAGGATTACGTTCCGGTCCGATATCGTGGCTGATGCTGTGTGTTCCGACACGATATGTTCCGAGGCGGTGTGTTCCGGTCCGATACCTATATCGATGGATGGTTCCGATATAGGATATCTAGACCGAGGCTTTCGGTATGATATCTATACCGTGGAGGGTTCCGGTATGGGATATCTAGGCCGATGATTGGTTCCGGTGCGATGCATGTGTTGTATGTGTGTATTCTGGTACAGGATATCTAAAGCCGAGGAGGGTGTTTCAGAGCAATGTTTATACCCAAGAGAATTCCGGTATAGGATACTTAGGCCGAGGTTGATTTTCCAGAATGGTACGTGTGATGTGATTCATACCCCGTGCTACGGGAAGATATACCCGACCGACGGAGGATTCCGGTCCGCTATATTATGAGTTGTACCCCGATGTTGTGTGTTCCGGGAAGATGTCTAGGCCGATGTCGAGTTCGGTACGATGTGGATAAGTCGGCCTATGGGAGTCCGGCGCATTGCTCTGGGATACCAATGGTGGACGTGGTTACTAATGATATTACTATGTGTGCTGATCTGTTTAAGTTGTTGTGATTACTTATGCTTGTTATGTGATCTTCTGGGATTTTGAATATAGTTATACTTGAGTCCAATGTATTGTCGTGCGAGTTCGCACATGTGGTCGGTTGCGAGATAACCGTTGTAGTTGTCCATCGAGAATTGATTGGGTGACAGTGGTTAAGGGCATAGTCGAGAAGAAATGCGTGAGTTCGGTTCAATGTAGAGTTTGATTTACGGGTTACTCCCGACTGGGGGGGGGGGTTAAGCGTTGTCTTGGGTTACTTGTTTAACCTATTCGTTAGTTTTTTGTGCTTGCTAGTATGCCTTAATTGGACGGTTACTCATGGTGGTGAGCGGATAGCTCATCCCCTTAACTACTTTTTCCTACTGAGCGAAAGCTCACTCCCTTCATTATTGTTTTACAGGTTTCGATCGTGAGTTGGTTTAGAGGACGTCTAAGAGCTGGGGAGCCTAGCGAGAGTCCTTGTTTTCGGGTTGTCTAGCGACGTGTTTCCCTTTGTACTAGACTTCGTTTTACTGTGGTTTTCGAGCGTTGACTCGGTATTGTTGACTTTAAACAACTTATTGGAGCTTTATTTTGTTTAAACTTGTTTTATTTTTAGCTCACATCTCGAGTCCAGTCAAAACCGGATTTGGGGCGTGACAATGAGATTCCTAATCGTGCTACCTTTTTCTACCTTGTGAGAATACGTTGTGTGACAATCTCCTTCCAAGACCTACTTGATGCGAGACTTTTTCCTTCACAAGATGGCGCGTTGACCAGCTTTAGAGTGAAGCTAACGGTCACTAGTGGTCCTGTCATGGAGCTCCTCCTCGGTGAGAGAAAGGCAATATCTTTGTCTCAATGACCATGAGAGAAAGGCAACCATGAGACAAAGATATTAACTATTGTAACCTGCTTCCCAAATGGGAGAGGTCCACCTAACCAGAAAACAGTGTTACCTTGTGAGGAGCACATAAGAACCTTGAACACAAGAGTGTTCCTAATAGATATCACGCCGCCCAAGGTCCCGAATGACAAGGAAAAGACGAAGACATGGTCAACTCCAAAATCAAAACACTGAATAGTGGAGAACAAGACTCTTTCCATCTTCAACTCTTGAATCAACATAAAGTGGGGATGAATGGTTCTTATCCTAGAGGCCAACAACTTCTTCTTCGAGATGAAGTTGAGGCCTCTACAATTCCAAAAGAGGAGTTTTATTGAGAACTAGCAGGGTGATTCACCCCACTACTAGTAGGAGAGAGCACTGATTCAATCATGTGAAAAGCCTAATAGCCAAACCCGTGATTAGTCACCCCCACTATATTGTCGAACCTCATTACAACACTTATTAGAAAAACACCAATGTAAGGTTCAATCATTGTAGATTACCTAAAAGAACCCCAAATAGTTAAGGAATCAGCTTGAGCGAGAGTGATAAGGCTTCCAAAAGTGCAATGTGAGGAAAAACCTCTTGATTGGACCTCAACTTGGGTCCTAAAGGACCGGGGGGAGATAACCTCAAAACCAAGTGGCACAGCATCATCTAGGTCATTCTCTCGACTATCAATCGCAACCTCAACCCTAACATTTGTGTCAACCAATTCCTCATGGGTGTCGGCCTGAGTCTCCGCTATCCTAAGAGATGTAACGAAAACCCCGTCGAATATCTAATGGGTGATGAATAATATCTATTTTTTTATCAGCAAATTTTATAAATACCTAGCCTTTGAAGTAAAGGACTAGACAAAGGGAAACCCTCAAGATAAGTTATATACAAACAAAGGTAACCTTTAACAAGGTTCCTAGTACAAAGATTTGCAATGTCTGTAACAACTCTAACAAACAACAGAGATGGGTCTAACAATTACTATACCCGGATATATCAACCATGAAGCAAATTAGTCCTATAAAACAATCTGGGAATAACCAGAAGAAATAGAATTAAACAAACCACGGTCTAAATACCAAATATGACAACCATGAAGATCAACCACGCATACGGTAGTCAGCCATCAACCACAGCTCCAAGTAGAGCGTTCTGGTAACATAAGGTTGTAACACTCGAATAATCCTAAACTGAACGGAGCCACGAGGTCGGAAAAGTTAAGACCTATGTCCTCAACTTAGTTAGTTCTGCCAACATAGTCAATACTTGACCAAACCTTCGACGTCGGCCAACACTAGGTTCGTCGAGCCTCCGTCACAACCCTCATTTACGGGAGTAGTACTATGACCATACCTTGAAGGTAAGGTCAAGAATCGAACCAAATATAAAAGATTGGGCTATTGTCCAAACGAGTAACTGATGTGGTCTTTACACCACGAACAACGGTCTCTGTCTTAGAAATAGAATTGTACATTAGTAATCCGGAAGTGAACTTTCCATATAGCCCAATGCATAAACACCACTTGGAAAATCAAATTAGAGGACAAAGCAAACCTTAAAAATATCCAATAAAGTAAAAGAATTAGAGACCCATACTCCCATATAATTGAAAATTTGAACACCACAATCGACCAGATTTGAAACCGTTAGGAGGCAACCTCTAAACCAAACAGATACCATACCCCTAAGGCTATCCATAGTAGCGTCGAAACAATTGTTTTTTTGGTTGTCGAATCCGACATGACGTTGTAAATCTGTGTCGAATCTGAGAAAATGAGTCGAGTTTGCGTCGAATTTGCGAAAGCGCAGATTCGAAATCGAGGGTCATGTAGACTCAGGGACCCGTCGAATCAAAGGATTAGGGGCCCACCCGTATCGTGAACAAAAAATTAAAGTGTACCGTGTGGCACAATTAGGGCTTTTATGGACTCAACCCTTTGTCTTCCTCACTACTTATTTTGTACCCGTTTCTTCATCTTCCTCACTAATTCTTCTGCACCCGTTTCTTCGTCTTCCTCACTACTTCGTATGTACCTGTTTCTCTACCTCATACCTTCTCTACCTCACGTTTCCACACCTCCGGCGTTTCTGCCACCATAATTTCCGTCAAAACGTCAACACCGTGTCTCCACCAAAGTTGTGCCACCACCGTTTCCCCACCAGTCTTACCTCGCCACTACCGCTTTTCCACTTCTCGTGTATCTACCGTCTGAATCTCCCAATGGCCGACAATAATCCTCTCCAAGGCTCTTCCATAGTATCAGGGTCGAGCTTGACCCCTTTATACGACGGCCATTCGGAACCGGGAACTCAAATCCTGTTGATGGTCTTGTACGCATGGATGAACATCAACCCGTTGAGAATGTTACGCTTGTACCAGAAATGGAGTCGGCCCGAGGAGTCTGCATTGGTGTATGTGTGGCTCATACAGGCGGAGAAAGGTCATGTCCAATCCGACGATGCGTTTTGGGATGCCATACTTGGGGGGGGGGGGGGGGGGGGGGGGGGGAGGGGGGGCTCGCCCACGTGACCCATCAATCACTCACGATTGAGCGGTCCTCCGAGAACTGAAACAATCATTGGACCGTCGTCAACCGGAAGGTAATGAGCTTCAATGAGTACTGGTTCCAGATGAAGTGCATTTACCAACCCGGTTGGTCCGACGCGCATGTGATGGACATTGCTAAGGAGGTGTATGCCGACAGATACGGGCACGAGCTCGTCTAGCAGCATTGGTGGATTCTCGTACGGGACCATCCAAGTTAGATGCAGTCGTAGACAAAACCATAATCAAAGATAGCAAGTGATACGCCAAGGGTTGGAAATAATAAGGTCGTCATCGCACAATACAAGGTGGCCAAACCTATGGCAATAGAGGATAGCGAACCCAGGGATGGCGGAGGAGCTGAAATTGTGGTTGGAGCTGTAGACACAATAGTCAGCCAGGGAAATAGTTGAATGTCTCCATCGCTCAATACAAGAAGGTCAACGTTTGGCAATAAAGGACGATGGAGCAAGGGACGGCGGAAGACCAGTAATTGTTTTTGGAGGTGTAATGTGTAGGACGACTTGAAATTGTACCTTAGTTGTCCATAATAAAAAAAAGGCGAGTGATGTTGGTTCCCTAATGACATTGCTACAAAACACAGCTAGTTTTGTCCCGTGACCATCTCTACATGGTCCTATGACATGACTTGTTGTGTTCTTGTAGTCGTCCCTCATATTTCAGACCCAGAACCATTACTCAACGTCCAAGAGGCCTACATGGAGATCGTATTGCATTGTACTCCTATTCAAGCTTACGAGATATATTAATAATTGTATTTTGGTCGGGTCGTCTTGCGTTTCGATAAACACATCGATTTGAACATATATTTTTTATTCTACACAATACACTCGGAATAGACCGAATCGGTCTATTCCCACTACGACACTAAAAACAATAGACCCACGAATCGGGTCGAATCTCCTTAATATTTCCACAAATATAATCTAATTAGACTGAATTAGTCTAATTCCATTGTGGATAGTCTAATAAAGGCAGATTGATGAAGGTAAAATAAGAAAAACCATAATAGAGAAATACCCAACATCATTATCAGTCATCTGTAATAAATGGATCAAAAGCTCAATTTCAGCATATTTCAGCACAAATAGTTTATCCCGGGAGTAAGGGGGGCAAGTACTTGTGTAGGTGACATTTTACTGTATTTTTTTTAGAGAAGCAAATATAGTATTGATAACCCAAGACTTGAAGAACAAGACCGGGACAAGAGGAGGACCTCTCATACAACTAAAGGTAACCCAAGCATTGGGCACCAAAGAAAACAAGGCACAAGTGCCAAAAAAGGGACCAAAACAATTCGATCAGAACCAATGCAGACCAAGTAGTACAACTAGTGCAAATTAAGCGTAATTATAAACTGAAACAAGAGTAGAGATGCTGCAAAACTGAGGATCATCCACAAATTCAGCACATAAAAAATTTGTTCATTTAGGACAGAACTAGTGAAGTGCTGAGGGAGGAGTAGAGCCAGAACATTCCAACAATAGAACACAACAACAATTCTGTAGCAACCAATCTTGAGAAGAATGCAAACTATTGAAAAGAGCATCTGCCAACCTTAAGGAACAGGTAAACGACAAGAAAGATCAGACTCCAGACCCTCACAACACTTAGGACCTAAAAAAGGAAAAAAACTGAGCCTTGAGTGCCACAACCAAAAACTGAAACACACAATACCAATCAACAATGGAAACTATCCATACTCCCCAACTAAAAAAAGCCCAAAGGGACAATAAGATCCCCTCAAGGAACTAATCAATAAGGCAACAAAACTGACTCCAACTGAGACCCCTAAACCCTTCAACCCAAGGAAATAAACTGCTAAAACCTATCAGCAACTGAGAACTACATACCAAACTAGAGGAAACGTTCCATGCAAGGCACCTAAGAACCAGAAGAATTCTCCAAAAAAAACAGCCAAGGGTCATTAGCACTTCATGGAACCACCACCCTCCTACATCAGTGAGAGACAGGAACCTCTCTAAACAAGTTCCTCACATGCCTTCTTTTTCTAGTACACAATTGAGGAGAGAATTGCCACAGGGAAAAAGGAAAGGCCAAATGATCCTTAAATAATGCCCAATCAATAGCATAGGTAGCCAGTTGAATTTTAAAGACCACTTCCTGAATAGATAAAAGAGATATATTGAAAGCTATGGAATTTCTGGATAACCAGATCTCCCAAACTGTCATTGAGAAAATATTCTTCCGCAAAATGTTCTTGTAGCAAAATCCATTCCAGGACAAGAGCAGAGATTTGTACGTATTTTTTGTTAGAGTAACTACATTGATATTAAAATCTTAACTTGGTAAAAAAAAATAACATGTACCTAGTCCTAAGACCTTTCACAATGGGTCTTCTGTATCGAATAGGGAGCGTCGATTAGGCAATTTTGGGGGGAAAAGTCCAAAAACTCACGATTCATGGGCTTCGATCTCGAAGAAAATCTACAGATTCGTCGACCGTCTATCGGATCTAATGTCCGATTCTCTTATGGAGAATCATCACGTGACATTAAATAATTCAAATACATTTTCAGCCCACTTCATCCCGCGAATCGGGCCCACTTTTTACCTACTTTTCGTCTAAAGACTGGGATTAAATCCCACTGTGAGTAGTCTAACCATTACTTGTCGCAGATGTCCATTCCCATCACAAAGGAAGAGATTTTACTTTGGGCTTGACCTTTCTAGCAAATTATATAACAATATAGGATTTGCACCTGTTATGATATGTACTAGCATTATAAGTGTTCCTCCAACAGATCATCTATATGACAATCAAAAGCAGAAGGTGGTGCACAAATCATATACAATACTAACAGCAAAAACTTGAGAGGGCAGGCTCTTGATGTTTACAACTGCTGTGGCAAGGAAACTCGGAGGTTAAGCGAGCACAAAAACCCTAAGCTCACCTCTATCTCCTCTGGTGATGCGCGTGTCAGCATCGAGATATGTAACTTCAAAATCACCACTTCCTCTATTAGTTGAAGGCCGTAATGAATCTGGAAGCTGAGGTATCTCTAGAGGTGGTAGTTGTGCTAAATTCCCTGTTGTCTTCACGGTTGTTTTCTCAAATACTATTTTCACCTTCGCCGATCCTGTTACAATGAAAGTGGAATTTCATCAACAGTATGAATCTAAACCTAAAATCATTTTGCTTATTCACAAGAGAAAAATACCGACCTGTGATTTCAAACTTGTGGGCTAATGTAGCAGTGACTTGGATTGGTGGCAGGGGCCAGGGAGCACCCAATTCTAGGTCGACTATGTTCTCAAAATCCTTGCTAAGGACATCGATTCGTTGGAATACCTAATTGCATTATAAAACATGATTATACTTAAAGCTATCAACTGGGTGAAAACAAGTCTTGGACAAAACTACTACCTGGCCTAGAGTTATGGGAAGCAGCCTTCCGGTGGGAGGTCCAGGACGGCTTCCACCCAGTGTCCGGGATGAAAATGCACTGCTGTATACCAGTTTCCATCTTCCTTGCAGCTTATCAACATCAACTGAAAGATCTACCACTCCTCCAGCAGTTTCAAGCTCCTTGGCAGCAGCATCTGCAGCCCTCATATCCTCTTCATTTGCAGCCAGACCTTTATTTAACCCACAAACAGTACTCTGCACCAAATTTGAATCCTTAATATGAGTGAAGTTCAATTTCTGTTTCAACTACTAGGACATTACAACCGCATAACAAGAAGAATGACACAATTTTTTGTCAGGCACCTAGAAAACTAGGTTTTGCTCCATGGATCATGGCTAGCTAAAGATGATATGGTATACTCAAGTTATAAGTCAAATCAGATTCAACCAACTAAATGCTGCTTATGTCTCACATTTACACTTTCAAGCAACACCACACCTTAAGCTTCTGATGTTCATAACTGCATCTCACACGTGTTTGTTAATTGTTTATCGAAATAGAATACAACACTGATGGATAAAATGAAACTACTCCACAGTCCACATACATCCACAGACTAAGTTGGGCAGTTTTCTTCTTCCAACTCTAATTATAAACATCACTCATCAGATAACCTTATATCTCCGTGCGTATAGAAGAAATACTTGAAGATGCAAACTTATATATCAGCACAAAAGAATAGCTTCAAGACCATAGATCCCTGCATGATGACTCTAGTCAATTATAGGAACCTAACCCAGATGAAACTAGCTAATCCCTATCAACTTCCATTAGTTCCCGACAACTTCACCACAAAGTAACTGATTAAATGTTATTGAAGATCATCCTTACATAATCAACCCATGAAAGATTGACTTTAGCAAGACCATTTAATTGAAAATTCAACCAACCCCAAGAAAGAAATCAACTTAACCGAACAATATCTGACACTTAAATGAAAATGAACAGTATAACCAATATAATCTAGTAATTTATGCATAATTCATGAACAGACTTCAGAAGAAGAAAAAAACACAAATGATACCCACATCACAGGCAGTAAAAAAAATTGCCTATTGGACCAATTCCCAGGTACCCAATTAAGCAAAATGAAGAATCAGATGAAGAATCAACAAAACCCAAGAGTGGATCAAAAGGTTGTTACCAGCAATTTGAGTTTCAAGGAGGCAAGAGAAGGAGCGTCGATAATAGATACAAGCTCATCAACAGCTGACCTCGCCGTCCGAGGGGTGTGAAGAGGCCGGAAACGGGGCAATTTCGGAGAGAGGTGAGCGAGGGGTCTTTCGGGAGAGAGGGAGTTGCTGGGAAGAAGAAGACATGTAGAGGAAGAGGAAGCGACGAGGGATGGGTGGTGGAGGAGAGAGCTTGCTGGAGACATGGCTCGGTTGAGTTCTTCTCCTCTGTTAGGTTGTTTATAGTTTATACTTGATAGTGATTTGTTTAATAAGAGCCAATGGTAGAAAAATAAATGAAATTGAGTTTGGATTCCATGGATGTTTGTGTGCTTTTAGGATCATCGTGGATGGTTAGCGTTCACCAAACTAGTAAGTACGTCGGCAACGCTACACGCCACATATCTCGATTTCACTCCCACTCCTTCCCGTGTGTTATATCAAATTTTATATACTGTTTTTGACCGAAGAAAAACTTCATAAGATATTTCTGGGTGAGATTAAACCGAATCGATTATATTCTGATCGAATTAAACTACGATTTGAAAAAAAAAAACTGTTTTGTTGATCTTATCCGAATCGGCTCATAGTGAGAATAGACGTGATTCGCCTGTTCCCAATCTATGGTGTAATTTAATTTAAAAAAAAAAAATAACAATTTGCATAGACGTCGGAACAAGAAAAGTAGAATACAACGCAAAACCGAGAAAACGAAACCTCGAGAATCAACAAAAAACACCTTCGAGCAACCCGAGCGGATGAGAACTAGAGGATGGGGAACCCGTTCATCAGGCGTCATTTCGGACATTTCCGAACAATCCTCCACCACTCGTGTTTGTTGAAGGGGATAGCGACGTTACAGGCGTACGTTTGGTTGGCCTCTAGGAGTAACTCAGCATCGGTGGTCGTAGGACCGAGCTCGTACCGGGCTTGCAGGAACGCCAACTCGAATCGCACGACCCGGAAGTTGGTCTTCTGTCAGTGATCCTTCAATTACTTCGTGGCCCGACACTACTATAGGAATCCACTTGGGTGACGGATAAAAAGGATTTGTGACTAAAGTTTTGCTACTTTAGTCACGGATGCGGAAACCGTGGCCAAAGTGGCAGTACTTCAGTCATGGATATTGCATCCGTCAGCCACGTGAACAGTACTTTAGCCACGCATACTGCATTCGTCAGCCAAGTGATAAATGTAGTCACGCATGTTGCATCGGTGGCTAAAGTGACTTGTATCCGTCGGTAAAGTTAACTTGTGTACAAATTATGAACAAACTCATTTCAATTAATCGTGATAAACATATCTACACAACACATGAACTTGTATGAAACAATTCATATATAAGCACAAGAATAGTTCATAGATAATAGTTTTAACACAATACATTGTTTTGTATGCATCATTAACCATCCGGGAACAACTAAAATAAAATACACAAAGGGTTCATAATTGATTTAAGCAGCAAGTAGACTGTTGAGAATACGCTCTTCCATTACTTTGTTCTCTTCCATCCATTCAACATAACCCTTAAACCACGAAAGCTTTTCTACAAGTAGAGGGCCATCCTGAACCTGGTTTAACCACGGAGGCCTCTGCCTCGCGGTTATTCCATCAGGCGATGGAGGAAGGTCACCAACTTTCTCGCGCATTAGGCGCTGAATGTAGTCCAAGTGTTGATTGGCTTCCTTGAGTAGTCGGTCGTACTCCTGTACCCACGTTGGGTCATCCGTAGGGTTGTCTGTTTGTGGACCGGGTATTAGAACCACTGTTCTTGCATTTTCTCGTCGACACCATCTACGCTCAAGGCGAGGATCAAGGTTTGGTTCTATCCTGCCACAAACATATACATATATGTACATAACTCAAACAACAAATTATAATTATAACCAATCACGAATAATTAAGTTAAAGCATACGTAAGTAACATTCATAAATACTAGAACACTTAATTAAGTGAATAAGTACTCAAACCAAGTCATAGAACGTCGAGTACAAAATATTCAAACATAATTAAGTCATCATTAACACATTCGTTAAATACTAATACAGTAATATTATAGGGCATTTAGTCTTCAAACTCGCGCTCGGAGTTGTCTTTCAACCAATGCACGTAAACCTTTACGGGATGTTCTGGTCCGCGCATGGAGGTGGCTCCATCGGATGTACGAGTTCCTCTTATTTGAGCATCAAGTCTGGCTTTTTCACCAGCAAGCGTTGCAGCAACACGCCTAGCTCTTTCATCCTCAATCCTTTGCCCCCCTTGGTTAATGAGGCCCAATATCCTCATCCGAGCTGTTGATACCACTCTCCTGCGTGGCTCCTTTGGTAATTTCTCATACAGTTTCATCATCTCCCCATGCAATCAAGCTCCATTTTAATTCATGATTGGGTAGGGATTGAGGGGTGATTTCCATTTCCAACAAGAGCCCCTCGGCCTCCAAGTCTCCCACGTAGCTATCAGCTACTTCTTCCATCCAAGCTGGTATTATTTTCGAAATGGCCCTCCGTTCATCCTCTAATATCCTTGACAACATATCAGCAACTTTGTTGGATGATCCCTTTTTGTATTCTATTGTGTAGTTCATGCCGAGTAACTTTGCTAACCGCTTTTACTGAAATGATGTGGCCAGCTTTTGTTCGAGAAGAAACTTGAGGGGTTGATGGTCCGTCTTGATGGTGAAGCTGGAGTTTTGTAAGTAATGCCTCCATTGCTTGGTTGTTAGGACCACTAATAGAAGCTCAGTTTCATAGGTAGAGAGCTTAGAACTCCTCGGACCCAAGGCTTTGCTTAGATAGGCGATGGGTTTCCCTTTTTCCATCAGCATTGCCCCTATCCTAGTATCGCAAGCATCGACTTCGATAGTGAATGACAACTTAAAGTTTGGCAATTGAAGGACCGAAGTTGTTGTCATGACCTCCTTGAGCTGGTCGAAACTCCTCTGAGATTCCTCACCCTATTGAAACACATCCTTCTTCAAAAGATTTGTGAGTGGTTTTGCTATAACTCAGTATCCCTTGATGCACTTCCGGTAATATCCGGTCAGACTTAGAAACCCTCTCAAACCTCTCAAGTTGGTAAGAGTAGGCTAGTCCTTCATAGCTTCGACCTTGCTTGGATCTGTGGCTACCCCTTGGCTTGAAATCACATGCCCCAAATACTCCACCGAGCAACGCCCAAATTCACACTTTGATCTCCTTGCAAACAGAGCTTCCTCTTTCAGCTTCTTCAATACTAGCTTCAAGTGCTCACAATGTTCTTCCCAACTCCTACTATAAACTAATATATCATCGAAGAATACTAACAAAAAATTTCTCATGAAAGTTTTGAATACCTCGTTCATCAAGGCTTCGATTGCTGGGGCATTAGTAAGCCCAAAGGGCATCACCTTCCACTCGGAGTGGCCATGGTAGGTTCGGAAAGTTGTCTTCTCCTCCTCTCCTTCTTTTAGGCAGATTGATGATACCCCGACCTCAAGTCGATCTTTGAGAATACTTTGCTTACTCCCAACTCGTCTAACAGCTCATCAATGACAGGTATGGGAAACTAGTCTTTGATTGTGAGGTCGTTCAACTTACTATAATCAACACAAAATCTTCATCCTCCATCTTTCTTCTTTACTAGAATAACTGGAAATGAAAAGGGACTTGAACTGTTTCTGATAATCCCTTTCGTTAGCATCTCATCCACCATTGACTCCACCACTCCTTTCTGCTCATGGCTGAGTTTGTATGGTCGTATGGAGGGTGGGTTTGCTCCCTGAACCAATGGAATTGCATGATCCGGTCACCTCCTCGGTGGTAATTGTGAAGGCTCTTGAAACACTTCACCAAATTGCTTTAGTATTGTGAAGACCGCTCCGGTTAAAAAGAGTTAAGTTTGTTAATTTTATCGACTTAAAGTGTCGTGCTTGGAAAGTGGATCAGAAAGTTGAATCGAGAGCGTTTAAAAAAAAGGTAAAGGGTCGGACCGGGTCGGACCAGACCCGACCAGCAGACCCGCCCAGATCCGGCCCGAGCCAAGCCAAGCCAACCCTGCTTCCTCACTTTGGGTCGTGAGAGCCGAAGCCCACGAGGCGCGGGTGCGTTTCCGGCCCGGGGTATTTATACCCACTTTAGGGTTTTGCTCCCTCATTCGTGCCTTCTTCTTCGTATCACGCAGCTCCGAATCCCCTCTCTCCCTCGCTCAACCACCGAGCTCCGCCTCCCTCACCTCTCCAGCTCAAGCTCGCCGGTCGATCCCCTCTCCCGACCTTGTCTCCATCTTCCCCGTCCCCACGCCGAGCACCTCCGCCCCTCTCCACCTCTCTCTCAGATCCCGCCGCCAGCCACCGTCTCTTTCTCCATCTCCGACTTTCTCTCCCTCTTCGCTGCCGCCGAGTCCTCGTCCCGAGCTCCCTCTCCGACCCTCTCGCCGCCGTCCACGTCCGACCCTGCTTTGATCCTGACCACCTCAACCCGCCCCTTTCCCTCATCTCAACGCGTCAGCGCCGCCCCGCCACGGAGAGCTCTGCCGAGCCAAAATCGCCAGGAGTCTCGCCGGTCTCGTCCGGATCTGAGGAGATAAAAGAGGCGCCGTGCTCCGCCGCTCTCACGGCTGCGACCATCGCCCGTCCACCGTTTCCCTATGGTGAGAATCTCGAGGTCGGTCGGATTCCAAAACCGAACTTGTCCCTTCTTCCCTTTTGTTTCCCGAGCAGATTCTGGTTATGAGAGAACGTTTTCGAAACTGAAACAAATTAACAATTTAATTAAAGAAAATCAAGGATTTATCAGAAAAGAACTTAAAGGGAGATTTGAAAACCAAAAACAGTTTTAATAAGAAAACAGAAAAAAAGGAAGTTTGGAAATTGAACTGTCGAACCATTAGGACGTTGAACCGTGGAACGTTTAAACCGGACTGTTGAATTGACTTAGAACAGGATTTAAAAGTGGAAACGCTGAATCGGATACCTCGAAACCTGTGCCTCGGGATTCGTGCCTAGAAACATGTGCCTAGGGATCCGTGCATTGGGAACCGTACCTCGGGAAACTTGCACCGGGTTCTGTGCTCGGGGCTTGAGTACTAGAACCAGATTCGTCGTATAATCCCGCTTTTAGCCCGCTCGATTTGAAAAGACAATTGTTGATTTTAAATCGAACCCGTCGTAACTTTTAATCTAACTTGGGAACCGCTTTTAATTATGGCTTTCGTGTTAATTTAGAGTCCGGCTTCGATCGAAGAGAAGACCGGAGGTAGCGAGCCAGGACGTCAGCACCTAGGAGACGTAGTTGTTGTTCTTCGGTTGAGGTAGGGAACGTAACAGATACCGGTTTAATTGCGGAAAGTTACTAGTATGCATGCTAGGATTAATAAAACTGGAACGAGCGTTTATATTAGATAATAACCGGACGAGTTTTAGTAACATGTAGGATGTGATTCTCTAGTGTAGCCGCTTTCAATACTTGGGAAATTGTCGTGCTGGTAGATTGGCCATGTCGAGCCGTAGGTTGTATGCTGTTTGAATTGCATGTTATTGTTTGATATGCACGATGTGTGACTTAGTGTCAGTAAGTTTAATAGACATGAACTAGTATATCCGGTGAATATGTTGTTGTTATGTGTGGGCGAGTGTGTCGTGCTTGTTATGATGTGAACCCTTGAATGTGATATGGTCGGGTGAGTGATAGACCGACGTGACATGTTGTGGCACGAATGTTGGGCTTGGTAAGCCGTGTTTAATTATGACATTGCGATGTGTGATATTATCTTGATGTGTGTTCCGAGGAGTGGTTTCCGGTATCGTACCTACGACCGAGGGGGTACGCCGGTGTAGGGTAGTACCTAGGCCGACGGTGTGGTCCCATGTATGCGCGGTCCCCCGGGTAGTGGTTCTGGTACGATGGCCTACATCGAGGGGGTATGTCGGTGTAGGACATCTAGGCAGACGGTTACACGGTTTGTGTTGTGCTTTACCCGAAGGAGTACCGGGAAAGATGTCTAGGCCGATGGAGATTCTGGTATGACGTATTGTGATTGTCCCCCGAGTCTCTGTGATGGGAAGATATCTAGGCCGATTTTTGTGTGTTCAGGTACGATATGATAGAGTCAGGCTGTGGACAACCGGCGGAGTAGGGGACCGCGGTACGGGACGTGTGTGTGATTTACTGTTTACATTATGCTTGTTGATCTGTTAAGTGTTATGGTTGCGGTTTGTGCTTGTTCGTTTGAATATGTTTGTGGATGTTTGAGTTGAGGATGGTGGTTACGAGTTCCGTTGGAAATTAGTTGTGTGTTGTACTAGTATGCCATATTTGGACGGTTACCCGTGGTGGTGGGCGCTTGCTTATAACCTTAACTACTTTTCCTACTGAGCGAAAGCTCACCCCCTTACTTTGTTGTTTTCAGGTGTTGAGCGGATTTTTGCTAGCAGGACATAGCTGAGCTTGGGAGCTGACGAGTTCTTGTCTAGTAGGTCTAGTGACGTACCGTTATCTTTTGAACTGTCTTACCGTGGTTTTTACCGAGCTGTGACTCGCGTTGTTGTTTAAGAGTTTTAGAATAATAGTTGAGACTGTTTGGGCTTTACTTTCATTTAAATTTATTATTATTTTAGTTCACGTCTCGAGTCCGGTCAAAACCGGATTTGGGGCGTGACAGTAACTCAGTGAGTTAGGGATGCTCTATGGTACTAGCCTTTCCGATATTGGTTCTTGTGTCGACCTTATAGAACTAGACCAACCACAATTCGTCTCCCTTCCTTGCTTATTTCTGAAGGATTGTGAAATTGATCAACCCAAAAGACTGTGATGGCCCTTCCTCTCGGATGATGATGTCTTGATCGTTCACCCTGACGTGATCGTGCACTTTACATGGTCGAATGTGACTGGGTTAACACACCTCAGTCAGTCAGCCCCAAGGATCAAGTTGCAATCTCCCAACGACATAACCAAATAAGTGCCTTCAAATTCGAATCCTGATATTCTACACTTCACTTTAGAGTTAGAATGATAGAGAAATATATTACCATTCGTCAATCGAACTCTTCTGGTTTGTATTCGCGCAAGCTTTAAATTCAATGTTTTGGCCGTAATTTCTTCCATGAATGAGGACGTAGCGCCGGTGTCAACAAGAATGGACATAGGCTTGTCCAAGAAGATTCCTTGGTTGCGAAGGGTTTTTGTTCCATCTCGCCTCTGGTTCTGTTCCCTCCCCCACTATCAAGTACCCTCTTAGGTTCAATATTCTCTGATTCTTCTTCTTCTTCATCATCGTACTGGCTCAGCATGAAGAGTTGGTTCCGCGGTGTTCTTTGGAATACAGAGCCGGGTAGTTGAAGCTGTCGGATTCCAGGTCGGAGGGAAGACTTCAACTAAACTACGAAAGAGGATGTGAAGAATCTCTCATTCAAATCAGGATGTTCATTTAGAACCATAACTCTGGCCTCATCGAACTGTTGGTTTTTGTGCCCTAGGTCAATCGTGATCATGGACGTCATTATCATTTCATTAATACATCAGCACTACTATTATCATTTGTGAAATGTTAATATTGTGAATAATACTCTTTCTTAAGATCATCGGGTTGAAGACCTGATAGTAAAACTCTTAGAAGTAATAGAGTATTATTCACTTGATCCCTGGTCTTACTGATATACTAAGACTAGTATGATGTTGGTTGATGATCACGTTTTACTGATCATACATATTGGATATGAAGTCAAATCATAGATGTCATTTATGGAAATGGCATTTGATGACCCATTATGAGAATACTACATAGGAACTGTCATGAGTATTTCTCAGTATCGTAATATGACTTAAGTCCTCTAACCTTATAGTCATCATGACTTCTACATAGGTGGCTATGTGCTTTGACACAATTAAACGTTGTCTTAAACCGGGCAGTTATAAAGGATGTGATTGGGTGCACAAGTATCTATGTGAGAGATATGGTTGACTGATAAGAGATCTGTCACTCATACAAATATGAGAGATATCGTTAGGCCCCCTTGATAAGTGGGACTGCAGGAAAAACATGGCCATGCAAATTGATAAACAGTTATCACTAGCAGTCTACTTAAGATCAAGAAACAACGATCGAATAAAATAAGGATGACGACCCTATGCCTTATTCGATCGAGATATCGTTGACAGAAGGGTTAGCATATTAGCGTGTAAAGGTTAAGTCGCATTGACGATCATCATACACGTTTAGGTAGTCATATTGCTTTTCTAGAAGACAATTATGACATGTGGACGAATCGATGATTTCGGGCCCAGTGTCGAA
This sequence comes from Erodium maritimum, assembly GCA_963921825.1. Lineage (NCBI taxonomy): Eukaryota > Viridiplantae > Streptophyta > Magnoliopsida > Geraniales > Geraniaceae > Erodium > Erodium maritimum. The sequence continues at coordinate 97,033,516 of OY997588.1, read as the reverse complement.
CGTCGTATGAGCCTACAGGGTCACATCTAACAACAAGCCCAAAATCTTATTGGACTTTGGAAGTCCATTAAGTGAATGAAATAATCTTATATTTGATATAATATTTATTTATTCATTAAACTCGTTTTTCGAATTACCAATATAATAAAGATTATGTTGGGCAATTAAAATGCAAAAATGACTCTTGAATTTTTGAAATTCAAATAGGGTATTTTTGCATGACCACTACTCCTAAAATGAGACACTTGTCATAAAAGAAAGTCCAAGAGTTGGGCTTGCTTGAAATGACTTTTTGGAGTCATGTTTAGGAATAGTAAGCATGCAAAACCCAAGTGAGACAATTGTCCAAGTTGGAAGTCCAAGTGTTGGATTTTTCCAAATAAAATAAGTGTGGTCATGTTGGGTTAAGTAAGCATGCAAGAGAGAAACGAAAAATCAGACTTTTCTCAAGGTTGTGTTGAGAATGGTTCTCAAATAGTAGAGAGAAAAACGAGTAGAGAGAATAAAGAGAGGAAGAAGTGTTCTTTATCTTGTGCTAGCACACAAACGATTTTGGGAAGGATTGTTCAAAGAAATATGTGGCTTTGATTCCTCCAAGAGGATACGTAGGCGTCTTGGAGACTGACGTCAAATCCATTTGTTTCGGGTGTTGTTTGTTTGCAAGAAGAGAAGAAAATTTTGGGCAGATTTTTCTGCCCAGAATCTGTCCGACCAGCCACTGTAAAGAGCTCGATCGGAAGTTCATCCAAGATCCGATCTTGCTGATTATTGGAGTTAACGTTATACACATATTGGTCTTCAATCTGACCGGAGGGATTTGGATTCCAACGGTTCGTTGCTAAGATATACGAGCTGCAAGTTGGTCCTTGTCTCGAACCAAGTCGAAAAATTGAAAGAGGTAATCTCTCCTTTATTTTTGTTTGTCGGTTTACTCGGAATTACATGGATCCTGAGGCTATTCTAGGGAAAGTTTTTATTTTCCGTTGCGTTTTGCTCCCTAGAATTCCAACACGAACTGATCCTCAAACTCCGAAACAGAGCCTGTTTGGCTCAACTGCAAAAACTCGATGACAACATCGTCATGACCTAAGGCTTCAAACTTCCAGGCCATGTCGCGAATGAAATCCTCCCAAGGTATGTTTTCTCTCCCTCGTTGATACATTAAGTACCAGGACTCAGCTCTCCTGGAAAAATTTAGTGATGCCAGTCGAGCCTTAAAGGCCTCTTCTATATTGTAAAACGCAAAATAGGCGAGACATTTTTGGATCCACACGGAGAGGTTTGTGCCATCAAAGTTGGGTAAGGTGATGTTCAGAGTATGGGTGTGCTTGTTCTGGGTTTATGGGATCGGAGGGTTGACCAGGTCAACTTGTGCCGGTTGTGGTGCAGGAATGTAGGGAGAGTATGGGGTTGGATAGTTTCGATATGGGGTATCTGACCTCAACTGTGGAATATGGAGGTCTGGCTCTGGTGTACGGTGACCCTCCCGGTTATCTCCCGAGTAGCTAGTGGAAGCTTGGTTGTGGTTATGGTTGGTTGGAAGACGAGTGAGGATTTGATCCACCGTGGCCTTGAGCTCGGCTTGGCCAACGTGCATTGCGTCCATCCTTGCATGAACACCTTGGAGGTTGGTACGCACTTGATCTTGGATTCCATCCATTTTCCCAGCAATGGATGCAATGCTCTACTAGGTGACTTCGAGAATTTCTTCTACGGTCACTAGATGGGGAGGCTCGGATACCAGTGTAAAGATCTCGAATAAATCTCAACAAGATGTAAGCTATAATTGCTGATTTTTGGAATTAAAGGATAAGGATTTACAAAGATGGTTCCAAGCTTGCTCCAAGCTTGAGCCTTGCCCTTGCTTCAAGGGTCTCTACAATTTCTTCATTAATTGCAAATAGAAAAGAAACCCTCATACAAATACTACTACAAACAACAACAATAAATTAAAGCCACATCTATTCTGACCATCCTCAAATCTGAAGGTCCACCCTGTTCTTTGTGCGATTTGGCGCGACCTCCTCTGCGTGCCGACCACGACTGTCCTCATGAAGAAGACGTTTGGATTAGTTGGGTTCGCTCCTTCTCTTGGGCCCAATGCCCAAATGCCCATCATCTTGACTTCTAAGCCCATCAACACACGAGGCCCTGACAAGAAAACGTTCATCTTCCTATGATACTGGTTGGGCATAACAAACTTGTACCCAATATTTGCTTGGATTGCCTACGTACTTTCATTAGTTATTGAGAGATCAAATTCCACGTAGTTCGCATTATGAACTTCGGCTTCTCTCCCCTTCCTATACATTCAATGACCTGATTTTGAAATTTTGATTGTTAGTGAGGGGTATTATGGATTTTTAAGTGTCTTTGATGGAAAAACAGATGGAAAGTTAACGTCGGGTATTAAACAGACATAAATAAAAGTTTAGGGTACCGAGGTGATACAGAAAAGATCAAAGGTACTCTAAATGGATTTTGAAAGATTTAAAGTACTAAGATGAAATTATCCCATAAATATATGAAGAAGGTTCTTAGGAATACCTGGTTGCGGATGCATTTGTATAGAAAACGTTCATATTCCTATGATATTAGTCGGACATAACAGACTTGTACCCAATATTTGCTTGGATTGCCTGCATACTCTCATTAATTATTAGGAGATCAAATTCCACATAGTTCGCATTGTGAACTTCGGTTTATCTCCCCTTCTTATACACTCTTTGATGTGTTTGTTAATTGTATGCTTATGATAGAATAAGTCACATGTTTTTATAGGTGGAGAAATGGCTAAGATTCCCATTTCATGTGTCATTAGGATTCAATCTCTACCGTCCATCAAAGTAGAGATTGAATTTAATAAATTCTTCTTTACTAATCAATGGTAATTACCTTTTAATTAGAATATCATAAAATTCCTAATTAACCGCATAATAGGTAAGATACCATTTATATTGAATACCCCCAATACATGTAATCTTACATATCCTACCTTGATTAATAGCGATCATGTAAAATTACTATTGTATATAACTCTGCTACCGGCTATACCTAACCCCCTCCTTATCTCACGACAGTAAACAAATCTAAACTCTTTTTAGTATAAAAGGATTTCTTTATTAAGAAAACATGAAAAAAATTGTTAGACATAGTCTCGGACAGTTGCATTTCTTGTAGCTAAGAGATTCAGTAAAACACATAAAGATATCATGCTAACAATGACTATTCTAGGTGTGTACTTGACCGTTTTTCCCATGTTGACTCTAGCCATCGTGCTTTGCCTGAGTTGCAAATCGATCTTCGGTGAGGACCCTCGAGAGGAGGAAGGTAGTACTTTAGGTGGACGAAGAATTGCGGATGATTAGAATTTACAAAAAAGAGAGAGGAAAAAGTCAAACATAACAATCTAAAATAAGGAGAAAGATCATCTCTATATGTTTATATAAGAGAACGATATCAATATCGTAAAAGGAGTAAGCAAGAGATAGTAGGGAATCAAAGAAAAAGAGTCGAATATAATTTGTAGGATTCTCTCGACCTAGAGAGTTTTTTGAGATACACAAATCGAAATTAAAATACTTGTTCAATTAAAAATCTTAAAATATGTAATTTTTTAAAATATGTTTTGGATAGGAAGTGCGGCCTCTTGGGCTCATGTTTGGTCTTGTAGCCCATCATCCACCTTGCAATGGTATCACTGTATCCTTGTAATGTGTTTTTTCTTCTCGTTTCTGAATATAGTTAGTTACTAGGAGGATAGCAAACAAAACCTAACCTTGTGTGTCCAGATCTTAGACCAATTTCAAAATCAAATCATCCTTCACTTTCCCGCTCATCTCCATCTTTATCTCATCTCTCTCTCTGTTTTTTATTACCCTAGCAAGTAGCAACCTAACCTTTTTTCAAATCCGATGTTCGCGCCTCCTGTTCGCCGGTCGAAAGACCGCTCCGTATCCGCCGGCAAGACCCGCCTCTCAAAACCCCTAACCCCAGTTTCTCTCGAACCAGCTCTCAAGAGATCGTCTTCCTCAAAAGAGAACCCCAGATCCGCTTCTAGGGTTCCCCTCAAGCCAGCCTTTCCACCGATTGCTCGAGTCGACAAAGGATCTGCCGCAGCAGCTATCAGAAACGACGGGGACAGCCGCCTCCGGCAGTCCCTACCAAGAGGTAGGAGCTCTAGCCCTTCTGATTGTATTAGGGTTTTTAACGACAGAGGTTCTAGGGTTTCGGTGGTGTCGAGTGGGGGGAAGAGTGTGAGTGGCCTTAGGGGCGTTGGGAGTGGGAGTGTTAAAAGGAATGGGTTAAGGGATTTGAATGTCAACGGGATAAGGGCTGGTAGAGATGGCAAAGAGAATGGTAAGGTTGGCCTCAATTTGGACAAGAAGGGGATTTTGAAGAAAGTGGATTCGGGTGAGAAGAAGTTTAATGGGTCTAGGGTTTTTCGTTCCGCTATTAAAGGTGGAGAAGCTAATTTGAGCTCACGATTTCTGGAATCAAGTGGGGTTAATGCTAATGCTGGTTTAGGGATCTGCAACATTGAGGGTAGGCCTGAAATGGATGGTGTGACTCACTGCACTGTTTCCAAGTTGGTTCATGTGGTGGCCAAGACTGACAGTGGTCTTAATTTGGGCTTGAAGGAGCCTTTGAATGATTCCCAGATGGCTTTTAATATTTCACAAGGATTGGATGGACAAGGAGCTAGCGAGTCAAGTCTTGGAATTCATGCTAGTAAATACCCTAGCAAGCTTCATGAGAAGCTTGCTTTTTTGGAAGGCAAGGTTAAGAGAATTGCTTCTGATATTAAGAGGACTAAAGAGATGCTTGACATGAGCAATCCAGATTCCTCAAAAATGATTCTTTCAGATATACAAGAAAAGATCTCTGGGATAGAGAAGGTCGTGGGTAATGATAATTGTGGTTCAGAGGATAATGCAAATTCCTTCAAAGGCACTGTAAGTTGTGATCAGGAGACCCAAAAGATTCAACTCAAGCAACCAGCGGCTTTGGCAAATTCGGTCAAAGGGTTGAATGGTGAAGAGCTAGAAGCAAGATTCTTTCCACATCATAAGTTGCTTAGAGGTGGAACATCATCAAACGTGTCATCAGGCACTTCTCAAATCCATGAGCCCCATGTTGCAGGATCCAGTTGTGAACCAAAGGTTTCACTTGATCCTGTAGATGATGACCCTACTGCACTAGAGTTTTTGGCTTTCCTTGATAAGGAACAAAGTAAGGTTATGATGAAGAATGGGCATGCCGATCTAATTTTTTCTGATGTGCAAGAAGTAGACAGTACTGCTGTCACTTCTTCTACTGTGCAAGATTGTTCAAATGTGGTAAGTGGACGGGATGCTACTGAACTTTTCCTAACAGCCGATGAAACAATTGGTGAGTTTGATGATCAAGAGAACAAGCCGACAATGATAATGAGTGAGGAGATTGAATTTGCTAGTGTATACCAGCTGAATGACCTAGGATGCAAAACATCAACAGGAGGATGGTTTGTGTCTGAAGGAGAGTCTGTTCTTCTTGCGCATGATGACAACTCATGTTCATTTTATGATATTGCTAATTGCGAGGTATTAAATTTGACACAAACCTATCTATGTTTGAGTAATTGGCATTCATTATTTTAGACCTTCACCATGCTAGAAAATCTCATTTAGTAACTCTTATACTTAGTAGTCAAATAGTTCATCAGAATATGTTGCATGCTATAATACTGTATCCACTTCTTCCTCTCTTCTTAAGGGGTTTTGACTAATTTCTAAGTTGTTAACAAAGCGTGATTTATCCTATGGTAAACTATCGATTATGGTTATCTCAACTATCATGGAATCCACAATTCACATTTGTATTAGAGGACTTTATTAGCACATTTGTATTGTAGCTAATGTATATGTGAATAGCTTTTTTTATTGACTTCTAGGTCCAAGATTTAGTTTGTATACTGATAATCGCAATGATTCCAGGTGAAGACTGAATACAAGCCTCCATCTGGACTCTCATCCAATTTATGGAGGGATTGTTGGATAATCCGTGCACCCAGTAGTGATGGTTGCTCAGGAAGGTATGTTGTAGCTGCATCTGCAGGAAATACCATGGATTCAGGTTTTTGTTCTTGGGATTTCTATAATAAAGATGTCCAAGCTTTTCACATTGAGGATGGAACTGAACCAATGGATTCAAGAACAATACTTGGTCCCTTACCTAATAATACGCGATGTGGAAGAAATGCCATGTCCAACATTCTGGCCCCAGAAACTCAACAATGGTGGTATAAACCTTCTGGTCCTCTCATTATTTCAACAGCCAGTGGACAGAGGATTGTCAGAGTCTTTGACATTCGTGATGGTGAGCACATCATGAAATGGGATTTACAGAAGCCTGTTTTATCAATGGATTACTCAAGCCCTTTGCAATGGAGGAACAGGGGAAAAGCAGTTATTGCTGAAGCAGAAACAATATCAATATGGGATGTCAACTCTCTCACTCCTGAGCCATTGTTATCTGTACCTCTGGCAGGTCAAAAAATCTCAGCTCTTCATGTGATTAACACTGACGCTGAACTAGGCGGCGGGGTTCGGCAAAGGTGAAAACTTTGGCCTCTATACGTAACATTTGTCTCATGTTTTAATGTGTTTCTGCATTTACTGATCTATACACTGCTCTTTTCACATTGTTTGAACTGCTTTTGTTTGTCATGCACAATCACATTTATAGTAGCACTTGTCAACATTATGTATATTATTTACAATTCTTTTAAATTATCTTACCAACTCTAAATTAATTATTATTTAAAATGCAGGGTTAGTTCATCTGAGGCTGAAGGACACGATGGTGTATTCTGCACCCATGATTCTATAAACATCTTAGACTTCCGTCACCCAACTGGTGTAGGTCTTAAGATACCAAAACTCAATGTCTATGTGCAATCAGTTTTCTCTCGTGGGGATTCTGTGCTTCTAGGCTGCAGTAATGTAAAGTTGGCAGGGAAAAAGAAGCCTTGTTCACAGTCTCAGGTGCTACAGTTCTCGGTGCGCAAACAAATGTTATTCAGCACTTATGAGTTACCAGAGTCCAATGCTCACCCCAGTTACACAGACATAACGCAAGTATGGGGAAATTCCAATCTTGTCATGGGTGTTTGTGGACTTGGCCTGTTTGTATTTGATGCCTTAAAAGATGACGCCTTGCAGTCCCTCATTACGAATTCTGGTAGCAAGCAAGCGGTTAGAGAAGTTATTGGCCCAGATGACTTGTATTCTCCTTCTTTTGACTATTTAGGGTCTCGTGCTCTCCTTATATCAGGAGACCGCCCAGCAACATGGAAGTTTTTATCATAGGTAACAAGATATGTGTGCAAATCGAACCAACATTGGTCCAAAAATTATACCTATTAGTGTATGGTATGCTGCTGGTTCTGTGTCTGGTATGTAGTGTATGCTATTTAGATATAAACCTTCAATTTCCCATAGCACTTGATCAAGGTATGGAATTAGATGTGGTAATCTGGATATGCTTCTTGAAGGCTTTTATTGTATCAGTCACTTTAACAGTTTGTGGACATAATGGTATGCAGTTTGTTATTGTGTACTCTGTTGTGTTTTATATAAGCATGTAAATGTGAATCCTCTTTGGCTGAACTGGGTCTGCAAGTCAGTTAAGCATAGGCTCTTGGTTGGTGGTTGAAAACAGGTGAGTTAGCTATGTTGCTATCAGTTCCCACATACACATGTGTGCATGCTTGACTTTGCATCTGTTAAGGTCAAACAACTTACTTGAATGTGTGTCTCATTGTTAATGATATTGGTAAAAGGGAGTGCATTTAGTTTTTTCATCTATAATATTTAGCTAGCACCAGAATTTTGTTAATATGGATCTGGAGTTTGCTTCTTAGGTGAGGCTATTTTGCAGGGTAACCAAATTTGAAACCATCCGGTGGTGCGTGGGCACCTTTTCTAAAGGGTTAATTATCTTTTGTACCCATTTTCTATTGGTAACACACCTTTTGTACCCCTGTGTTTTATAACGTTCAATAACAGTCCCTCCGTTTTAGTAACTGTCATTTCGTACCTTTTATGAATTGGTCACATATCATTTAATACCCTTTATGTATTGGTAACAAAACATTTATTACCTCTTATGAATTGGTCACATATCATCAAAATGGTGTAAACTTGATCAAAATTTTGTCTAGAGCGTTACCAATACATCAATGTACTAAAAGAGTGTTAACAATACATAAGGAGTACTAAAGGTAATTAACCCTTTTCTAAAAATGTTTTCTCGTACTGTTACGGACTTGCTATTCCTTCTTGATTTGTCCAAGTTTTTTTTAAGGAAATTAATTGAGGCCCAAGAGATACTCGGTAAAATATGTGAAATACCATCCGTTTGAAATACTCTTACAATTAGGGGTGGGCATTGGGTGGCTAACCACCCAATTGATCCCTTTACGAACCCATCCCAATATTATCAATTTGACATATTTTGGAACCCGCCCCAACCCAAAAAACCAATTCTTCACAATCAAACCAACTAGTTCATTGGTCGGTTGGTTAGTGGTTTTAACCAACCAACCACTTTACTACATGTGGTTTTAACACATAACCTCATCCACACATAAATAACATGTATAACCTAAAATCTAACCTAAATATAACAAACAAATCAGATCGTTAGTAAATCACATATACCTAACGAATAAATCTAACCTAAATCTAACATGCAAATAAAGCAAAACTATGTATACTCACTTAACCGTTTTCGATAATATACCATAAGACAATCATACACTTAAATCTATTATACAATATGAAAATCCTATATAGGGAAAGTAGTTCTCACCTTAACTTTGGTCACTTCAATCACTACGACGAACGAGATTCATCTTTAATAGAGATATTGGGTGAGATAATAAGAAGAAGTGGCATGAGAGGAAAAGGAGATGAGATGGAGTGAGAGACGGTAGTTAGCTAGGATTTTGAGTCTGTATTCCAAATGAGTGGAAGAAAATACATCTCTTGGTGAATAAATAGATAAAAGAGGATAAGAGACACTTGGTCTCAACTTCACCACATGGTCTCTCTAAGAAACTGCTTGGTTATATGAAATAAACGATGTGGATCTTTCTCCGATCAAATAGACGTGAGTCATTGATTTTTCAATGAACGGTTGGATCGTGTTCTATGTTGGTAATTCGTATGATACAGAAGAGTGCTCATGGTCCATTCATCAATATCAGATCAGTGGCTATTATGAAGCCACGTGTATATGATGAACAATACCGGTTTGGTTGGTTAACCGATGGTTTGACATTTTAAGGACCGATAACCATCCTTTCACCTTCTGGTTCGGTCGTCTCTTAACCGGAAATGCCGCCGGTGATTCCAGTTTCAGGTTCTCTGGTATGGTTTCCAGTTGGTGGTGGTTGGTTTTAGCGGTTTCGGTTTTTTTTCCCACCCCTACTTAACAATAGTTGATATTTTTTTTTGTGAAATCATGTTTTTACCGTTAATGAACATACCCAATTGGAAATCTCCATTGAAGATAAAATGGGAAACTCATTAAAAGGAAGATTAGTTAACAAAAATTTCCAACTTAAAGGTTATTTAACAAAGAGTTATCAATTAAAGGGTAATTTACAAATTTACAAAGATTACTTAATTTGTCAAGTAAATATTCAATAGTGGATAGTCCATGTATCAAACTGTCAAAGAGAAAGAAAGTTAATATTAAAAGTAGAGTGATGAATTACAATCCAGGTAGTTGATGCGGCAAAAGAAAAAGAAATATGAGACATTTATAAGACTGGAAACCAAGTTGCTAGAAATTGACCAAATTCATGTAAAGTGAAATCATTTAGTTTCATGTCACCCTTGGGCTTGGAGGTTAACATTCACTCTTTAATTGGAATGCTCTGTTTCAATACCTGCAGACTGCCCCTTTCCAATTCGTGTATGTACATAAACATGTTCCCGATCATCCTCAGCTACCCATCTGAGTCTGTCTCCCGAAACGGTAGAGGAACCGTCTTCACTGCCCTGAACTTTCCAACGTTGTTCAGATGCTCGTTCTCCACCCTGTAGAAGTTCCAATGTCCTCTCCGGATAACTTCAAGGGAAGCCAAGAAGAAGTCTAGGAACCTTGACTCGATGATCGAAACCCGAAAGGGCATTACAGTCTCCACCCAAGCAACTCTCAGGACCACATTGAATGCCTAGCCAAAGCAAAATGAACAAACTCTAGTTAGGTAGGGTCAGAGACATTCACAGTTTCAGATCAACGGTAAATAACTTACCATAGAGATGTAGTAAGCGCTCTTTCTCTTCAAGATGAGCTCGTCTCTGAGCCAGAGGTTGTTGGATTTGGGGTCGAGAAGCCCCCAGTCCTTGACAAAGTCCCAGTAGAGCTGGTACACCGTAGCCACAACAGAGGTGACAAGCACCACTCCAAACCACAAGTGGCTGTCCAGCTGCCTCGCGTACGTGATCCTGGCGCCTGCAGCCACCATGGCGGATACATACTTGCCCATGTTTGCCAAATGGTTCACGTCACACTCATCGAACCATCTTCTTGCACACTATCAAATCAAATCAAATCAATTAGGATGATCCAGTCTAATGCTTCAGATTCGACTTGTCAATCAATTAAGTTACCTGCATGGCTCGCCAGTAGTACGGGGAGAAGGAGATCACATAAGCCAGCTCCAAGTATAGCCTTCCGGACTTACAGGTCTCGTATCTGTGTGTTCTGAAACTTCCAGCCAAGAAGTAGCAGGCTGTGGACTCCAAGTGCCTTAGTACAGGAATCTGTACATACAAACACAAAACTTTGTTTATACAAATTCCAAATCAAACCAACAACATAAGCTATGTGAATGATTTACCTGACTTGTAAGTTGGTCAGCCATGAAAAAGTCTACCATCAAAACCTGCATATATACATATATTAGAAGAGATAATGCATAAGCTTAGGAGGGAATTTCAAAGGGAGGAAACAAGGTACCTTATAAAATGGGGAGAAGATTATGTTGCGAAGTATACGTAAAAAGCAGTATCTGGTTGATCGATAGAAGATATCGAATGGGCAAATGAGCATGGCACTGAAAGACTGCAAAATAATCCAACAGTAAGGACTGAAACATGTTTTTCTAAACCAAAGTAAGAGTAAGTGGTGAAGAAATTAGTTCACCAGAAGTAGAACTCCAGGAATGGCATCAACTTGGCTGGGGGAGAAGCCACCAGAGCGCAAGACTAAGTGGACGACCATAGCCCCGACGACAGCAGTCATGAGTGATGTGCAGATGAGAAAGGCGTCTCTGTACTTGAGGGCTGTGGTAGGGGAGAAGTCAAATATGAAGTTGTAGTTGATCCTCGTATTCTTCCACATGAACAGATTGCACCCGTACATAAACAAGTGCAAACTCAGCAACGCAAACACACTGCCAAAACAAAGACCATATATTGTCTTAATTAAAAAACATACATTTCCTTTGTCTTAATACAAGAATGTAAGAAATTGCAACACACCTGAAAACAGGGTATACACTTTCCATGTAGCTAGCCAGTTCCCGGGAGGGGGAGAATATACCAGATATGTGTGCCAGTATTGCGTATACAGCGAACAATGACACGAAGCAACCCGTCAACAACCCTGCAAGAATCAAACATTTAGTGACGATAAAAAACAAGAGAAATGAAGAGGATGAAAAAGTTACCAACAAAAAAGGTGAGCATGTGAGACTCCTTATTCTGTTGCGGTCTCAAATACTTCATGGCCTTTTTCCTGTCATCGTTGGCGAAGTGTTTGGTGAATATGGTCTCCACTTGATCCATTAGCTTGACAACCTAGCACCACCCATAAACAAGCAATCAGATTCTTATTAAATTTAATTTTTCATAATATAATAATTACCTTATCAGAACTAATGAAATGAGATCGTTTGACGGCGCGTAAGTAACTAGCAGCAGCCTGCTGGTTGGAGACCTTGTCGAATTTCTTGAGGATCTTGGTGAAAGCGACCATGTTGAGTGAGGAGTAGGTTTTGAGTAAACCGAGACCCCGGTAGAGCTCCACAAAGGCTCCCCGGATCATCTTCTCGGCGCACTGAATCTTCTTCCGGTTGACGAAATCGTCTTTCTTGGGGTTGTTGATGAGATCCTCCCAGAGCATGGAGGTCACGGCGGAGATGGTCCGCGTTGGGGTGGTGGCCGGGATGTCGATCCGCATGGCCACCTTGGGCTTCTTGTTGCTCTTTGCCCTTGAAGCCGCGTTTATCAACCTCACTCCGTTCTTCTCAAGTGCCGCTATCACCTCTTCTGTCCTCAACTCCTCCTTCACCTCCGTCGTCTTCGTGTTTGGGATGGTGTTGATGGGGCTCTCTATACATAAACCAATTATTATTTCAAAATGTGCCCACCACCATGCAGATGCAGGCAACAACTAGTTCATTTAGATTAGGAACTAACTATCATCGAACTGTACCGCTCAAGAACTCGTTGTTGACTTGTTAGTTGATCAGATTCGTACGAATGACTTATGGTAATTATTACAAATTAACATTTTTTGTTAGAGATGACAGAAACGTTAGGTAAAACTCCAAAAACTAACAAGTCTACGGTTAGTTTTTGAGTTCAATAGTCATATTACAGTTAGTTCTTGGAGTTTGACCTAACTTTCTCCGTCATCTCTAATGTTAGCATGTGTAATTACCATAAATCTAGGGTACTGATTTAATCGACAAATAAGTTCTTGAGATGTACATATCGAAAATAGTTAGTAGCTGCCTGAAGCTTTTCCATTCATTTATATTTGAGATTACTGACCGGGTTGGGAGCGGGGAGAGAAAGACCAGGAGCGGGAAAGGAGGCCGGAGCTGGATCTAGACGGAGGAGCGTCTTTGCGTCTCAGGATTTTCTTCAAGTCTACTAGAATGTTGAGCTGCTTGTGCAGATTCTCCCCTCTCTCCATGAACTCCACCTCCTTGCTCTTGTAGAACTGGTTCACCTTGTTCAGCTCATCGTCTAATTTCTCAAAAAACTCTCTCACCTACACGTATATATATGCATCCAGATCCATATCATGTATAAACAAGTAGCTGGTGTGTGTAATCATACAATTAATAAATAGATACCTCATCCTCAAAAGAGAACAAATGAAGGAGCTCGGTTTCGTATATTTCTCCATCCTCCACGCTTTTGTTCCTCACCTGCGACATATACACACCATTCCGTCATCGTCAATAACAAGATGCACGATGGTTCCGTGACTAAGCCGTTTCGTTTCGTTTCGTTTCTGTTTTTATTTTTATTTTTTTATTTTTGTGGGTGGAGAATGAGGCACTTTCCATTAACCTCAAATTAGACTGAAACTAATAATTATATTTTAAGCAAAATCTTCCACTCACGCCACACATGTAATTAACGTTCCACTACTGCTCCCTCCACCATTCTAAATGTGTAAAATAAATGTTTTCGATTTAATTAATTATCTCTTTCTTAATTCCGTGAGAAATACAAGCACATCACACTACAACACGCAGACATAATGTCGGATTCTCCGGATCTCCAACCCTTTTCTGCTAAAACGACACTTGTGAAAGTTAACAAAAAACAAAAAACAAAAAGAGCTTGGAAGAAGGGAACTTACGTGAATGATCTCGGTGACGGAGTCTTGGCGGCGGGGTTGGAACTTACAGGCTAGGACGGAGAGGGAGTCGAAAATGGAGCGGCCCAAGTCATGACGGTGGAGATCGGGAGAGCAGTCGTGGAGAGTCTTGGGTTTCTGAGAGAGCTTGATCTTTTTTATGTGTTTTTTGAGCTGCCAGTAGTTGACGAAGGCGTCCTTCCACTCGGGTATCAGCTGAGCCTCGAGCTCTTTGGAGAACTTGACCATTTTCGCAGCCCCGAAGAAGAGGAGATGGAAATGGAGAGGATTAGTGTGGGATGAGAGGGATGCCAAGCTTTTTATATACACACCGAGGGAGCCGTGGGGAGACGGATTTCACTCACTATTTTCTATTATTTCTTCCTTTTCTCACTTTCTCTAGATAAAAAAGATGATTTCAAATCCACTTTCCTCATTTTAATGCATCACACAACAACATAGCTTTTTATTTTCTTACACTAAATGGCCTCATGATTATGCTAAATAACTTATTTATATCCACTATGTCATTATTTATTGAGTAATGATGAAACTTTCGTTAATGTAATTTTTAATTACAAAACGAGGGCATCATAATGATACCCCTGACTACACAGAATAGAGTAAGAACACAATGGTGCGTTATTCTTTTAACATTAGATCGTCTAAGATGATTTTTGAGTGGGACACTAGGGCAAGCAAAAATTAAAGGTTACTGAATTAATTAACACTCACGAGCACCACTCAAGGTATGGCCTGTAGACCGCTGGATCCCCCGAAGGCGACACGTTTCTTCTGATGGAAAACCGAACCTGTGGTCGTCAAGGTTAAACTTGTGACAAAATTGATGAAGACTATTCAAGGTATGGCCTAAGCGCTGTTGAATCCCATAGAGAGGATTCGTTTCGTCAAGTTGAAAACCGAACCTAACTTCATCATTAACAGAGGGAGTGAATCGATGCCCAATATTCAATAACCTAGCAAAACGGAACAAAACAGATAAAATAAACCAGAGCCAATCGACCATAGACCGAGGAAGAAGCCGCGGAGGAGGCCAAGGAGGCGGATCCAGTGCTGGCGGCTTCACCGGTAGTTGTATAGGCGGAGCCGAGACTCGAGATTGACGCTGATGACCTGTAGTCGCGCCGGCCTGTAGGAAACCCAGAGCAAGGTCGTGGATTGATGCCGACGAGACCAAAGATCTCGGAGGAGATCCCACTGGCGAGGTTGACTGGGACGGCGGAGAGACCGCGACCCATCATATATGAGACGGAGGCTGGGAGACCCAACACTGGCCCGTAGAGGAATGGAGAAGGGGAGAACTGATATCATGTCTCTTGCTCGGCCCACCTAAGTTGTTGGCCCGAATGTTGATTTGGTTTTACTTCCTGAGCCTGTAGATCTGAATCATGAGCACATGCCCAATCCGGTGGCCTCTGTCACCCTTTTGGGCTCAAGGTGTCCCTCCCCAACAGCCTTGCAACCATCTTTCTCGTCTTTCATAACTGACATGCGAGTGCGGTCCATCCCGGCTCTGCTTTCCTAGGACTAAGAAGAAAAACAAGCGTGTTAGGAACGATCGTCTTAAACATTTAAAAAAACTTAAAGACATTAGCCCTTCCTGTACCGCCCCAAATCCGGTTTTGACCGGACTCGAGACGTGAACTAAAATTTAAAATAAAAACATTCTTTAAAATGAAACATCAACTCAATTAAATCTTTAACCGCGTAAATAACAACAAATGAGTTCAAAGCTCGAGTTCCAAAATCAACATGTTCAAGATAAAAGGAGTACGTCTCTACTAGGTAAATGACACCCGGACTCTCGCTAAGCTCCCAAGCTCCTAGACGTCCTCTAAACCAAATCACGATAAAAACCTATAGGAAAGTAGTGAAGGGGATGAGCGTTTCGCTCAGTAGGAAAAAATAGTAAAGGGGATGAGCATTTCGCTCACCACCACAGATACCCGTCCAAATATGGCATACTAGTAAAGCAACGACAACTAACGAAATCAAACAGGAAAACACAAATATCGACACTTGATCCAAGTCAAAGAAACACACATACAACGGGATTATCTACAGTGACACCAGTTGCAAACACAACAGTTGAAAACGGAGGAACCAGTCACACCTTATACCTGACACCAAACCGTCACGAGAACGGTTCTCAACAACCAAACCTGCACCACCTATTTCACACACGAACTCTTCAAACACAACTCATACCCGATACCATACAGTCATACGGTCCATTACCAAACACCCATAGCGTTATCACCCAAGTCACATAAGAATCACCATCATAACCAACCTCACATAACCTCAACATCTCTTTATCACAATACTTACCCAATAACCACACTTAGCGTGTGAAATCAACCCTACTCAACAATCATCGATTACTCAATATTCACACTCAAACCAAATCTCAAATGAATCACCGAGTAAATACACACAGTAAAACAATAGTAATACACACAGTAAATCATTAGCAAACACACACACAGTAAGTATCCAATAATACACCGGATCACACAACACGACTTAAACATATCATACCGGAACAATAGCACATTTTACCGACACCGAGTCGAAAGGCAGGCGCACCTTATCACGGAACAATAGCACATTTTACCGACACCTAGTCGGAAGGCAGGCACACCTTATCATGGAACAATAACACTTTTTACAGACACCTAGTCAGAAGGCAAGCACACCTTATCACGGAACAATAGCACATTTTATCGACACCTAGTCGGAAGGCAGGCGCACCTTATCACGAAACAATAGCACATTTTACCGACACCTAGTCAGAAGGCAGGCGTGCCTCATCATACAACAAGTCAGACATTACCATGACAACACTCAACAAGAGGTAACACACAGTCATGACCGATCATCAAAATGTCACCCAACTAATAATACCGCACTTACCGTCAATACTTACTCACAACACGATTCACATAGCATGCCATCTTAATCATCAATTCACATAACGCACGAAGCTCACCCACATACATCGCCTCAAACATGTCACAAGGAAATAGTTCAACAATAACATTCACACAGGTAAAGCACAACCATCACAAAATCCTACATGCACGACATGGCCCACATGCAATTCTACAGCACGACAAGTCCCAAACCTACGGGCACGACATGCCCGCAAGTGATTCCACATTTTAGACGACTATACTAGTTATTCACATCCTACATGTGATTCTACAATTATTCCGGTTACTCATATCCTATATGCAATTCTAGTAACTTTCCTTAATTGAACAAGTAACCGCTACTTTTCCCTACCTCAATCGCGATCCAACGCTACCAAGCACGAAACTTCAACGACCTACTTCTCCACGATCACGCCCACGGTCTAGGATAACAAGTAACACAATACTTAATACAAGTCCAACGTCGATTAAAAACGGACAACACCCCAATTAACCCCCGCCAAGAAGCCTAATTAATTAAAATGGTTACGGGACAATGATTTGAAAGAGATAGTAAATTAACCGGGTGATACGTACAACGACACCCGACCAAGTGGGCCCACTTGGCCGTGGGTGTGCCGGACCAGACCTACCAAGGGCCGGTCTCGGCTCGGATCCTGAGGTACGGACCACTCACCACCGTGGACGGTCCTGGTCCTCCAGCTACCGATCGGAGCTCCGGCGAGGCTCTGGTCGCCGGATAATTTTCAACTTCCTCCCAAAACGTCTTAAACGAGTTCTAGGTCCTCAAGCCATCAAGTTCTAGCCAAAAACATCACCAATTTGCTCAAATTTCACATTTCTCCCAATTCCAAAAGTTAGGGTTTCACCAAATTCTTCTACTTTCACCCATTTCCTTCCATTACTACTTGATTCTACCAAGGTTTGATCATTTCTAACAAGACCCGATCCAATTTCATCTAAATCCAACAAGACCCACAATCTTAATTTCTTCAAAAGTGAAAAGAAATGGGTTCTTACCGTAGGAAATGAAGAGATGAAGAGGAATATGGAAAAATTGAGGAGTTTTGATGGTGAAATCAAAGGGAAATGATCTTCTTCTTCTTCTTCTTCTTCTTCTTCTTCTTCTT
The DNA here is from genome assembly GCA_963921825.1 of Erodium maritimum. Lineage (NCBI taxonomy): Eukaryota > Viridiplantae > Streptophyta > Magnoliopsida > Geraniales > Geraniaceae > Erodium > Erodium maritimum. The sequence continues at coordinate 97,015,776 of OY997588.1, read as the reverse complement.
CTTCTTCTTCTTCTTCTTCTTCTTCTGCTTCTTCTTCTTCTTCTTCTTCTTCTTCTTCTTCTACAATGGAGGTTCACTTTCTTTTCTCTCTCTGAAATTCAGCCAAGGCAAGAAGAATGCTGAATTTTGGCGTCACAGTGGCCTTTAACCTAAAGAGGAAAGGTCCAAAAGCCCCTTTTTCCTTATCTCACCATTTTGGGAAAACGAAAGGTCAAGGGTGTCTTTTTCACTCTTATTTTCTCTTCTCCACCTAGTTAATGCCAAGTGTCTATGTGGGTCCATCTCGACTCCCAAATATCCCATCCCAATTTAAGTAATTCGATAAAAACCCTATTTCGACCCCGTTTGACCCGAAATTGACTTTTTTTCTTCGTAAAAACACTTATTTGAAAGGAAATGACCCACCTAAGCAAACCGTAACGACGGCTAAACTTTTTGGGTCCCGGATGAGTCCCGAATGACTCCCAGAGTCGACGATTGACTTTTTTGACGAAAAGTAAACTTTTCCCGATTTCGTCCCAAAGTTTCCCTAAGCATTCCCGAACCTAACTTGATCGGTTTAGGGTTCTCTTAAGGTCCGAAATGACCCTCGGGGTCAAGCCTGTGCTTATTTGAATAAATAGCGGAATTTGACTTTAATTTCGTTTCCTGCCGGTTTGACCGGCATTGACCGGACGTGGTTCTTACACTTCCCGCTCTCTTCGTAAAAAATCTGAAGCAAAGCGAGCTTGAGATTTGTGCAAATCAATGGGCTTCACCTCTTCCGACAACGATATAGACACCATTAAGCATTTTCAGAATCTCATCTAATTTAGCCTCGTATTTTTAGCCTTTGCTAATATTTCTTGGCTATTCTGTCGTTCTTCTTTCTTCTTCCCTCATTTGTATTTCTCCTCTAGAGTTTGTTTGAGTGGAATAAAACAGTTATTTTTAATGATAAAAAAAAGATATCGTGGATTTCAACATTTAGTTTTCTGGGTCTGGTTTCCTCCTGTTAGAAATAGCGAGTGCTTGTTCAAGTGTTCTTTATTTGGTGGTGCCGATGAGTATTTATTTTGGAGTCTTGTTTTGGGACCGATATGTCCGTTTTCAGGTTGAGGGGTGTGGATCACTTAGCCTTCTTGAGGTCAGATGATCCACCCATGTAGTCTTCTGTGGTACTGTTTACTAGTCCGACCGAGGTTTACAAATAAGATCCATATGGTTTGAGAATATGAAGGATGTGGTTTGCGAATAATGTGTATATCATAATTTTGCTTGTAGGTGTCTTTTCTTGCTTCAAAACATATTCAATACGATACTTGATAGATAGATTTGGAAAAAATAAAAAAATTGACGCAATAAAAATACAAATCAAACTTAAAACGAAGTGTGCGACGCCCCAAATTTAGTAGAACCGAACCCGGAACGCGAACTTTTAAAACAATAAAACATTTTTAAACCTTTTGAATAGATCACTTTAAAACCACCACTTGTTCATCAAAATAATTATTTACAACTCAAAAGTACGTCCCAACAAGCGGACAAAATACAAAGTGTATGTCGCTAGACTCAAAAGAAAACCCGGACCCCGCTCCTAGCTCTTCAAGCTTCGAGAGCTCACCTAGTCCAGCCCGCGACCACCACGGATAACAGACTGACTACGACATACTTAGCAGACAATGCCAGTAACACCAACAACAACCCGGATGGTAGTGTAGCTCAAAGTCGTACTCCTCAAGTAGCTCCATCCATCGCCGCTGGCGCATGTTCAGGTCTCGCTGGGAAAAGATGTACTTGAGGCTCTTGTGATCCGAGAACACCTGAAACCCCTCACCATATAGATAATAAACTTGACGCCCAAAGGTAACCCCGAAAATGTCGATCAGTCCCAAACTTCCCAATTACTCGACATTTTCGATAATGGACCCGGAAAAGCCCGATTCGCTCGACATGGCGAATCTGCCCGGGTTTTGGAAACGCCCTTCCGGGGCTCCGAAAATTCCCGTTTTCGTTTCTATGGTCTTAGAATAATTCAAGGGTTCCTATGCACTCGACGGAATCCAATTCCGACTTCCGAGTAATTTAATTAGCGTTTCAAGTTCTAAACCCGTCAATTACAACTTTTACAATTTAATTCCAAATTTCGATCCGGGTATAGATTAATGACTCGGGGAACGTCCTAAACCACCCGAACACGAAAACCCTAATACCCGAGCACGTGGGCCCCACCCGGCCAACCTTGGCCGTGGGTGGCTAGGGCTCAATTGAGCCCGGCTCACCATGGTGGTGGCCGGCCCTAGCTCCGGCCAGCCACCCCATGGCCGGCCAACAACCATATCCGGTGGCCGGAGCTCCCCCCGAGCTCCCGGTCACCGGAAAACGTTCAATCTTGCTCCAAAATGTCTCCAACGAACCCCAACCCTCAATACAACCCTAAACTACTAGTTTTAAACCAAACCCTAATTTTTGAACTTAACAAAACGAAGATCGATTAGGTGCTCACCGTAGAGAATGTCGATGGGAGTTCGATTCTTGGAACGTTGAGACGATACAATGGTTTGATGCTCCTGAATAGTGGCAAAACCCTAACACCTCTTCTTTTTTCTCCCCTTTTCTCCTTCTCTCTCTAAACTCTCTTCTCTTTTTCAATTGTTTTTCTCTTTCTAACAAGCCTTGGCCGAACCTCCCCCCCCTTTGTGCTCATCTTGTTTTGCCCCTAAAACCTAGCACCATCACTTGTTTGACAAGTGGCAAGGTGGGTCCCACACCTATTTGGAAAATATCTAAAAGATATTTTCCAATCAGATTCGCGAAATTCGGACGTTTCGGGCCCCGAACGGGCACTTTTTCCAAGAAATTACGAAACTTCACGGTCTATAAGGATACGGCTCAACTAATACCGCTGCGACGACGGCTAAGCTTTTTGGATCTAAAACGGTCCTCGAATGGACCAAAACGTCGTTCGGTTGACTTTTCCAGCGAAAAGTCAACATTTCCCAAATTGGTCAAAAAGTTGCCCTGAGTCCCCCGGAACTCACTTTGGTCGATATCGGGGTCAACTTAAGTCCGGTATGACTCTCGGGGTCAAATTTAGGTTCATTTAAGTGTCTGCTTAAATTTTTTAAATTTTCCTGTTTTTCGCAGATTTGAGTGGCGTTGACCGGGAGTGGTTATTACAATCTACCCCCCTTAAAGGAATTTCATCCGCGAAATTTAAAACAGACGTACCTCGGGATTCGAACAGGTCGGGGTACTTCGCGCGAACCTCGTCCTCGCGTTCCCAAGTCGACTTAGCCCCGTGATGCCTCCACTGCACCCGTACTAGGCGGATAATATTGCCACGCAAGACCTGCTCCCGTGTGTCCATGATACGAACCGGCTGCTCCTCATAGGAGACATCGTCAGCCACCTCGATATCTGTCCACTCAATGACGTGGGAGGGGTCCACATTGTACTTCCGCAACTAGGACACGTGGAAGACGTTACGAAAACTCTCCCAAGTTTTGGTGGTAACACCAGACGATAAGCCACTGCTCCCACTCTTCTCAAGATCTCGAACGAGCCAATGTACCGCAGGGCTAACTTGCCCCCGCTGCGTCTGAACCGTACCAGTCCCTTCCTCGGGCTCACCTTCAGGAACACGTGATCCCCCACTGCGAACTCAAGAGGTCGACGTCGTCTGTCGGCATAGCTCTTCTGCCGACTATGCGCGGTCTTCAACCGCTCGCGTATCAGCGGGACCTTCTCTGCCGTCTCTCTGACAAGATCTGGCCCTAGCAGACTCTTGTCCCCCACCTCTGCCCAACACACTGGCAATCGACACGGCCTCCCATACAACGCTTCGAACGATGCCATCCCAATACTGGCCTGGTAGCTGTTGTTGTAGGAGAACTCGACCAACGGCAGGTTGGTCTCCCATGATCCCCTGAAATCCAGCACACATGCCCGCAGCATGTCTTCCAAGATCTGAATAGTGTGCTCGGACTGACCGTATGTCTGGGGATGGTGTGCTGTACTGAGTAGAACCCTGGTCCCCAATGCGGTTTGCAAACTCGGCCAAAATCTGGACGTGAAACGAGGATCCCTGTCAGACACTATCGACATAGGGACCCCATGGAGACGCACTATTTCCTGAATATATAGGCTGCTCAACTTGTCGACCGGATCAGTCATCCTCATAGCCAGGAAATGAGCCGACTTGGTCAACCGATCGACTACTACCCATACGGCGTCGTGTCCCTTCGGCGATCTCGGCAGTCCACACACGAAGTCCATCGTGATATGCTCCCACTTCCACTGGGCAATCGGCAGTGGCTGCAATAATCCTGCGGGACGCTGATGTTCGGCCTTCACCTGCTGAGAGACGAGACATCTCGACACAAATTCTGCGACTGCTCTCCGCATCCCGCGCCACCAGAAGTGCCGCCTGATGTCACGGTACATCTTGGTGCCCCGCGGGTGCACTGTAAGACGCGAATGATGTGACTCTCGCAACACGTCGTCTCTACAGTTTCCCGACACGAACAACCCTCCTCGATACCGTAACCCCCAATCTGCACTGATCTCCCAACCTACTACCTCGTCACCGCTGACGACCCTCTCTCGGATCTCTGCCGTCTCGACGTCCTCCGACTGCGCCGCCAACACTTGGGAAAGTAGTGAGGGCTGAGCCACCAATGAGCACATGGCCACGCCACCAGTAATCTCCTCTAGGTCAAGCCCGAACGTGCTCAGTTCTCCAATCATGTCCCAGTCTCGGACTGATATGCTAGCAAGACTCGGAACCGACTTCCTACTCAGGGCGTCGGCGACCACGTTCGCCTTACCCGGATGGTAGTGTAGCTCAAAGTCGTACTCCTCAAGTAGCTCCATCCATCACTACTGGCGCATGTTCAGGTCTCGCTGGGAAAAGATGTACTTGAGGCTCTTGTGATCCGAGAACACCTGAAACCCCTCGCCATATAGATAATAAACTTGACGCCCAAAGGTAACCCCGACAATGTCGATCACTCCCAAACTTCCCAATTACTCGACATTTTCGATAATGGACCCGGAAAAGCCCGATTCGCCTGACATGGCGAATCTGCCCGGGTTTTGGAAACGACCTTCCGGGGCTCCGAAAATTCCCGTTTTCGTTTCTACGGTCTTAGAATAATTCAAGGGTTCCTATGCACTCGACGGAATCCCATTCCGACTTCCGAGTAATTTAATTAGCGTTTCAAGTTTCTAAACCCGTCAATTACAACTTTTACAATTTAATTCCAAATTTCGATCCGGGTATAGATTAATGACTCGGGGAACGTCCTAAACCACCCGAACACGAAAACCCTAATACCCGAGCACGTGGGCCCCACTCGGCCAACCTTGTCCGTGGGTGGCTAGGGCTCAATTGGGCCCGGCTCACCATGGTGGTGGCCGGCCCTAGCTCCGGCCAGCCACCCCATGGCCGGCCAGCCACCCCATGGCCGGCCAGCCACCATATCCGGTGGCCGGAGCTTCCCCCGAGCTCCCGGTCACCGGAAAACGTTCAATCTTGCTCCAAAGCGTCTCCAAAACGTCTCCAACGAACCCCAATCCTCAATACAACCCTAAACTACTAGTTTTAAACCAAACCCTAATTTTTGAACTTAACAAAATGAAGATCGATTAGGTGCTCACCGTAGAGAATGTCGATGGGAGTTCGATTCTTGGAACGTTGAGACGATACAATGGTTTGATGCTCCTGAATAGTGGCAAAACCCTAACACCTCTTCTCTTTTCTCCTTCTCTCTCTAAACTCTCTTCTCTTTTTCTATTTTTTTTCTCTTTCTAGCAAGCCTTGGCCGAACCTCCCCCCCCCTTTGTGCTCATCTTGTTTTGCCCCAAAAACCCAACATCATCACTTGTTTGACAAGTGGCAAGGTGGGTCCCACACCTATTTGGAAAATATCTTCTAGATATTTTCCAATCAGATTCGCGAAATTCGGACGTTTCGGGCCCCGAACGGGCACTTTTTCCAAGAAATTACGAAATTTCACGGGCTACAAGGAAACGGCTCAACTAAGACCGTTGCGACGACGGCTAAGCTTTTTGGATCCAAAACGGTCCTCGAATGGACCAAAATGTCGCTCGGTTGACTTTCCCAGCGAAAAGTCAACATTTCCCAAATTGGTCAGAAAGTTGCCCTGAGTCCCCCAGAACTCACTTTGGTCGATATCGGGGTCAACTTAAGTCCGATATGACCCTCGGGGTCAAATTTAGGTTCATTTAAATGTATGCTTAAATTTTTTAAATTTTCCTGTTTTTCGCAGATTTGACTGGCGTTGACCGGGAGTGGTTATTACAAAGTGAGAATAATTAAATTAGTAAACTTGGTGGAAAAGAAAAGATCTATTACTTGAGCGCAACAAATAACACGATATGATAGACTTCAAAAAGATTCACGATTGATTGTGTCCCTATATATCATACATACATAAATACTGTATAAAAGGGCTGTTTCACTACACATGTTGATTTTTAGAAGCCTTTTCCAATCACTTTAGCAAAAGACTACTTAAGAAATATTGTTAGTTTTGTTCAAGGGTTTGTTTTTCCTAAAAATGTTGTCACATCGTTCACATAATTATTCGGCTCTTTTTTTGACTAAAAAAGGTGCAGAAAATATATTGAGAATCAGTAATGAGAATACATGTAAGTGCATCAGGCAAGGCTCCTGACCATAGAAGGACCGGCACAGAACGGGCCTCCTTGGCTAATAGAAGGCGGCCTTGTTCGCATCTTTTTTATAAATTGGAGAGAAATTCTCTCGTTTTGAGCCAACATAGTTCTAATATCCATAATTATGGTACCTATTGAAGATGTCAGGCGATCAACTTTGGCGACCATGTTAAGCACCACTTGGGCGTCCGAACGGACTATAAACCAGACGGATGGGTCATCATCCAGTGAGTGGATATTGCGTAACGTCGTGGCTAAGGTGTATGCCTCAATCAGTGTAGGCGACCAGCATCCCAGGAGTACTCGTTCGCTACAAGCTCTACTCGTCCATCCCTGAACGTGCAACCAGACCCCATGCCGATTGGTTAGAGTCCTGAAAAATCGTGCTATCCACATTGATTTCCGACGTATTTAACGAAGGGGACACAAACCTCGAGGGCCATTGAGTCAGGTGCCGATGTGGCGTATCACCACGCGCCTGGGCTTCCCTTCATGCTACCAAGTGTGTAAGGGCTTCAGATATAACTTTTAAGGCTACCGGGGTAATGCCATTCCAGAGCAATGAATTCTTGGCTTTCTAGATTTCCCATGCTACGTTGAGGATTTCGGCCAGACGACTTTTTGGTGTACCCCCATGTAAGCAGTCACCATGCATCAAAACTAATCCCATGGGCCACCGAAGGAACCCCACACAATTGCTCCTAACATACTTTAGCGAACCCACTGTGAATGAAAAGATGGTCCACTGACTCCTCATCATGTCCACATATAGCACACATGTTGGCGACATGCACATATTTTCGAGCCAAATTTGTGTCCACCTGAATTGTATTCGTAAGACAGCGCCATAGAAAGACTCGAAGCCAAGGAGCCACCGGGATGTCCAAGTGACGTCAGATATGTTTTGGCGGAGGCGGTGTCGGGTCTGAGCTAGAGCCAGGTATCCTGATTTTGTTGTGTAGCGGCCAGTCCTTTCAGGATCCTAATAAAATTCATCTCGGTGTCTAGCGCTGGATAAAGGGACTTGTAAACTATTAATGCAATCAGACTCATTAAAGAGCTAATAATAAGGTTCGCATCCCACTACTGAGTGTTAGGTATCATGAGACCTGCGACTGTCACCCCACCCAATGTACGCCCCTCAGTCTCAATAGTCGATGTGTCTCTTATCAGTCATGGGTCGTTAATAATCATAGTGTCCCTACCATCCCCAATGGCTATCCGTAGCCCATCACTGAGGAGACCCTATCCCGAGTGGATGCTCGCCCAGTTAAGGCTCGGATTAAGGCCTATTCGGGTCTGAATAAAATGTGTCTTGGGATAGTATCGTGCCTTGAGGACCCGAGCTACTAGTGATTGTGGGTTATGGATGAGACACCACGCTTGCTTTCCGAGTAATGCCATATTAATGTCTTGTAGGTGCCGAAAACCAATACCCCTGTTGTCCTTAGGCATACATAGCCTATCCCAGTCCTGCCACACAATAAAGAGCTATGATTTTCCTCCCCACTAGAAGCGTGCGAGCACCACATGAATCTGGTGGATAATCCAACGCAGAACCTTAAAAAATAACATGACATAAACTTGTAAAGAGGTAAAGACTGAGTGGATCATTACCTCTCTCCCAACCGGTGAAAGAAGATTCCCCTCCTAGGACCGAATCCGAGGTATGATTCGGTCCCCGATGTAGGCCATTTTCGCATTATGATTTCGCCCCACCATGTTAAGGACCCCCAGGTACATAGACGTCGTCGAGGTTTCCGCTATGGATAACGTCCTACAACATTCATCTCGTATCCCATCCGATGTGTTATTGCTACACAAGATGGATGTTTTGAATAAGTTAAGAACTTGGCCAGATAAGAGACCAAACACCCCCAAGATGTCCTTGATACTTCGTGCCTCAGATGGGGTAGCCCGGCAAAAGATGTAACAGTTATGTACAAAGAACATATGAGAAATCACAGGGAATCCTCGATCAATCTGCACGCCTTGGAACTGACCCCCATCCTGCGCCACCTGCAATAAGTGGGAAAGTCCCTCCATACATAAAAGGAAAAGATACGGAGATAGAGGTCCCCCTGGAGGGTGCCCCTTATCGGGGTAAGCATGGCAGTATCCCGGCCACCTGAGGTAACTAAATTCGCAATAGTCCGCATACAAAGTGAAACCATTTCGATCCATTTTGGAGAAAAACCAAGACGCACCACTATAGCTGTAAGGTAGCTCCATTCAACCCGGCCATAAGCCTGTCTCATATCTAACTTGAGAGCCATATAACCAACCGACACTTGTCAATTTTGTTTGAGGAAGTGTATATTCTCGAAAGAAATAAGAACATCGTCCTGTATGCATCAGCTCGGGATAAACGCGTCCTGTGTCTTAGATATAACATGATGCAGGAAGGTCCGTAGTCTATTTTCCAGTACTTTACAAGATCCGAAAGATGACGTTATAGAGTTCTATGGGTTGAAGGTCTGTGACCACGTCCGAGTCTGGCTTCTTCGGGATGAGGACAATAAAAGTTGCGTTGAGCATCGGGTCAAAACCTTGTGTTCGTATGGCTTCCGGAATAAACCAGACAACCTCCTCCCCCACCAAGGTCCATTAATGGTGATAATATCTAGGATAGAGTCCATCCGGGCCTGCTGACTTATCCGGTCCCATCTGAAACACAGCCTGCCGTACCTCCTACTCGATACCCGATCGAAGAAGAGAAGCATTTTGGACGACATCTAGGCGAGGAGGAATCAATATGGGAAACTTCACCATATCCAGATGACTAGTGGTAAAAAGATGATCGAAATACTCCGTAATAAGATCCTTCTTACCAGAATCCCATGTAACTAGGTGTCCAAGATCATTTTTCAGAGCAACCACCGCATTAACCCGGCGTTTGTATGATGTCGATGCTTTTGTCCCCCTTAGCCAGCCAATGTTGTTTAGCACACTGTCGCCAGGACGCTTCCTGAGTGCACATAGCATTCTCTTACTAGATTTAGATAGCTTCTCGGAGATGAACTCCTTCCTGATCTGTTCGACCATTAAGCTTCGCAATGCGCCTCTGCACTATTTAATGTGGTTTATATTCTCTCGAAAATGGTGCCGACCCCAATTCTCTAGAGAGACACAAACCCCTTGAAGAATATTCGTAATAGGCACAGACGGGGACTTATCCAAGTATTCCTTAATCACCTCTCCACACTGCGGGTCTCTAATCCATTAGGATTGAAAGCGGAACTTTTGACGTACTCGACCTTGCACCTTCCGGGCTAGTGATAGGAGGATTGACTAGTGAACTGAAGTCGTGGTGCCTGTGTTACAAAAATCCAGATTCGGGAGGGAAGAGAAGAATTGTTCAGAGATGAGAACTCTGTCCAGGGGCTTGGATTCAACGAGTATGTGTTCGCCCTCGGAACCATGTAAACGGATGGCTAGTCATGGGAACATCAATGAGATCAAGATAATCAATGACCTGCCCCAAATCATCCACCAAGCTCAACGAGTAATTTCTCCCAGTTCTCTCCTCTTGGTCCTATATGCCATTATAATCACCGATAATAATCCAACTTGGCCGAGACAAAATATGCAACCTTCTTATCAAATCCTATGTGCGGGGGAGATGTTCCCTGCGTGGTTAACCATATAGGCCTGTAAGGCGGACGCCCTCATAACCTGGTGCTGAGACCTCACCATCAATATGGTGTTCACCGTGGTCCCTAAGAAGGACATACATATCGACTACCCAGAAGAGTGCTAAACCCCGGGTCGAATTTGTCTTGGGCTCACAAATATGCCCTCGAAATCCTAGAGACCTCGCCAGAAGAAGGCACTTTTGGGCAGAGAGGGCCGTCTCGGACTTGAATAGGATATGGGGTTTATGGTCCCGGAGAAGGTGGCGCAGTTCTGAAATCCAGTTTGTCTGGAAACAAATTTGGATTAGGGATTGATCCAGAACCTGGATCCATCTTGCGTTGACATTGGGGCATCGATGTAAGGTGGGATAACCCAATTTGGGACAACCCACGTGATACGGAAACTAGAGATGGGGGTGGCGATGAAGACTTCGATGAGGGTGGAAGCGACGATGTGGGAGGAATTAAGGAAGGAGGAGAGTGCAGTAGTGGGAATGAACTAGCCCGTGGGGATGATATACGTGAAAGGCCAATGACGAGCGAAGTAATAGGACGCCATGAAGACGGAGGTTGAGGTTTGGGACCAGATTGAGGCCAAGAGGCACGACGTTGTCCACGAAAAGAGGCCGCCGTGGAGGCCAGAGGTCGAGAAACCCTAACAGAGAGCATAGTTATTATTCGGCTCTTAATCAACATAGGGTATATAAATTTGGAGGCAATTAGTTACCAACAAATTGAAATTTTAATGTACTAAACCAATGAAGAAAAATTAATATTTGGATTTATAAAATGAAGGTAAAGGGAAACTACGGCGTATCGTTAAAGCACAATGAATTGCTTTAGCTAAAATATTTTACCTATAGCCTTTAAAAAACACATGGTTGATATGGGGATCAAAAGTACAACTTCCAAAACAAAAAGACAAGTAATTTATTTTTAGCTTTACAAAATACTATTATATTTGAGAAAATTTTCAAAGGCAACTACTCAGACTTATGTTTTGAAATGTCTTTTTGTTTTGTTTTAAAGATCCAAATATAGAGCTATATATATATAGTTGAATCTTTGTCATCACCTGATTCCTCCAATCAAGTCCAAATTACACAACCTTAATGACGAATTGGGAATCTATCAACGGTTTTTTGATAGACTAAATTTTTTATTATGCAAATGTCATATATAAGGTTATAGAGCAAAGGAAGAAAAGATCCAAAAAATCTTTTCCTCAGACCATTACAGCTCCAAAAAAGCAAATAAAGAGTATGAAAAAACAAGATGTACACAAAACATTTTGCCTACTTCCTATCTGGGTTCAAACAAGTAAACCAGTTAGAAACCGGAACAAGGGTTAAATCTTGTTCTGAAGTCGGTTGCACATAATCCTTGTCCTTCCTACCCTCTGCGTCCTTCTAGAGCGCCAAAGCACAAAGATTAACAACTTTATGACCAACTTTCGAGCTGTAACTCCAATTTCTTTATTTATCCACGATTATAAATAAAGAAAACATTATATTAGTGGGACATGGATCTCATGCTATCTATTAGATGTTTACCACAAATCGTTTTTCTACTCGCTTCTGTCGAGACCCTATAAACCCTAACCCTAATCACTGTGTGTTCCCGTATCTCTGCGTATTTTACCGATCAAACCGCGCGTTCCGCCTCTCCACCAGCGTCTCCTTCTCTGTCCTCTCCCATGTCCGCTCCACCCTCGCGGCCTGCCTCTCCGAAGGTCCTCGCCTTCGGTCATGTCCCATTATCCGTTGGCGTGGGCACGTCTCCAGGGGATCTTGGCCCATTAGCCGCTGGCGTGGGTGCGGGATCGGGGGGCATCCCTCCCCCTTGCCCGTCGCACGACATTGTCAGCCCAAGCGGGCGCCGCTGAAGAAGAAGGCTTCAGCGACGAAGTAGGCTCCGCCGCGGAACTCGCTGCCGCCCCTGCACTCTGTTCCTCCATTGATGTTGCCAATGGCAACCTATGCACCGGGGGATCATTTTCCGCTGTCGGAGCCACCTCATATGCGACGTGGCCGTCCCCCAAAGTAGGCGGCTATTTTACCGTCCCCTTAGCTTTCGGCTAGGGTTTAGGAGGCTTACTGGATGCAGATGGCGGACGGGTTGGGGTCGGTGACTGGTAAGGCTCTCGCTTTACCTATCGCTGATGACATTCCACCTTTTCCCCGGCCTCGGTTCCTCCAGATGGGGCAGCCCCCGATGACAGCACTGGTCGAGGACCTCCCTCAGCCTTCTCGTGCTCCTCGTCCCACGCCTCCAATACTGGATCATGGTAGCCCACTTCAGCCCCTTCAACACAATTTCTCGGGTTGCTCCTTAGGGTTTGAGGAACCCTTAGAAGTTATGGTCATGAATGGGGTGCTTGATCCGGTTACGCTTTCCCGCCAACAATATGGGATGGTGGGTCGCCTACTCACGGATGTTCAACCTCGTAAGGATACTCTCTTCCGTATCCTCGCCAATGCATGAGGCAAATCGGCTATTAGTTTGGTCATCAAGGACGTCTCCCCTGAAGTCTTCGGCTTCTACTTTTCCAGGAAGGAGAATCGGGATTGGGTTAGGCTACATGAACCATGGTTCTTCGACGACAAACCCTTGATGCTGGCGGAGACGGATCCGTTCGTCCATGACCTTCCGACCATGGACAAGATGCAACTTTGGGTACATGCCCATGGTATACCCCAGAGAGTTAGCACTAAGACTACGAGCACTAGGATTGGGGAGGCACTGGGTGGGACGATGGACGTTCCTTGTGATGAATTCAGCCAGTGTTGGGGGGAGGGACGGTGAAGGTCCGCTACTGACACTCCCTTGACCGACCTATGTGTTGGAATATGTGCCTTAGGTTCCCTGAGTTCCAAGACCCGATCACCTGTTCTCTTACATATGTTAAGCTATCGGGCTTCTGTGAGAATTGTGGGTGTATAGGACATCCACCCACGGCCTACGACAGGTTGCCTCCGGGTTTTGCTCCATTGTTACACGAACCAATCCCTCCGCTGACTGTACCTCAGGGGGGGGGGAGGGGGGAGTGCACCTTGTTGAAATGGGAGTGGGTCGTCATCGGGAGGATCATCGGGAGCCTCGTGGGCAGGAATACTTGAGGAACCTACAGCGGCTCCAAGATTGAAGAGGGGCTCGATGGGGGAGCCTCGTGAAGATCAGGCGAGGGATAGGAAACAACCCCTCTAGACACCATGAGTCGTACGCCGGGGCTCGGGGGAAGTTGGGTACTCCCCCCGAGGTCACCCTGTTCTCACCCCGGTACTGGAGGTCATATGCTCAGTTTTATATCGGATAAAAAGTGTTACCCTTGGGTGACCCAGCGGTCTGTAGGCACTACCTTGAGCAGTGCTCGCCAATACTCTACTAGTTTTATGGTTTTGATTTTTCAGCTATACTTAGTCTGGTTCTCGTTTTATTTAGCCTTCGTGGCTCTCCCAATGCGTCCTGGACGTAATAGTAGTTATAGGGTTTTTGTGTTTGGCCTGTCAGGGCTTCCGAACATGTACTGACCCTTTTAATGGAATGAAATTACAGTTACTCTAAAAAAATAAGATGTTTTACCAGACAACGCTTTTGCAATGCTACTCTCGGTTTGATAGGATTTAGGAACTACTTAAACCTTCCACAACCCAACGAACGGTATGTGAACCACGTCATCCAATCATGATTTATGGTCCACGGTTCGCGAGTCAGTACGTTGTGGGGCGTCGATTTTGCAAACCGCGAACCGCTAAATCACAGTTGCGGCCGTGAGGCGCGACACGTGATTACGGTTGGTCGGTTCGCAAACCGTAATTCACGCGTCAACCAATCGTGAGACGACACGTGGTCTTCCTGGTTAAAAAAAACCGACCGTTAGCAACGGTCGGATAACGGTAATATTTGATTTTTTTAATCATTTAAACCACCAAATTCCATCTAGGGTTATTTGGAGTCCTTTTCAGTGGTGATCGTGGGACATTCTTCTACTCCCTCCCGGGTGTGGATCGCTGTGGTTCTGGATCGGTCGCTCTTGCTGCGCGCTTCTTTACGGACCTGGTGTCATTTCAGTTCGGATTAGGGGTTGCTCCTGCTCGAACACACGGTTGGTGCTGTGCCGATCTCCGGATCCCTCCGAGTTGGCTTGCAGGTGGTTGGTTCCAGATATACCGTGGGAAGCGTTTCTGTTTTCGGATTCATTGTGCGTGTGGACTACTCCCTCGTCGTCGCGGTTGGTAATCTTTGTATCACCTTTTGCTTTATCTGTGGCTTGTTGGATTTTTGCTCATCCCTAGATTCAGGTTCGTAGTATATTCCTTAGTATCTTTGCCTTTTTGGTAGGGGCCTGTCATTTTTTAGGTGTTGGCCTTTGTCGGGTTGTACTGGTATTTAGGCATTGGATTTCGACGAGTCATGTTTCTTTGTGTTTCAAGTTTTAGTGATATTTCACTGGATTATCTCTGCCGTTTAGCGATTTTGGTCGTCGGAGTGTCGGTGCCCCTACACTCTCTGAGTAGCTCAGCAACGATCCACACCCTTTAGACTGTAGAAACGCATCCCACAACCTGAGCTAGAACTTGTCACCTCCAAAGAACCGAGAGAAGGTCCACCTTCGAAACCGCTTTGCCGAGATCGCGAGAGATAGGGTCAAACTAAACCGGGCCGGTCAAACTGACTTGGGCGGGTCAACCCGACCCGAGTGGATCGAACTTACCCAAAAAGAACAACCTAGGCCCGAACCCACCAGGCCCAAACCCACCCTGGCTTAAACCTACCCCGGCCTAACCCGACCCGCTAGAAGGAAACCGACCCAATAAAATCCAACCCAGCCCAGCCGCCTCTGTCACGAGGAGGATCCCGAATGCATGAGGAAGACGGGGAGCTCAAGTCCGGCGAGCACCAGCCTCCAAACGACCGGCGGGCAGGACCACTGGCGACAACGACTCCCGAACCGGAGACCACCCGAGCACCAGACTCTAGTAGAAGAACGAAAGCAACGAATGAGGAACACTGCCTCCCTTCTCACCCATCCGGACCACCCACTAACTCTCAGATATGAGCCACCGACAACAAACCTCAGCAACACCGCACTTCACAAAAACAAAACCAAGCCACCGAGGCAAAATCACTGGCCTCACACAAAATAAAAGGAAAATGAGAGCAGAAGGGGAAAAATAACAGGGGAAATAGGGAAGGGAGGAGAATTTTCCCACCGGTGAGAGCCATGGCCGGAGCCATGGCCGACGCTGGTGAGGAAGAAGGGGTGGCGGGTAGGTTACAGAGGCGTGGGTTCTTAAGCGAAAAAGGGACGACAAAGTCGTTTCTTTTTGTGTCCCCCTTGTTTTTTTGAGGTTCACTTATTTTACAAGTTTGAGGGTTTGTTAACAAAGTCATCAGTTGGGGGCGTCGATGAGCTGAGATGAATTGTTGGGGTTCGAGGGTTCAGACCACGACAGAGATTTGCATTTTTGTCAAATGAGTTATACTTTTTGTTGATTATTATACTGATTTTTGTCAAATGACCTAGATGAGTATCTTTGAGGTTTAGTTTTTTTTTTTATACTAAAATCAGTTAAATTCTAATGCTTTAATGTTTGGCCGGAAAAGATGGAGTTGGGCGGAAAAATGGAGTTTGAAGGTGGAGTTTAAAGCTGAAAGATGTAGATGTTAGGGCTCGAGAGTTCATACCACGACAACTTTAACATTTTCAAATTCTTTAAAAAATATATAATTTATTAAAAATTTATGAAAATAAAGAATTAAGAAAAAGTAAAGAAAACAAATTTTAAATTAATGAATATTTTGAATTTATAATAAATTTTTTATGAATTAAATAATTAAAGAAAAGAATTTCTAAAATTATTAAAAAAATAAATTTTATGAAAAAATAAAAGTAAATAAATAAGAATGAATTAAATTTAAAGAATATTTATGAAGTATTTCATAAACTCTCTCTCTAGCCGCAAAAGCACAGCCGTGGCTATGGTTATGGCCTTTGACATGGTTTTGCTCCTCTCTTCCAAGCATACTCTCTAGTGCCTCTTCCTTTTAAGTCTTGTGTAGGTTTTTTCTGCTAGGGTTCATCTCGAACCGCCTCTAGCTACCGCTACGTTGGCTTCATCCAGCCACCAATGAAGCGTCTCTTGATCTGATTCGGTGCCCCCTACTCTCTACTGCCTCTTCCTTTTAGGTCTTGTGCATGTTTTTTCTGCTAGGGTTCCTCTCGAACCGCCTCTAGCTACCGCGACATTGGCTTCATCCCGCCACCAACGAAGCGTCTCCCGATCTGATTTGGTGCCCCCGCTACAACTCCAGTGCATGGCGACTGACTCACCTCGACATCATACCTTAACGCCGTCTTTTGTGTCGGCGTCTCTGGAGCCGTCGCAACCACCAACTCGAAAGTCGCCGCCGCCATCCCTCCCACCGCCACAGGCCCATCCTGCCCCTGACCTCCACCACCGCCCCTGCATCTACCGAGATATCTGAAGTTGCAGCAGCCGCCGCCTCGGAATCCCCCGCCTCCGTGTTGGGTCTCGAGGTAGGGTTGGAGATGAACCAACTCGCAGCGGAAAATCAATGAAAACCAAGAGACGATTAAAACCATGAAACAACTAACAAAGAATGGATTCACAAGAGAAAAATTCAGCACTAGTTCTTACCAAAACAAGAACACCGGTTAACGAATGATTGGCTTGAGTCTCCAAGACGCCTACGTATCCACATGGGAATCAAAGCCACGTAGTTCTTCTCTTTGAGGACTCAAGAACACAAAAATGGAGGAGGAAACTAGCCAAACCCGAAATGGCCATGGAAGAGGGAGAGAAAATGTGTTTCCTATTCTTGTCTAGTGTTTGTTATGTTGAAAAAAGATGACTTAAACATAACAAAACCCATATTTGTCCAACTAAAGGCATGGGACAAGTATGGTGTCAAGTAAGGTGTAAATAGGACAAAGTATGGCAAGACAAGATTGGGTTAGGTGGTGAATCACCAACACCTTAATCCTTGTCTTGCTTACTTAGTACTAATTAATCAAGACTTGATTAATTAGTTCCATGGGCCTTGGTTGCATGGGCCTTTCATGGGCCTCTTGGAACATGGCCCGTGACCATTTCCAACGAGGTCCCGTGATTCGCTCATCGCCTCCATGCCTTCCATACCGGAAATGTCCAACATTATCCGACGCGATCAATCCCAAGACTCCAAGCCTTGTCTCGATCCGTAAAGTCCTATTCACTTACGGGCACATGACCCAAAACCCAGTTTTGGTCATGTCCCGAGACAACTCCCTTTTGGCCATTCTCCATAAATGTGTCAATGAGTTTCATCCTCCGGTGTGACCCTTAGGTTTATGCATGTCAATAGATCAACGTAAAATCTCATTTTACTTGATCCTATTTAAGTGGCAACTAACGAGACTTTAGTATTGCCTGACACTACATAACGAATCGACCCTGTCGATTCTAACCTTTCCGTCGTCCCTGTCATTATCCTTTTATCTCCGATATCCTGATTGAGATAAGGCATAGAGCCGTCATCCTTATTATTCTCAATCACCGTTCCTTGATATGTGAGATGACTGAAGATATGATACCCAGTATCATGTGCATGGCCATGCTATTCTTCCAGTCACTCTCGATCAAGCGGCCGAGAACCGATATCTTTCCCATACCTTAGTATGAGGGATAAATCCCTTAGCCGTCTTTCGTGTCACTCATGTAGCCCGTCCCCAAGCCAATCCTGGCCGTTATGGAAGCCCTGTTACGGACAACGTTAGGCTCAGGTCAAACTCAGTTGTTGACTACATAGCGATCACAAAGACTCCTTGGTCTAAGGATACATGACAAGCTACAACACTGAATATGTTCATGACTTAATCTATGGCACATATTCAGGGCGGGTCATCCAATATCATGTCCCACATGATATCTATGATCAGACTCCGGAATCTCATTCCAATGACTAACAGAACGTAAGCCATAAAGAGCCATCTTTCATACTAGTCGCTTCTAGTGAAGCTTTGTTGACTAGGGACCCATCGAGTGTGATCTATCTCGATCTATGGTTCTATTCGCATGGTGGGCATAGATCAGAGCACACATCGATATATTACTCCAACACATAAGTAATATAAAGCCGCTTTAATTTTATTGCTAACGATGATATATACATTTGGACATTTAGGATTGAACTACGGGCACTAAGACTAACAATCTCCCACTTGCCCTAGTTCCAATCTAAACTCCAATATGTCCCCATCGACTTTACATGTCTAACATGTTCAGGCAGTGACACTGCCTTAGTCAACGGGTTGGCTATGTTATCATCTGTTGCAATGTCGGTTATCTTCACTTCACCTCAGTTCAGTATTTATTTGATGAGGTGGATACGCCGCAGTACATGTTTGGATTTGTTATGCGATCTAGGCTTTTAGCTTGCGCAATGGCCCTTGTGTTGTCGCAAAATGGATTCACCGGACTGGATGGGTTTTTAATTACACCCAGCCCTGCCATGAATTTCCAAATCCACATAGCCTCCTTAGCTGCCTCTGCAGCATCCATGTACTTGGCCTCTGTCGTAGATTCGGCAATGGTATCTTGCTTTACGCTTTCCCAGCTAAAGCTCTGCCATTCAGCGTAAGCACATATCCTGATTGACTTCTAAAGTCATCTGGATTTGTCTTGGAAAACTAGCGTCTACTCATCCTTCGACGACTAGTTCAGCATCATCTTTCCCCCGGGTTAGAATGATGTCTACTGGTACAACATAAGGCTTACGAGACGTCTGGTCTCATACATGTCATGGCATATATGATCGATCCTGCCCCCAGGCGCATAGGATTCTCATCATCCTTTTCAGCTCATCAGGTGTCTTAGGACACTGAGTCTTGCTGAGATGAATGCCATGACTAGTGGGTAAGAGTCCTTTCTTTGAATCGAGCATTAAGAACCTACTCAATGCCTTGTTCACATAGGTTCCCTGACTTAAATCCAAGACCCTCTTGGTGCGATCTCTACATATCTTAATCCTTAAGATATGAGAAGCATCGCCTAAGTCCTTTATTGAAAAACACTTCCTCAACCAAGCTTTAGTCTCGTGCAAGGTTGGGATGTCGTTTTCAATGAGAACCAGAAAGGTAATATTGCTCCCACTAGCCTTCTTATAAACGCAAGATTCATCCTCGTTCTTGATTAAGCCAAATCCAATTACAGCTTCATCAAAACGAAGGATCCAACTCCGAGAAGTTCGTTTCAATCCATAAATGGATTTCAACAACTTATAAATTTTTCCTTTATTCTTCGGATCGTCAAAACCTTTGGGCCGAGACATACAAACGTACTCAGTCAAATTTCCATTTAGGAAAGCGGTTTTGACATCCACTTGCCATATTTCGTAATTATAATACGCAGTTATGTCAAGAAGAATTTGGATCGATTTTGACCATAGCCACTAGGGAGAAGGTTTCCTCATAGTCAATCCATGCCTATAACCTTTCGCCACCAGTTGAGCTTTGTAGGTCAGAGGGTTGCCATCCATGTCCATCTTCACCTTGAAGATCCATTTGCATCCGATGGTCTTTACACCATTGATGGGATCAACCGGTTCCCAGACTCGGTTGTCCGACATGGATTGCATTTCCTCCCTCATGGCTCCCAGCCATAACTCGGAGTCGGGCCCATCCACGACTTCTTGAAAGGTGGCTGGATCATCGTGATCCACCATGACTTCATTGTCACCTCCGGATACCATATCTTGGAGGTGGAAGATTGATCCTTTCAAATCGCCTTGGACCTTCCGGAATTGTAACAGGAATTGGTTCTTACTCTACGACAATCTCTGGCTCCTTTCTACTGGGTTGCCAATTGGTTTAGACAGATCTGTACCATCCTGAATTTCTTCGAGATGCACAGTCCTCCCAATGACGTCTTTGGAAACAAAACTTCTTTTCCATAAAGACCCCACCCCAAGCGACGAACACCATGTTCTCACTGGGATTGTAGAAATAGTATCCCCTTGTTGCTTTGGGATACCACACGAAGGTGCATATCTCAGATCTTGTTTCGAGCTTAGTCGAAACCAAATGTTTCACATAAGCCTCGCAACCACAAATCTTTAGGAAGGACAAAGCGGGCATCATCCCGTACAATTTTTAAAATGGTGTCCCTTCCACACCATTCGTCGAAGCCCGATTCACTATGAATGCGGTCGTCTCTAGAGCAAAACCCCTAAAAGAGATTGGGAGATCAGTCCAACTAATCATGGAACAGACCATTGTCTAACAATGTCCGATTTCTCCGTTTGGCTACACCTTTCAACTACAGTGTCCCAGGAGGAGTCCATTCCAAAAGGATCCCATTTTCTTTTAGATGATCTAATAACTCTGTGGTCAAGTATTTTCCACCTCGATCCAATCGAAGTGCCTTAATACCTTTGTCGAGCTGGTTTTCTACTATAATCTTAAACTCTTTGAATTTATCAAAAGCTTCAGACTTATGTCTCACCGAATAGACATAACCATATTTACTGTAATCATCAGTAAATGTGATAAAGTAGCTAAAACCCCTCCTGGCAAGTGAACTTATTGGTCTACACACATTCGAGTGTATCAGCCCCAATAATTCACCCGCCCTTTCATCGCCATCGATAAAGGGCACTTTAGTCATTTTGCCCATCAAACAAACCTTACACCTATCGATCGAATGGAATTCGAATGAACCTGAAAGCCCACACTTCTGAAGTGCTGATAGGCGCTTCTTGTTTATGCGACCCAAATGACAGTACCATAACAGAGTTAGGTTTAAATCGTTGGATTTAGACCTCTTGGTATTAACGGAATATATAGAACTTGAGGCATTGTTACCCATATCTAATATGTACAATCCTCCAACCATGTCAGTACTGGTATAAAACATATCATTGCATAGAACATTGAAAACTCCATTTCCAATATTAACATTATATCCTTCCTTGTCAAACACGGATACAGATATAATATTCCTACTAAAAGTAGGTATGCAATATACATTATACAATACTAAGACAAGGCCTCTTGGCAAAGCAAGACTCATGGATCCTACAGCAATTGCCACAACTCTGAGGTCCATTTCGTGCTTTCCAAATCTCTCCTACTTTCAGCCACCATATATTAGTGCATGTGTGAGATTCAGTCATGGTATCTAATACCCATGAATCTTTGGAAGTAGAGAGATGTAGCTCTATAGAGTTAATACCGAATGAAGGCACGATCCCACCGCCCTTCCTTAGATCATCCAGGTTTCCTGATGAAGGCGCAGTCCCACTGCCCTTCTTCAGATCATCCAGGCTATTTGATGAAGGCGCAGTCCCACTGCCCTTCTTCAGATCAGCCGTGAACTTCCTGTAATCCCGGTTCCAATGACCAGGCTGTTGGCAGTAGAAGCAGACATTCTCAAGTGTCTCATCTTTCCTGCCAAGTGCGCATGGGCCCAGCCCTTGCCACTTCCAATTCCCTTGTTGACCATCAGAATATCCTTGGATCCCAGATCCCTGAGATATTCTTCTCAGCAGTTAATGACACTTCATGTAACTCTGATATGGTCTTAGAGAAAGCCTTGTCAAGGACATATTCTTTGCGTTCAGACTTGAGGACTATCCTCAAAATTCTGTACCAGTCCAAATAGTTTGTCCCATTTAGCTTGACCCTGTCAAGAATGGTTTTTAATGACAAACTATTAATGTTCGCTGAACTTGCCATTTGATCTACAACAGATAAAATTCAATCAGTAAACTGAATAAATTTTATGAAGATCAAGCTTAAACACCAACAATCGATTCTAAACCTTTAGAATCTGAAACCAAGATCCTTGATTCACTCGATTAAGCTGAACTAATGCTCACCACTTAATCGAGCTATGTAGGTAGGACTCCATCCAATCACATCCAATGTGACTCCTGGCTAGGGTATGTACTTATGTACACGACTTACCCTATCTGTTACCCTAGCTCAACCTCAGGCCGAGAATCGTAGTCGGGTCCACCAATTTTCAACTATGGCTCGTCACTATGTAGGTGCTCCGCTAATGCGCACGACACCCACATATGTCGTCCAAACCTACTACCCCGCTTTCCCATGGATGCTCCGCTAATGCGCACGACACCCATAGGACGGGGAGGTAGTAAGGTGTTGATGATTGGGAGGTATCGGACATGACCCGCTTTTACTTGTCCAGTTGTGTTCAAAACTTTGGCACATCCTAGATGCGATGAGCACATCAACTACATTCCAAATGCAATGATGCCTCAAATTACATCCAATGTAATTCTTCCTTTGAACCCTTCAACTACATCCAATGCAATGACGATTCTAAGGGCTCACACACAAGGATTAAAATTCCAATTTTATCTTTGCATGTGAGATGATATGCTCGGTAAATAAAGTTAAGCATGCAATTCTAAAACACATAGAATTAATCATGCATAAACTAAACCAAGCATAAAGCGATAAATGTGCACATAATAGCCCCCTAAACTAACTCCCACTAGCTTCTTGAGCTCCACCGACTCCAAGCCGATGCCAACACCCGAAAAGCCACCAAATGACCTTTTCGCCCTTTCTTCGTCTTGAGTAAAATATTACAATTTAATACACGACTCGCAGGTCGGGAATAAATAAATATTACAAACAAGTGGTTCGACGACCACACCTTGAAAGAATAATTACACGCTAACATTAATGGCTCGCAGGCCGTGAAAAGCGATAAATAATTAAATCGAGCTCGGGGCTATTATGTACACCATGCCAACATCACATCACACATCGTGTTATCAAACAAGCATGTTATCAAACATCATGTGATTTTCCGGTTTTAATTAATAGCCAAGTTTCGAAATTTTTTGATGCTCGGTTTATCGAAACCGTTCAAAAATGAAACTTTTGAACATTTGATCTTCGAGTTCATCATGACGGTTCCAAACTCGTCATAACTAACAAAACGGTTTAGCCTTGGCATATCAACCATCCAATGGTCATGCTTGGCCTAGCTCCGTCCAACGGAGCCCCGTTCGGTCCCGGTTTCGGCTCCCCGAGAGTCCCGCTCCCGAGACCCGAAAAATCAAATTTTTTTCAAAATTTCCAGATTTTGAAATAATTTTCAAAAATTCATTTTACATGCATTAAATCCATAAACAATAATTTAAAACATGTTATCAAACAATTTAGCAAAACAACATGCCAAAAACGAAACTTTCAAGCAAAACCGAAACTTTGAACACCGTCTTGTGAATCCCAAAGGTAGCACGGCTCTGATACCACTGTTGGGTCTCGAGGTAGGGTTGGAGATGAACCAACTCGCAGCGGAAAATCAATGAAAACCAAGAGACGATTAAAACCATGAAACAACTAACAAAGAATGGATTCACAAGAGAAAAATTCAGCACTAGTTCTTACCAAAACAAGAACACCGGTTAACGAATGATTGGCTTGAGTCTCCAAGACGCCTACGTATCCACATGGGAATCAAAGCCACGTAGTTCTTCTCTTTGAGGACTCAAGAACACAAAAATGGAGGAGGAAACTAGCCAAACCCGAAATGGCCATGGAAGAGGGAGAGAAAATGTGTTTCCTATTCTTGTCTAGTGTTTGTTATGTTGAAAAAAGATGACTTAAACATAACAAAACCCATATTTGTCCAACTAAAGGCATGGGACAAGTATGGTGTCAAGTAAGGTGTAAATAGGACAAAGTATGGCAAGACAAGATTGGGTTAGGTGGTGAATCACCAACACCTTAATCCTTGTCTTGCTTACTTAGTACTAATTAATCAAGACTTGATTAATTAGTTCCATGGGCCTTGGTTGCATGGGCCTTTCATGGGCCTCTTGGAACATGGCCCGTGACCATTTCCAACGAGGTCCCGTGATTCGCTCATCGCCTCCATGCCTTCCATACCGGAAATGTCCAACATTATCCGACGCGATCAATCCCAAGACTCCAAGCCTTGTCTCGATCCGTAAAGTCCTATTCACTTACGGGCACATGACCCAAAACCCAGTTTTGGTCATGTCCCGAGACAACTCCCTTTTGGCCATTCTCCATAAATGTGTCAATGAGTTTCATCCTCCGGTGTGACCCTTAGGTTTATGCATGTCAATAGATCAACGTAAAATCTCATTTTACTTGATCCTATTTAAGTGGCAACTAACGAGACTTTAGTATTGCCTGACACTACATAACGAATCGACCCTGTCGATTCTAACCTTTCCGTCGTCCCTGTCATTATCCTTTTATCTCCGATATCCTGATTGAGATAAGGCATAGAGCCGTCATCCTTATTATTCTCAATCACCGTTCCTTGATATGTGAGATGACTGAAGATATGATACCCAGTATCATGTGCATGGCCATGCTATTCTTCCAGTCACTCTCGATCAAGCGGCCGAGAACCGATATCTTTCCCATACCTTAGTATGAGGGATAAATCCCTTAGCCGTCTTTCGTGTCACTCATGTAGCCCGTCCCC
Source organism: Erodium maritimum (assembly GCA_963921825.1). Taxonomy (NCBI): domain Eukaryota; kingdom Viridiplantae; phylum Streptophyta; class Magnoliopsida; order Geraniales; family Geraniaceae; genus Erodium; species Erodium maritimum. Next base: position 96,990,959 of record OY997588.1, on the reverse strand, counting down.
AAGCCAATCCTGGCCGTTATGGAAGCCCTGTTACGGACAACGTTAGGCTCAGGTCAAACTCAGTTGTTGACTACATAGCGATCACAAAGACTCCTTGGTCTAAGGATACATGACAAGCTACAACACTGAATATGTTCATGACTTAATCTATGGCACATATTCAGGGCGGGTCATCCAATATCATGTCCCACATGATATCTATGATCAGACTCCGGAATCTCATTCCAATGACTAACAGAACGTAAGCCATAAAGAGCCATCTTTCATACTAGTCGCTTCTAGTGAAGCTTTGTTGACTAGGGACCCATCGAGTGTGATCTATCTCGATCTATGGTTCTATTCGCATGGTGGGCATAGATCAGAGCACACATCGATATATTACTCCAACACATAAGTAATATAAAGCCGCTTTAATTTTATTGCTAACGATGATATATACATTTGGACATTTAGGATTGAACTACGGGCACTAAGACTAACACTCCGTCCCTGCAACCGCCACGCCTTTCTCCCTGGCCTCTACCACCGCACCCTCTACCCACAAGCCCCTGTCTATCCTTCCCCACTGATGATCACAGGATCGATTGTACAACAGAAGCAGAGCGTCGCCCTCGAGAAACCCAGCGGTATTCAGGACCCCTTTGAGCACTATTTCGTAAGTCGCCTTTACTTTTATTGTTCTTAGGATTTGGATGTTAGTTCAATACTGTTTTAGTTTGGTTTATCTTAGTTATTTCAATATTGTTCTAGTTCATTTGATTTGGATGTCAGTTGTAGGTCGCCTTTATGGCATTTCAACAAAACATCTTAGACGTTTTTCAATAGATAGGGTTATTATGTTTGTCCCGTCAGAGTTTTCAGACATGTACTAACTCTCTTAAAGAAAATATATTGCATGTTTACTAAAACATGAAGTATTTCATAAATTAACAATATTATTAAGCATGAATTAAAATATTAGTGAATTTATAATGAATGAGGATAAGATGGTCTGTTAACTCATATCTCAACACTTAATTCAAAGGTGAAGGGTATATTGGTCGTTTTATGTGTAGTTTTAATTTATGTTGACAGAAATGCGTGACCAATACTTAATGTAGTGCATTTGCCATTTTAAAACGTTGGGTAGTGTAGTGGTTGTGATCAATACTTAAGAGTATGTTTAATTATTTACCCTATTAACAATAATAAAATTGAGAATGACCCTATCAACCAACTTAAATTGCCTCAAGTCGCTAACATATAAACATATCATTCAACTATGTATATACAATTATATTTACGCATATGATGACTCAAAGAATCACATTTTGTATCTATACAATTATCTAATGCATCATTTATGTATATATATATAATCATCAACGTATATAATAAGCAAAACATTTACATTTCTAAATAAAAAACATGCATATAAGTATATGATTTATGACTGAAACACATAAAACATACCCATGGCCGGAGCAAAACATGTTTGAATACACAAGTTTACCAACCTTGAAGCCCAAGAAAAAACAGGTCTGAATACCCAGATTTTCCAACCTTTAAGCCCAGATAGTAACCAGCAGTTACCTACCACCACTCTACCCTGTTCTATAAAGGATTGAAATCTACTCCCCTGTCCACAAAAACCCCGAAGCCCCGTAAGAGGTAGGGGGATCTTGCAGATGCAGGTGGCCAGGACCATACACGAAAGAGACATAAACCGATCTCTTAGACTAATCAATCAAAATTCCAGTGACAAAGCCCCATGCTTTCACCGGAGGCCAACCCCAAACCGGCAATTCCGACCACAGAAGTGGACGGGGGCACAGGAAGATCAATCGAAGAGTAAAGAATCGAAAGGGGGAGGAAAACCTAGCTTAGACAGAGGAGGGAAGAAGGCATACCTGTCCCCGACCTCGAGATGTAAAGGTGAGGAGAGGAGTCCCGAAGAGCCACCAAAGGAGAAAACTGACCCAACAGCGAAGACGTAGATCTAGAGCCACAACGATCCTTTGAAAGGAAACACGTCCCACGACCAACGCCATGAGTCGTCGCCAGAACCTGAAGAGAAGATATCCTCCTCCAAGAAGCCGAAGGGAGCCAATGCGCCCGAAGCCTCAAAGAACCACCAAACCTTGACGTTCCTAGGAAGATGAAGAAACGCGTCCATGATCAGCACTGAGAAAGACCCCTCAACTGCTATGGGCAATCCCCCACAACACCTCCTCAAAGATAAAACAATGGATTCGGAAAATCCGGAGGCCAACACCAAACCGGCCCGATATCCTTATAGCTGCTAGAGGAGCCGAACAAATCCGACAAGCAGATCCGACGAGGAGGGAGAAGGGGAGCACCAGAAACCGAGTCCGGACGAAGCACGACGAGAGAACAACGAATTGCAAAACATGACTGGGCCTAGGGACCATGCCCACGAGCTTGACCCAGGTTGCAAGCTGACCGAAGCCCACACATGTGGCCTAGACCCAAGGAAGACCTGGTCAGGCCAAGGCCCGTGCAGGCCCAGCCCAAACTAAGCTGGAGTAGGCCCGAGCCCAACCAGGGAAACTGGACCCAAGACTAGACTCTTACCAACTGAACCCAGCTCCGGGAGAGGCCTGCACAAGCCGGCGAGAAGAGCAAACTCATCGATGACTGACCCGTAGAACCCGACGAGTAGAGCAACCCAACTTCGGCGATAGACCAACAGAACCCAACGAGCACGAACCCCGAGCCAAGGAAGAAGACCAACAAAATCAGAGCAGGCGACCGGAGAAAATAGATCAGGGCGGCGGGCCACCAGATCCGTCCTTCGATACGCCAAGCCGACTGCCGACGAATCCTTCAACAAAGAAGAACGGTTGTCGAGCAACAGCGAAGGAAAAGGAAAGGAGAGACGAGGGATTTGGATTCATGGGAGGGAAGAGGCTTTGGAAAGCAGGGAGACGAGGTCGTAACAGACAGAACCCCACCGGCGACATCCCTAGCCGGACGCCGCTGGTGGAGAAGGGGAAAAAGCCCTGGTTTCAGCAAAAAAAGGGGTAGAAAGTTGAGAGGTTTTTTGTCAGGCTGTCTTAACTTATCTCACAATTGTTCCCCTTTTTATTGAGTTGGAGAGTGGTTAAGATCTTTGGTTGTGCTTACTTACATTACAAGGCTTTGCTCTACGAACCTTATTAAAGGCATCATTTGTTTGTAAGTCACCATATTTTGTGGATGTATCCTTTTGTCTTGTCTTTGTTTTGAAGACTTGGGTTTTAATACAAAAATTGATGATTAAAAAATAGAGTACCAAAATAGGATCACGGTGAAAGGTGCACAATTTGCTCTTAATCATATTTGCACATACATGCTGAACCAAGCAGGGAGAACATATGTATCTTAACATACACACATATAGTCACGCCCCAATTTCAGTAAATCGAACTCGGGACGCGAACGTTTTTAAAAACATAAAAACACTTGAAACCTGTTTTCATTAAATCACTTTAAAATAACAATTTAGTTCAACAAAATAATAATTACAACTTAAAACACGTCCCAACAAGTGGACAAAAACGAGGTACACGTCACTAGACTCAAAACACCCAGAAACCCGCTTCAAGCTTCAGAAGCTCACCTAGTCCGTCCCACGAACAGTACCTATAGGAAAAGCAGCTAGGGGTGAGCGTTCGCTCACCACCACGGATAACAAACTGACTACGGCATAATTAGCAGAAAAAGCAAGTAACACCAACAACAACTCAACACCGGGGAACACCATCCCCAACCCAAGTACTCTAACTGAACATACACCCACTATTGCCTTCCCTGACCAACTCGACACCCTGACACGTAAAGTAGACCCGACACAACCATTGACGACCTCTTCCAAGGACTCAAAAGAAAGTTACGCAATACCAAACAGCATCACAAGGGATCACACCCCAAACAAGATCACGAAGGATCGCACACCAAACAAGATCACAAAGGATCGCAAACCAGCTGCCAAGAATGCTCACGCCCTCCCGGGACTCTAACCCGGTCAGGCCAACCCAAGAATGCTACAACTTACCGAGACTCTAACTCGTAAGCCAGCCGGAAAATACTTGCACTTACCGGGACTCTAACCCGTAAGCCAGCCAAAGTATGCGTGCAACTTACCAGGACTCTAACCCGTAAGCCAGCCAAAGTATGCTCACAAACCCAAACCACACACGCGCGGCCAGGACCCCATTATTGGCGGGCGGGCCCCCTACCCCGTCTGAACATACAGACGCGTGTGATCGTGGACCCCCATTTCATGAAGCGGGCCCCCAACCTCAGGTAACCATAATCACAAACACAATCACAAGCAAGTTCAACAACCAGTAACAACACAGGTTCAACACTCACATGCACTCAAGGCCACCAAGACACCAACAGTAAAACTCGGACTCAACAGCCCCACAAGCACTCACGGCCTCCCAAGACACACCGACAGTACGACACGGACTCAACAGCCCCACAGGCACTCACGGCCTCCCAAGACACCAACCATAAAACACGCTTGCAACTTACCGAGACTCTAACTCGTAAGCCAGCTAAAGAAAGCTTGCAACCCCCCGAGACTCTAACTCGGTCAGGCCAGCCAAGACACCAACCTTAGTACACGGTCTCTCAAGGCCACCCAAAACACCAAAGGTAAAGACACGGGTTCAACAACCCCACGGGCACTCATGGCCACCCAAAACTCAACAATAAAACACGCTTGCAACTTACCGAGACTCTAACTCGTAAGCCAGCTAAAACACCAACAATAAAGTACGGGTTCTCATGGCCACCCAAACACGAATAATAACACGGGCTCTCATGGCCACCCAAGACTCAACAATAATAATACACGGGCTCTCAAGGCCACCCAAGACTCAACAATAATAATAATAATACACGGGCTCTCAAGGCCACCCAAGACGCCAAAATAAACAATCAACCTCCGGCTTAACCCAAGCCTCCAACACTCCTAATATCAACAGTTTCACAATCAACCTCCGGGCATGGTCATATGCCTCCAGTACTCCTAATATCAACAAGTTCACAATCAACCTCCGGGCATGGTCATATGCCTCCAGTAAATCAATTATCGCTAAGTTCTCTGCTCCTACGACACTACTAAGTGCCACATGCAATTCTACATTTAACTTTCCCTAGTCAGGGCCGAGATCCGGCTACTTTTCCCTACCTCGTGCGTGTTCTCCCAAAAGCCAAACCACGAGCTCCGGTGATGATCTCAGTCACTCACCCAGCTTTCCCTTGCCTCGGTCCGTGGCACGATCTAAAGGAACACAATTTGAAGTCACTAAACAACTCGCAGGAATAAACCGAAAACCATTAAACTCGAAGCCCAAACTTAACCCCGACAATGTCGATCACTCCTAAACTTCCTAATTACTCGACATTGTCGATAAAGGACCCGTAAAGGCCCGATTCGCCCGACATGGCGAATCTGCCCGGTTTTTGTTAATTGCCTTTTGGAGCTCCAAAAGCCCCCGTTTTCGTTTCTACGGTCTTAGAATAGTTCAAGGAACCCAATGTACTTGCCCGAATCGCATTCCGACTCCCGAGTCAATTAAATAACGTTTAAAGTTTCTAAACCCGATAAATTACAACTTCTCCAATTTAATTCCAATTTACGATTCGGTTAAGGATAAATGGTCCGGGGAACGTTTTAAACCACCCGAACGATAAAACCCGAGCACTCGAGCACGTGGGCCCCACCCACATTACTTGGGCCGTGGCCCTAGGGTTTCAAAGAGGCTCAGCCACCATGGTGGTGGCCGGCCCTAGCTCCGGCCAGCCACCTCCTAAGGTGGCCGGCCACCTCCCATGGTGGCCGGGGCTTCTCCCGAGCCCCTGGTCGCCGGAAAACGTTCAATTTAAACCTCCAACACCTCTAAAACGTGCCCAACAATTACCCCAACACCAAAACCACCTTACACTAATAGTTTCACCCAAACCCTAACATTTGAAAACTATCAAAATGACGATCGGTTCGGTGCTTACCCAAGAGGAGAACGAGGGGAAGACAATTGCTCTTCGTCTTGAGACGATCCAAGGGTTGGATACTCTTCAAACCCTAGCTTTCCCTCTCTTCCTTCTTCTTCTTCTTCTTCTCCTTCTCTCTCTAAACCCTCTCTTCCTTTCTATTTTAAATAAACTAACTCAAATTCTATTTTTTTTCTTCTTTTAACCCTTAATTTCGGCCACACCTCCCATCCACTCATTTTCCCCCCAAAAATAACACCACCACTAATTGGACAAGTGGCAAGGTGGGTCCCACATCTTTTGGAAAATATCTAGTTGATATTTTCCAATCAGTTTCGCGAAAAACGGACGTTTCGGGCCCTGAACGGGCACTTTTCCCAAGAAATGACGAAAATTGGCGGGCTTCAAGGAAATGGCTCAACTAAGACCGCTGCGACGACGGTTAAGCTTTTTGGATCCAAAACGGTCCTCGAATGGACCAAAACGTCTCTCGGTTGACTTTTCCAGCGAAAAGTCAACATTTCTTAAATTGATCAGAAAGTTGCCCTGAGTCCCCCGGAACTCACTTTGGTCAATAACGGGGTCAACTTAAGTTCGGTATGACACTCGGGGTCATTTTAGGTTCACTTAACTGTCAGTCTTAAATTTTTTAAATTTTCCTGTTTTTCGCAGGTTTGAATGGCGTTGACGGGGCGTGGTTATTACACACATATATATATAGGGGGACATCAGGTGCGAACCACTCTTATGGTGTGAATCTGCGAACACCAAATCTGGTTTGAGAAAAACGTGAACATGCTTTGAGAAAATAGCATCGCAGTTTACAAAAAATAAGTTTGAGAAAACAACATTTTACTTTGAGAAAATATAGTTTGAGAAAATAACGTTTCTGGTTTGAGATTTTTTTTATCTTAGAATATTCACCTCAAACCAGGAATGTTATTTCCTTAAACCGGATACACTTAACAAGCGAGTTCGCAGGTTCACACCATAACAACTAGTTGCACCTGATTACACTCATATATATATAAGATTCTATCCAAGATTTGGGCATTAAGACTTAAGGCAGTGATTGGTTTTCTAATAGGTGATGATGAACAAACATGTTTTATCTCTAGCATGCAAATTATTGATGGGATACTCATAGCTTCTGAGGTTGTTCAATACCTCAAATCCTCAAAGTCAAAAGTTATTATCTTCAAGAAAGATTTTAAAAAGGCTCCAGTTTCAAGTGGAGCTTTGTTATGCATTTATTGAATAAGATGGGTTTTGACACTCAATGGAAATTTTGGATGATTTCATGTTTTAGAGCCTATGTGTCTATTCTGATAAATGGAACCCCTAGTCCTGACTTCCAACTCCAGAAGGGGCTTAGGTAGGGATGTGCATTATCACCTCTTATCTTTGTGCCTGTACTAGAAGGATGAGTCAATTAATGAGGACTGTTGTTGGAAAAGATTTCATCAAAGGAATTAAAAGTGAGACTTCAGGTCCAATAATTTCGCATCTACAATTTTCAGATGACTCCATTTCCCCCTCAAATCTTCCGCATAAGGTATAAGGTGTTTGAAATATTCCTTCAAGGTGTTTTATCTCTTTGCTGGAATTTCAGTAGATTATGAACAATCCCTTGTAGTTCCTTTGAATCTAGAACTTCAAGAAGATCAAAATTTTCTTGATATTCTTAGCTGTTCAAAACTTACTTTGCCTCTCCCTTATCTGGGTTTTCCTCTTGGAGCTAATTTTAAAAGAATCAACTCTTAAACTCCAAGCATCAATAATTTCAAGAATTTCCTAGGGTTCTAGTAAGTAAAGTTACTTATATTTGGAGGGAGGATAACTCTAATCAAATCCACTCTAGGTGCTTTACCTCTCTACTTCTTCTCAATTGTTAAAGCCCCAAAAGGAGTAATCAGGGTTGTGGAAAGCTGGAAGAGAAGATTTTTATGGCATGGTAACTCCTCTCCTCATGTCTTCTGAAAGTAAATTGGGGAAATGTATATAGATCCAAGGATCAAGGTGGTTTGGGAGTAAAAAAATATCAAGTTCTTGAACATTTCCTTATTATCAAAATTTTGGTGGAGGTTTTCGTTAGAAATTAATGCCATTTAGAAGCAGGCATTTTTGCTAAATTTGGATGGGATCTTTCCATTTTTACTAAAGTATGGAGGTGTTGCTTCATGCCTCACATTCTGTCTCTGTTAAAGGATCCTTCTTTCGTTGATTTTTTTTGGATTAAAGGGACTTCATTGGAGGTTAGGGAATGGCCAAATAATATTTTTCTGGCATGATATCTAGTGGGGAGACACTGCCTTCAAACATTTATTTCAAAAGATCTATTCAGTATCTCAGTCCAAGAAAATCTTGGTTGCAGAAGTCTAGGTTGGCTCTCAATGGGAGCTGAACTTAAAAAGAGCTCCAAGGGGTTGGGAACTAATTTTTTTGGTGCATTCTAGGAAAAATCATGGTTGCTATTCATTTATCCCAACAAGATGATGTGCTGGGTCTGGGTCAACAAAAGCTTTTCTGTGCAGAAATTATACTCTTTACTTGAACAACAAGGTAATCAAAATGTTCATATTGTAACCTGGACTAAAAATATCTGGATCTCAGGTATACCTCCAAAAATCATCGCTTTCTGTTGGCTTGCATGTATTGAAGCCATCCCAACTAAATGTTTCATTGAAAGTAAATGTATGTAATTATCTTTTCAAAATTTGATCTGTCCTGTTTGCAATTGGGACTTCGAAGATAGTCCATATATTCTATTACATTTTTCAAGGGCCTGGATAGTGTGGAGCCTTATCTTTGATTGGTGGGGAGTTATATGGGTCATTTTTATCTGATGTCAATCAACTCCTATCATCTTGGTGTGCTCTATTCAATTTTTTTTAAAGCTTCATGAGGAAGGATGGTTCAATTATGTTGTTGGAAATTATGGTTGGCCAGAAACTACTATATTTTTCAAGGCATTCAGTGGTCACATAAGGAGATCTTCCAATTTTTTTTGCAGCAAGCCTACAGTTGGTAATGGGAAAAATTCAAGGATACAAAAGTATATTTCTCTTATCAAATGTGGATGTCTTCTCCAAAATCTTGTTTTCTTTGGAAGAGTTCAGTCTCACTCCTTGTTTAGAAACCCTCATTATCTCAAATCTTATTCTTTTTTGGTGATTTGGAGCTTGGAAATTCTTAGGCTCTCTTCTTGATGGCTTGTTTGCATTGCAAGTCAGATCTTCAGTCTGCAGAAGGTAGTCTCTCTTGTTCTACACTTTAAGGTGTGCCTTATTCATGTCTAGGACAGTTCCTTTGTCAGTAATATCATAGCTGGGGTAGGCTTAAAGTTGGGGTTTGGGTGGTTTGGGGAGTGTTGTTGAGCTGTGGTAAGGTCATTGGGTTCTTTTGGTGTTTATGTGTACTGCAGGTTTGGCTCCTTCTTTGTGTGTTGGCAGACATCTACTCTTAGTTTTTTTGTTCTTCCTTTGTGAGTGGGTAGTTTTTTTAGGCATGACTGTGTGTCTTGGCTGGTTCTATCTTTCTCTGGCTGTTTTTTATGGCAGGGTTGGCCTGTGCTTAGTATCATCTGACTTAGGAACATTCTCTACTAGCTTTCAAGACAACATTTCCATCTCCCAAATTGCCTCATTTAGGTTGCTTGCAGCTCAAGTTTTCTTCACCTCTCATCCTTTAGGCATCAAAACTTATTTCCTCACTAATCCATAATTTAATTGAATTCATCAAACTTGTTGTCATGCATTTTCTTCAACTGGTTGCATATCATCTTTATTATGACAACTTAAAAGCTCAAGATCTGAACTCGTCAATTAAACTTAGGATTTTCGACTCTTGATAACTTTTAATTTGTGAAGCATACAAGGTCTTAGTAGAATCATTTCATACTTATTGTGAAGCCCTTTTCATTAAGTTCAATGTTGTTTTCATAGGATAGGAAAGTCCTTTGGGTGGTAATCTGCCAGTTTACTACCCTTTTGTTTGTATCTCTTCTATTTTGCCTTATGTGGTTCAATCCTTTTGTGGGTTTTTGTGATCTGTAGCTTGGTGATTTATATTTGTCTTTTACTTTAAAAGAGGTTATGATCTAATTTGATTTACCGATAAAAAAGTACATATCGATGAAAAAACTAATTTCACATGTGATTTAGTGTGCATAATCCAGACTCTAATACCATTTGAATGACTGATTAAACATAACATGCTTGCATCAAATAAAATATTTGATCCTAAAATGATCTATTACATCTCAGTAAATGATAAAATTGTAATACTACTTACTTGATATGTAGAGAAAATTCGAGTTAGCTTTGAAAATACGAACCCTCTAATGTATCCATACCAGATGATTTTTTCATGCTTTCAACCTTGTGCTATGGCTATGGATGAAGAAAGATTCTTCCTTTTTCTTTTGGGAGAGAAGAGAGAATAAGATGATCTTCATCTCTTAACCCTAATTTCTCTACTCATATACCACTAATGTATTGGGTTCTCAATTGTTCTTAATACCCAATTGGGCCTAGGGAATAACCCAACAACAACCTCAACATAATTTAAAACCCTAAAAAGAGTTATGTTCTCCAAAACTAGACACATGCCGCAATGCCTATATCTCTATCTTACACTCACAAATCACAAAAACGATTTCCTTACTAATCTTCCCCCATTCTTGTTCACTCGAAACTCATCCCATATTTTCTATATTTCTGGCAATGTTGCAACTCCTTTTTTCTTTGCGTCTTCACTTCTCCGTTTTAGGTTTCACTTTGCATCTTCTTCTTCGTAGATCTACTGTAACGATATGAGAAGCTTCAAGGGCCTATTTCTTCTTCTTCTTCTTCTCCAATCAAGCCACCTTATTCCACGCCGCCCGCCTAATCGTCGCCTAATCGGATGATTGATTAGATCGGCTCGAGTTACATTGTTCCTATTGGCATGATAGATTTTCGCGCCTACGCACCACTTAGGCCTATTTTTGCAACCATGCTTATTGCAATAAATTGAGATTTATATGTATATATATATGGTCGGTATATAGTAGAAACTGCCCTTATTGTGCAAATTGCGAACTCACAAGAGGGTGACACGTGTTCTTGCAAAGTGTTGCTACCTTATATACACAAAAAAGTGCTGGTACATTACATACACAATTCATGTTACTTTTATATACACAAAAAAGTGATGGTACATTACATACACAATTCATGTTACTTTTATATACAAGAGTGTTGGTACAAACATGAAAAGATGTGGTACCAAGTACCAGAACTTTGAATGTTGGTACCGGTCGTCAAGTAGTAAATTGGAATTAAAGTCCAGATTATCGTACCCTTAGGAGAAATAGGCAAGCAATCGCTACTTAAATTTCGGTGAAAAGTTGTTTCGGTAAAAATCTAGTATATATATTTTGAAAATGCATCAATAAAGAATTAAAATCCAATAAAAGAAACATAGAATTTAACAGAGAATTTTCTTTTCTTTGATCATGCGAAGAGAAATCAGAGGAACGGCTTCATAGACTTCATTCCATAGCATTGAACACGTTCAATTATTGTGATGTTGACTTATTTTAGACGCAATGAGTTATCTCAATTCTAGTCCTAACTTCTTTCGAATGTTTCAGACCCTAGTGGAATCTAACCACTTATCTCTTTTGACTCTAGATGTAGGAAACCCAAAGCGATACACTCTATGACAACTTCTACATTTTGATAAAACAAAAGTATGGCTATTGCAATTGTATTAACCCTGCTAGTTCTAGCTACGATTTAAATCCAACTTATGATTGATTTTAGAGTAATTAGAATCCTCCTTTTTCAAGTGTTAGATACTAATTCAAATCAATTACAAAGCCTACGTGAGAGATAAATCATTAATCGTATCAATCATAAACCCTAATACAAATCAACAATCACCGTAATCTAAATATTCAATCCGTGGAAATCACTACCTAACCCCCCATAACCGTAGAATTTGGGGTTGTAGTTGTTCATGGTGAGAAAATACAAGGATGAGAAGAAACAAACAATAGAGTTCATAATCAAGATGGAAAGTTGAGATACAATAACCGAATTAATAGTCTACAAGCTTGGTCTTTCTTTTCTTCTCTCTCTCTCTTTGATGCTCTTGTGTAGCCAACTATGGAGTTTCTCTCCAAAAATCTCTACCCAAAGTATTAAATTTAAGCTCTTGAAATAATTCTCTTTACCACAAAGTATTGCCTCTTTCTGTCCAAGTATGAAGATCTCTCTCAAATTCTATATAAAAAATGAAGAACTATACAAAAAGTGGTTCCAAACCTTTTTTCGTCACTCTATAAAAATACCATGAAGAAGAAGTGCATCTTCAAGTAAATCGTGGTTGAGTAGAAATTATACGGATTGGAGCAAAAAAATGTGTCCATATAAATCTACCTATCATATGAGGACATGCGAGAAGAAGGTGTTGGACGCAAAGGCAAGGAGCGCTAGGACACGTGTTGGCAGCAAGGTGGAAAACGACCTGATCGGATGCAGGCGTTTGCATCTGGTTCAGGTGCAACCGAGCTGCGTAGAACGTCTGATCCTAAGGACACGCGTGGTCAACGTATTGCGCAACTTCAAGCATGAGCATGTAGTGCGCGACTGTACACCACATCACACACGAGCATGGTCAGCGTTGCCACGCGTCAGTCTCTAACGCCTTTCTCCCTTTTGGTCTTTTACGACATTTTTCTAATTCCAGCTTCTTCTGAGCTCTAATTGATCTTGTTCTTAAGCCAATATTACAAACCAAGACCAATGATGAATATTTTGTGGAGTGAACAAAATAAACCCTCTTAACGATCTACTTGCAAGTTATACCCACAATACGATAGTTATTCATTCAAAACACCGCACTCACCGAGAAGATTAATTATTCATACTAAATCTAAATTTATGACAAGACACAGGCTATAGGTCTATAATACTCGATATATTGTAGCACCTTAGGTGCTAAAATGCGTTTGCATCAGTACCAGCACTTTGCAAGCACGAAAAAGGACACGTGTCAACATTGTATGGAAGGTACCAGCGTTTTGCATACTTTTCATGCGTGAAAAAGGACACGTGTCAGCATTGTATGGAAGGTACCAGTGCTTTGCATGTTGGTACCAACACTTTGCATGCATAAAAAAAAACACGTGTCAACATTGTATGTAAGGTACCAACGCTTGACATGCTGGTACCATAACTTTGCGAGCGTGAACAAAGTGACGTGTCAACCTCCTATGAGTTCGTAATTTGCCCAACAAAGATGCGTTCTCATTTGATACTATATATAGGGTAGCTATCCAGTACAAACGCCTCTTATTGTGCAAACTGCGAACGCACGAGAGCCACAGGATGCGGTCAAAGTGACGTCAGCAGAGCGCTTCAGATGCTGACATGTGGCGCGCGCGCCACTGGTGCACGCGCGCACAATGCTAATAGTTTACATAGCACAGTGCTGATAGTTTAGTACAAATGTAACCTATCAGCACATTTTGTACTAAACTATCAGCGCCGTGCTATGTAAACTATCAGCATTGTGCGTGCGCGCACCAGCAGCGCGCGCGCCTATGTGTCAGCACCTGGTGCGTTCGTAGTTTGCACAATAAGGTGTAGTTTTTTATATTTAATTGTCCACGTGTCAGCATCTGGTGCGCTCTGTTGACATCACTTTGGGCGGATCCTATGGTTCTCGTGTGTGACTAGGATAGGTTCACACAGTTTTCAGGATAAAAGGAGTTTCTATTAAATTTATCCTCTTAACATGTAATGTTTATTCTAAACGTTTATATCTTTTGATCCCAATCAATAAAATAAGGGTGATTCTAACAGAAAATGGGTTTTGCTTAAATAGAAGAAGCTAATGAGGAGCGCAACCTCTTTCTCTCTGAAAGTATGATTTTGCGAAAGTTTCAAGCATCAACTATGGCTTATCCACCAGTATTCGATCATCAATAAAGCGGGAGTTAGGGCGAGCAAAGGGGGGTCGGCTGAGGTCTTTCTTCTCTCCCTCTCCTGATCGTGCTGCTTCTCTATCCCGATCTGGATCGCCGTGGGCGGCGTCGGAGGAGGGATGTGTCGATTTACCTCTCCGAGGGGGGAGGGGCAATCGGAGGTGGTCCGGGGATCTGGTAGACGATCTCAAGGACATATGCCGGAATATCGCCGAGGACTGTTGCGGTGAACCACGGCGGCGGGGCCACGACCAAGGTCGAGGTCGATTGAAGTGGGGAAGGCGGCAGAGCTTTCGCCAAGGAGGCGACGGATACTGGAGGCTGCTAGGGTTCCAGTGGGAGAGTGGGTGTTGGATCTTCTAAAGGCCGGGCTGGGCTGCGTCAAAAGCTGGACCAAGGTGGTATTCAGCTCGGGGCGGGCCGGGCTGGTGCCTCAAGACCCGGTCTGGGGCCAAAGGGGAGCAGGATCGGAGCTCGACTCACTTGGATGAGACATCACATGCAGCGGCGGGGGCTTTCAGCACCCTCGCCTCATGGAATGTGTCCGAAGTGGTCCAGAGGGGGGTCAACCAGTTATACCGCCCCCTGGACGTAAGGTGGTAGCGGTACAACCAAGAAGCAGCTCAGTATTTCCGTACCATCTTAGAGGTCAGCATTCCCGCGTTTTGGAGCCCTACAGGTATCATTAAAGGGTGGACGACGCACGCTCACATCCTGGGGGAATACCTAGTCCACCACCACAAACATCTACACTGGGCTTTCTCGGCCCGTGCAAATCAGATTGGAGCCGTTGTATCGGTGATCGTCAGACGCTACTGTAGTATCATCCTCCAGACAACTCCGGATTTCCATAGACCGGCTTTATTTTATGTTCTATTGTTTGTTTCAATTTCACTAATTCAATGTTTATCGTTTGCAACACTTTTAATATATGATATTACCTCGTATTTCTAAAATATAAATAAATAGAAGTACGTGGATTTATGTACATGAAATGGAAAAAGACAAGAAAAATGAATGGGTAGTTAAAGTGATTGGTTGTGCGTGTGGACTTGGAGAATGCCTAACATTAGTTATTTTTATTTACTGGAAAATGTTATGACATGATATGCTTACTTTGTATATGAAAAGTTGGCCCAAGGCATGAGTATCAGAGCATTCTTTACGGAGATTCGACAAAATTAATACAACTATTTGATTTGATTATATGTATTTCGTTCTTAAATATTACTATTTGTCTTTTAATTCTTCAAAAATTTCATCCAATTTGTCCCAAATTCGTCACCATATTCTACAATATCGACTTATTCCAAATCTAAATTATTCGATTACCCGTACAAACCAACCTCAAATTTTATATTTGGATCAAATAGTATCAAAATTGAAAACAATCTTACTCTATTTGAATTCGAAAGTAGGACTGAAGTACAATGCACTAAAATCTAAATTGCAAATGAACTAGTCTCAAATGCTTTGAAATAATTAGCCCACAACTTTTGAAGAACCAATATGTGTTTGTTTCTTTCATCCTTAGTCATGTTAGAAATGTCGCTGGCTGCCAATCTGAAACTTCGTTAACAAGGTTTCAACATGAGTCTACCAAATTATGTTTACATACTAATTCTCACTTCTTAGCTCTTACCTCTCTCACGCTATGTCGTGTGTCTCTCCCAAAGAAATTATAGCCCTAGTTTCTATGGTGCTCCCTACCTTTGTCATCACCGCCAACCAAGCCTCTCGTCTCGTCCCATTGGCGTCTGCTTTAGCCATCCAGTTCTCTGCATCGCCTCTAATAGCCCCACCCCCGCGACACTCCTATGAAGTTCCGAGTCCCTTAAAGGCACGACGAAGGAGGAAGCCAAAGCCAACCAATCATGGACCAACTCTGATGCCACCACCCTCCATGCGATCGTGGCCTTCTCTTCAGGGCTCACAACGCCGCTGGTGTCGTCCCCACTAAAGCCTCAACGGGGCTGTCCGGTGAAAATCCTAACCGTTACTTCGGCTCCACATCACCCATCATCGGACGTTCCTCCCACTGTTAGAGACGTCCCTGAGTCTTTACCTCTGCTTCGAAGGGACCCTATTCGAGGAAAGGCGCCCGTCGACCATGATGACCAGAGGAAGGAGATGAAGGTACCCCAGCGTGCTTCCCTCTTGCTTCCTAATACTGCTAGGATCCCGACGATCCTGTCCTTGTTGACTGTTCCTATAGGAATGGTTCGGCGAGGGGGCACGTTGTCGCTCTTGAGGAAACCCTATGACCCGAGGTACCGGTTCTACCAAGCCTTCTTACCTCAATGTCGTGCCTCCAAGACAACCTTTTCTCATGGTCTCTTGAGGAGGAAGAGGAAACGGAGGTGCTGGTTCCCTACACGCCAACCGGTGTTGGCATGCCAAAAGTTCGGTATGGTGGGAAAGCTTTGGGCCCCGAAGCCTCCCCAAAAGGAGGTCCTATTGGGAATCATCACCAATGCACGGGGAAGATCGGTGTTGGGTTTTGTCAACAAGGACATCGACCTGGGGAATTTCGGGGACTACTTTGAATCGACAGAGGCCCGGGAATGGGTCGGAGGCAACGAACCCTGGTGCTTTGATGGCCGTCCACTCCTCCTTGGGGACATTGAAATGGCGGTCAGGGAACATCCTGCCCTTGATTGTCTACAACTATGGGTCAATGCCCATGGTCTCCTTCCATTGGTTCGGATGAAGTCGATATGAGAAACAATTGGCGCGACTTTGGGTACCTATGTGGAGGTCTCGTGCGATTAATGGGGCCTTTGTTGGGGAGGGGTGGTAAAGGTTTAGTTCTGGCACCTCTTGGAATATCCTCTTCGCCGACATCTGCTGCTACGCTTTATGGAATTATTGGACTTTGTTCGGGTCTCGCTCACCTACACGAAAGTTCCAATATTCTACTTCAACTTGGGGAGTATCGGTCATAGAGCTCGGGAGTGTTACAGGGAGATGCGTGGTACTCCACTCTTCAATTACTCGATGTTGGAGTTTAAGAAGGATCAGAAGGCCAAAAAGTAACGTCCCACCAGGTTTTGGACCCCTATCCCCGACCACTGTACCTAAGGGCGTCTCACATCTATGCAGAGGCCCAAAAATATCCCCAAACACTGTACCTAATAGTACAACAACATGTGTGGGTATCCCAGCTGGACTAGGTGATCTAGGATGGAAAAACTTGGTGATCGATCAACTTTCTAGGTGAAAGGAAACCGAAGTTTCAGGTTCCTCCCTGATTACAGCTAGAAGAATTAAGAGGGGGTCGGCTGGAGAACCTCGCGAAGATTTAGGGAGGGCTAGAAAACAGCCTCACGGGGAAGAATGTTAGGACAAAATGGCTTTAGGGACTTGTCTTTGGAGGGGTCCGTGGTGAAAGCCATGCCTCCTACTATTGAGGAGTTCAGGTTTGTTCACATCGCACAGTTCCTTATGCAGCGTTTAGGAAACATATTGAGCAGTACTTCCAGTTTCGTTTTCCAACACCCCCCCTTCATGCATACCTATGTGGCGAGTTCAATAACATCTATGTATTGTCTTAGAGTTATGTGTTCTGAGCCATCTAGAGATTCTTTACTTGTACTGGCTCTTATATTATTAATATAACATGCACCTTCTAAGTTAAAAAAAAGATTTCAACACTCTCCTCCTTCGTTATCTATGAAATAGTATAATGCTACCTTTTTTTATAACCTAGTCATTATCATTTTTCAATTGTTCATTGTATTTCAAGAAATAATTTGGGATGAGTAAGTTCTACCTCTATCTACAAATGTAAATGTATCGTTATTCGATTTATGGCCACATAGTTTTGTTGTGTCCTAACTGTTCGTATTGAATATTGATTTCGAGTACATCGTTTTCAAATCACTATTTTAATTCACTCATTCTTTCAATGAAAACTATTGTTTATTGGACCTTGTCAACATTGTGTTAAATCTTGTAATGTATTATATTAATCATAATCCTAGATGAAGTTTGTCAGTGATCCTTATCACTCTATTTTTTATTAGCGAAAGCAAATTCATTATAACCTGTTCTAAGGTGGAAACGTTTACATTGAGAAGAGCTAAAGAACATAGAGGAAATAGAGAGGTAATATAACGAGGAATATACTAACTGTAGAAGGATCAACCAAAAAAGGTATAAGGTGAGCTTCAAACTGATACTGGGCAAGACAAAATTGTTAAGAATCAGTATTATTAGACAAGGGATGATGGAGGGTCTAATTTCAATGAAGATGTCAAGACATCCAACAAAAAACATAAGTAAAGTAGCAGCTCAAAGGGTCAAAACTCCAAGGGTCAAGCATTGTAAAGGTACAAGCTTCCTTTACAGCTCTGGACAAGTAGAAAAGGATACTTGTAGCCGTTCTTCAAGACTTACAGGCTGGTGAAGATGTTGCTCCAGAAGCCTCCTCCACGGAATCTGGCCCTTTGTAAAAGTAATGTGGTATTCCACCCTACTGTCTATTGTTTTAATGAACTTGTTTCAAAACACTTCTGCCTCGAGCATGTCTGAGCTGATCATGGATGATGTATTAAGTAACTCTACTACACTCTCTGCTCCAAGAAAATATCTTGGGTTGACATGTTCATGTCGGTTATATAGTATGTTGTTTGATACTTTGATATTGCTCCTCTGCTAGAAGTACTATATGCCAGCTCAAATGCTCAGATAGTTGATTACATTTATATCTTTAGCCATTTTTCAGGCAATCAAGGGGAGTAGAGTTATTTGAGATGAATTAAAGCATGCATATTATAAGTGTGTTACATTGAAGATATCGATTATTTGCAAGAACCTGAAGATCTCAAAATATCTATTGTGTTACATCATGCTATGTGTTTGTTGATGTATAGAAGAAGTTTAGATTAAATATATATTGTTGTTTATTAAAGGAATAAGAGTCCAATGTCTATCGTATGAAGATATCTGTTGAAGAAATTGGGTGCTTAACAAATGCATGCTAGGAGATGTAAATCTTTGTGTTTTGTCATCCCATGGATTGAAGTAGCTGAAGTGCTTGCCTACAAAAATCGCCAAAGAGGAGAATGTTTTCACATCTAGGTTGGCAATGTTTGTGTCAAGCAAGATGTTATTCGAGATGTCATTTGACATCTTGTGTGTGCACGGTAGCAAAGATAGAAAAGATGCAGCCTAGATGTCAACAAACATCTTTTGCATATCAGTGCTTATTTGGTACTGCATATTTGTTTCCCAGTTTAAAGATACTTCACCAATAGATATCTATTCCATTTAGGAAAGACTCTAACGAAAAGAAACAAAGAGATTTTCCCTGATCGTGACACTAAGGATTAAGGAAACCCTAGGCGGCATTATACAATGTATTATTCGAGCTATAAAACTCTAGGTAACTTTGGTAACTCGGTTCGAATAAATAGCCATACTCTTCAACATTGTAAGACATAACCAACCATTTGTCATTCGAGAGGATTATTTTTTCATTGTGTCAGTCTTAGTGTCCGTAGTTCAATCCTAAATGTCCAAATTTATATATCATCGTTAGCAATAAAATTAAATCGGCTTTATATTACTTATGTGTTGGAGTAATATATCCATGTGTGCTCTGATCTATGCCCACAATGCGAATAGAACCATAGATTGAGATTGATCACACTCGATGGGTCCCTAGTCAACAAAGCTGCACTAGAAGCGACTAGTAAGAAAGATGGCTCTTTATGGCTTACGTTTTGTTAGTCATTGGAATGGGATTCCTGAGTCTGATCATAGATATCATGTGGGACATGATATTCGACGACCCGCCCTGAATATATGCATTAGATTAAGTCATGAACATATTCAGTGTCCTATCTTGTCATGTATCCTTAGACCAAGGAGTCTTTGTGATCGCTATGTAGCCAACAACTAAGTTTGACCTCAGCCTAACGTTGTCCGTAACAAGGCTTTCATAACGGCTAGGATTGGCTTGGGGACGGGCTACATGAGTGACACGAAAGACGACTAAGGGATTTATCCCTCATACTGAGGTATGGGAAAGATATCGGTTCTCGGCCGCTTGATCGAGAGGGACTGAAAGAATAGCATGGCCATGCACATGATACTGGGTATCATATATTCAATCATCTCACATATCAAGGAACATTGATTGAGAATAATAAGGAGGACGACTCTATGCCTTATCTCAATCATGATATCGGACATAAAAGGATAGTGACATAGACGACGGAAAGGTTAGAATCGACAAGGTCGATTCGTTATGTAGTGTCAGGAAATACTAAAGTCTCGTTAGTTTCCACTTATATAGGATCAAGTAAAATGGGATTTTACATTGACATATTGACATGCATAAACCTAAGGGTCACTCCGGAGGATGAAACTCATTGACACATTCATGGAGAATGGCCAAAAGGGAGTTGTCTCGGGACATGACCAAAACTGGGTTTTGCGCCATGTGCCCGTAAGTGAATAGGACTTTACGGATTGAGACAAGGCTTGGAGTCTTGGGATTGATCGCGTCGGATAATGTTGGACATTTCCGGTATGGAAGGTTGGAGGCGATGAATAAATCACGAGACCTAGTTGGAAATGGCCACGGGCCATGTTCCAAGAGGCCCATGCAACCAAGGCCAGTGGAACTAATTAATCAAGTCTTGTTTAATTAGTACTAAGTAAGCATGACAAGGATTAAGGTGTTGGTGATTCACCACCTAACCCCATCTTGTCTAGCCATACTTTTTCCTATTTACACCTTACTTGTCACCATGCTTGTCCCATGCCTTTATTTGGACAAGTATAGGGTTTGTTATGTTTAAGTCATCTTTTTTCAACATAAGAAACACAAGACAATAATAGGAAACACAACTTCTCCCTCCTCTCCCTTGCCATTTCGGCCAAGGCAAGCTCCCACCTCCATTTTTGTGTTCTTGAGTCCTCAAAGAGAAGAACTACGTGGCTTTGATTCCCGTGTGGATACGTAGGCGTCTTGGAGACTCAAGCTAATCATTCGTTACCCAGTGTTCTTGTTTTGGTAAGAAATAGTGCTAACTATTTCTCTTGCTAATCGATTCTTTGTTAGTTGTTTCATGGCTTTAATCGTCTCTTGGTTTTCATTGATTTTCCGCTGCGAGTTTGTTCATCTCCAACCCTATCTCGAGACCCAACACAGTGTTCTTTGTTTATGATTTCTGCTTTCCTAAGCGCGTTGGACTAGCGTATTGGGAGACTGATTGAATTAAGAAAAGAAGAACGTTGGTGTGCTGAAATTACAATTCGTAACTGAATGAGTATTGGAGTTCTGTTTGCTTGATAGAATTGTCTCGACCAACATTTGAATACAAAAACTAATCCGAGACTGAAGGGCTTGTAAGGTTGAATCAAGAGTGGTTCTTGAATTCAGAGGGAGACCCTAAGACAGTTTGCACTATAATAATAGCATATGTTTGATTTGGAGGATCTGAAAATTGTATGTTGATTGATTACACATAGTGAAACATTTCCACTAATAGAGTGCCTCTAGATGTAGGTGATGCTGCACAGAACTGGGTAACCAACTTGTGTGTCTCTATGTGTCATTCAGGATGTAACTTAGTGACACACTTATGGAGAATGGCCAAGCACGCGACATGACCAAAACAGGGTTTTAGTTCATGTGTCCGTAAGTAATTAGGATCTTACGAATTGAGACAAGACTTGGAGTCTTGGGAATGATCTCGTCGGATAATGTTGGACATATCTAGGAAAGAAGGTGTTAGAGACAATGATCGCGTCGCGGGACCTTATTGGGATTCGCCATGGGCCCCACTCAAGAGGCTCATTGGCGTCCCATGTCACCAAAGGACCAAGGAACCAACGAGTTGAGTTTTGACGAAACGGTTCGAACAAGATTAGTTAACTTAGTTAGTTAGTAACTAGGTTGGACCTAACGTCCACTAACTAACTAATTAACTCAAATTATTTTTTATTATACTATCCTAATTAACTAATTAATTATGTTTTTCATGGATATATGTGAGGTGAACGACTCCACTTATCTCAACATGTAACTCAACACTTAATGTCACATGCAAAAGAGGGTTTTGAGCTTCTTCTTCTTCTTCTTCTTCTTCTTCTTCTTCTTCTTCTTCTTCTTCTTCTTCTTCTTCTTCTTCTTCTACAATGGAGGTTCACTCTCTTTTCTCTCTCTAAAATTCAGCCAAGGTAAGAAGAATGCTGAATTTTGGTGTCACAAGTGGCCTTTAACCTAAAGAGGAAAGGTCCAAAAGCCCCTTTCTCCTTATCTCACCATTTTGGGAAAACGAAAGGTCAAGGGTGTCTTTTTCACTCTTCTTTTCTCTTCTCCACCTAGTTAATGCCAAGTGTCTATGTGGGTCCATCTCTACTCCCAAATATCCCATCCCAATTTAATTAATTCGATAAAAACCCTATTTCAATCAAATTTTCGATCCACACATTTTTACCACCTCTTAATATTATTTGGGTCAACAACTACATGCTTTTCACGTTCTTCCTATTATTCATCTACATGCTATTCTCCTTCTTGTTGTTCTTTATCTTCTCCTTTTCCTACGAGTTCTTCTTGCTCTTCTTTGCATATTATTCTGAATCATGTTCATGTTGTTGGCATTACTGTTTCTGGATCAAATTCTCGATCAACACACATATTTACCACCTCATCTGATCCTATTTCTAATGATCTTTCACTTTGAACAAAACTTTCCATTACATCTTCTTCTTCATCATCTACTCTTGCACGAGTTTGGTCGGTCGAACATTGAACTAAATGATTTTCTTCATCCTCTATTTGTTCTTGTTCTGATTGAACTGGTTCGTTGTCACTCGGAATGTCATCTTCAGCAAGTCTGTTAGCCATTTGCATAATTCTTCTTCTTCTTCCTATCGAATGAAGTGGGGCAATCTTCCCGCTACTCCTTTATCACTTGCTTAGCTAGAAAGTAGAGACCGATGAAGGCACAATCCACAAATATTGAATCCGCCTTCCCTGATTTCGATGTTGTTGATGCGCGACGGATGGTAGTGAAAGGAATAGTTGGTACCTCTGTTCAGTTACTCTGATGATGCCTTATCCGAACCCCCCTATCCCCATCTCTTTCTTGTGTTCTTGAGTTATCTACCTAAAGAACTATGTGTCTTGCATTTTTTGGAGGATAGTAGGCGTCTTGGACACTCAAGCCCAATCATCCTTTCTTTGGTGCTCTTGAATTGGTAATGAAACACGAATTTGATTATGTCTTTTGTTTCTAATCGTGGTACTGTTTCATGGCTTGCATGAGTCTCGAGAGTTTTGCTTCCGCTGCAAATTTTTCTTCTCCTTCTCTATCTCAAGACCCTACAGTGGTATCAGAAACGTGCTACCTTCCGGATTCACAAGACAAAGTTTCAGTTTTGGTTGCATTTTCTTTCGGTTATGTTTGCTTGAAATTCTATGCACGTTTTATTGATAACATGATTTAATTCTTGCATGTGGGTTTACTGCGTTGAAAATGTAGTTTTAAAAACTAATTCAAATCTGAAGTTTTTGAACAAAATTGCATGTTTTGGGTCATGAGAGCGAGACTCTCGGGGAGCCGAACCCGTGACCGGACGGGACTCCATTAGATGGAGCTAGGCCGAGCCGTGGCCTTACATGACTAGAACGCACGGGCCAAACCGTTTAGTTTTTCACGAGTTTGCAACCATTTTGATGAACTCAAAAATATGATGTTTATAAGTTTCAGTTTTGAAAGGTTTCGATAAAACGAGCAATAAACTGTTTCGAAACTTTGAATTAATTAAAAACGGAAAATCACATGTTGTGTGATAATATCCTTAATTGATAACACGCTGTGTGATGGATGTCGGCATGCTGCATGTAATAGCCCGGGTTTGGTTTAATTATTTATTGCTTTTTCCACAGTCTACACATCGTTAGTAATAGTGTGTAACTATTTTCTCGAGGTGTGATCGTCGTACAACTTATTTGTAATATTAGTTATTTCCCAACCTGCGAGTTGTGTATTTAATTGTAATCGTTTCTCTCGTCTTGGAGTCGGTGGTGCTCAAGAAGCAAGTGGTAGACCGTTAGCATCGGCTTGGAGTCGGTGGAACTCAAGAGGCGAGTGGGAGTTAGTTTTAGGGCTATAATGTGCACGTTTAATCGCTTTATGCTTAATTTAGTTTTCCTTGAGTAATTCTAAATATATGTTAGAATTGCATGCTTAGCTTTTGATTCCGAGCATATCACCTCACATGCAAAGATAAAAATTGACGTTTAATGCTCGTTTGTGACCCCTTAGAACCGTCTTCCCATTGGATGTAGTTGATGGATTCAAAGAAATAATTACATTGGATGTAATTTGAGGCATCATTACATCGATTATATAGTTGATGTGCTCATCGTATCTGTGATGTGTCTAATGTTTTAAACACAACCAGACAAGTAAAAACGGGTCATGTTTTTTTTATAAGCTCATATTTTTATTATCAAAAAGACTCATTTCAAGGATAGGGTCAAAAGACCAGTGCCACGCTTATAGAGGACCTCCACTAAGGGGAGCTATAAGGCCTAACCTTATCAAGCAACCAGAAAGAAAAACAAAACAAAGCCGCGAACAAAACACGGGTAAGCACTAAGTATCCTGTGGTTTCATCCGCGCCTTATGTGACGCTTTCCACTAAACCGACACTGGAGGAGCAGACTTGATCACACGTTCCCGACTCAACGAATGAGTTTTCAAACAAGTAACCATCGTATACGTGGAGGGTTGACTCTAACAAGGTTAGAGGAGGGCCTCCTTCCACGGACTGGTCTCTTTGGTCTCCACCTCCTACACTTCGCTCTCAGCTACTGGAAGAGTAACATCCTTAGCACTCGTACCCTGAACAACCACCTCCTCATGAAACGAAACAACGTCCTAAGCTTGAGAGCAACCCACTTGCCTATGGGCTTTAGCTAAGCCCAAGGACTGATCTCCAAAACCCGAGCAAGCTCCTCCCGAACATGGACTCGCAACAACTTGCGTTTCTTGGACATCACGCAACAGACCATAGCCCAGCGAAATAGGTTGGGCTTCTTTGCAACCCGACGCCTCAGTCAAACCATCCGAAATTACAGTAGAATCAATCGAAATCTTATGAGTATCACGAAACAAGCGCTGAGAATATTGAGCGATCTGCGATCGAATCTCCTCCATCAACCAGTCAACCACCAACGTCGATCTTTGATCACTGGGGAGCAAAAGCTTCAACAACTTCCCATCCACCAACTTGGCCCTCTTCTCCTACAAGAACAGTGAGGCCGCATATCCATTGATGATGCTATGTTTTGGAGTAAAACCACTGGACCAGATACAATTTGGGTCTAACTGCCCTAAAACTAGAGAAGATAGTCTATCCTCCGTCCCCAAAGACACTTTCTCTTGCAAAACTCGAGCGTCCACAACCGTACGAAGGATGGACGTGCTCTGTTTTGGAGCAAAAACTCGTTTAACAAGGAATGGTACCTGTTCCAGATAAGCTGCACCCACAAAAAGGATATGACCTTTGTATTTGAACCCATCGTGAGCCTCAATGACCTTCATGGCTGTTGATGACGAAAATAAATCCACAAAACCAAAAAACCGACCTTTCCTATTCGGTCTTTAATCGCGATGGCTAAATGGTTTCTCCAAATTCCCCGAAGGTGCTCCATATTCATTCTTTGTTGAACCATAAGGTAGATCGTAAACAAATATCTTCGTGTTGAAGAAGTCAAACCCTCATCCATCTTCTTTAACACCGGAGAAACCAAACAAAAATCCTTTTAAAATCTTTGACCCGATAAAACTTCCATCGTCGGAAACTTTGTTAGCGTTCCAAAAGGATCTGAAACCGAAACACACGTTGGAAGGGGAACTTGAACCGATACTCCAAGGGGATCTGAAGGAACGTGATCAACGAACCTTGGAGCTGAAGCCACTCCCTTTCGCTTCACGCATTCGTCCTCCACCCCTACACCATTTTGCTTCACGCCCAGGACCGATGCTAATGGAGACACCAGACGTGCTTTGTTTTTCCGAGCTAAAAATTTCATCATACCTTTGGCTGCCTCTCCTCGGCCTGAACGTGGTCCCAACTTATCCGAGGAAGCAATAACTCTTTTTGAACCTACTCGGGAACCTTTGGCTTCCCCCCTTGATGAAATTGCAACAACTTTACAATAACCATCATACAAGGAGATCAATAAAGTGCAGAAAGATGAAAAGGAAAGGAGATCTGATTTTAGAGAGTGCATGCTCCTGCCTAGTTTTGGATGATGCTATTGAAAAAAACGGGTCATGTTAGATACCTCCCAAATTCTCAACGCCTTACTACCTCCCCATCCTATAGGTGTTGTGCACCTTAGTAGAGCATCCATAGGAAAGCGAGGTAATAGGTTTGGACGACATATGTGAGTGTCGTACGCCTTAGCGGAGCAACTATATAGTGTCGGGCCATCGTTGTAAATTTGTGGACCTGGATACGATTGTCAGCTAGAGTTGAGCTAGGGTATTAGATATGGTAAGCCGTGTATATAAGTACATACCTAGCTAAGAGTCACATTGGATGTGATTGGATTGAGTCCTACCTACATAGCTTGATTAAGTGGTGATCCTTTGTTCATCTTGATCGGGTGAATCAAGGATCTTGGTTTTAGATTCTAAAAGTTTAGAATCAATTAGTTAGTGTTTGAACTTGCTCTTCATAAAATTTATTCAGTTTGCTGATTAAATTTCTCTATCGTGTAGAAAAAATGGAAACGTCTTCAACGAACAATAGTTTATCATTGAAAACCATGCTTGACAAGGTGAAGCTTTATACGAAAAGCTATATGGACAGGGACAGAAATTTGAGGATAATCCTCAAATATGAACACAAAGAATATGTCCTAGAAAAGGATACCCCTGAGGAGCCAGCTAATAACACTGCTAGGACTGTTAAGGATACATACCAACAACTATTTAGCGATTCTGTGTGGCGTGTTTTATGCTTACTACATGGAGAGTGAGCTCCAGGACAAGTTCATGGAGCATTCTCATGACCCTTATATCATCATGGTCATGATAAAAGGGTATGTTCAAGGAAAGGGAACGTATTCTGAGGTACAATGTCCTTAATGAACTACTCTCTTGCAAGATGAACACATGAAGCTCCTTGTGTCCTCATGTTCTGAATATGAAGGGGCATCTCGAACATCTGAAT
This sequence comes from Erodium maritimum, assembly GCA_963921825.1. Taxonomy (NCBI): domain Eukaryota; kingdom Viridiplantae; phylum Streptophyta; class Magnoliopsida; order Geraniales; family Geraniaceae; genus Erodium; species Erodium maritimum. The sequence continues at coordinate 96,963,787 of OY997588.1, read as the reverse complement.
AGACTGGGTCTTAAGATAGAAAACAAGATGGTGGTGGATGTGGTTCTACGCTCCCTTCCTCGTACATATGTTGGTTCTTCATGAACTATCATATGCACGATATGGACAAGACCATATCAGAATTACATGGCATGTTAGTAACTACTAAGAAGAACATCATAGATCAACGATCCAAGGATATTCTAGTGGTCAGAAAGGGATCCATTTTCAAGAAGGGAACGGGAAGTGACAAGGGCAAGGCCTTTGTGCACTTGGCAGGCAAGATAAGACAACCAAAGGCTTTTAACCATCCTAGGATTGGGTAGTCCTCCAGGAAGGCTACGAAGGCCTAGAATGTATATTTTTCCTTCAAGCAACTTGGTCATTGGAAATAGGATTGCAGAAAGTTCCAGGATGATCTGAAGAAGGGCGGTGGGACTGCACCTTTGTTAGTTATTTTTTTACAGAGCTACATCTCCCAACTTCCAAAGATTCATGGGTATTCGATACCGAGGCTGAATCTCACATATGTACTAATGTGTAGGGGCTGAAAAATAGAAGATGCTTGAAGAAGAACGAGGTGGACCTCAGAGTGGGAAACTATATAAGAGTTGTGGCGACTGCTGTAGAATCCATTAGTCTCCTTTATCCAAGTGACCAAGTTTTTGTTTTGAACAATGTATATGGCATACCAACTTATTTTTATCAGCAAAAACAACAAAATATTTCAACCCAACAATACACTACAAGGGAGCATTACAATCGAGGGAATAAGAAAGAAACGAAAATCGAAGGGCGAAAAAGGTACGCTTAGATATGATCTAGAACATTTTGATGGTGTCTTTATCAGCGAGAGAGGAGGAGAGCCCCATTGATTTGCAGAATGCCCAAGCTCGCTTAGCTTCCGACTTCTTGCGAAGAGAGCGAGAAGGACTAACGTCTTTAAGTTCTTTTAAGGACTTGAGACGACTGTTCCTGACTCGCTTATTTTTCCGTTTAGGCCGAGGAAGCCTCGATTCTGGGTCAACCGAAGGGGAGTGAAGATCGGAAATGAAGGTCGAGAACGAGGGAGGGAGAACCCTAGAGAAGCTGGGCTTGGTGTCCAAGGGGGGAGTTGGGCTCTTCGAAGTGGGTTCAGCCTTGCCGTACGGGATGGGCTTAGCCTTGCCATCAGTACCAACGGGTTGAGAGGGCTAGGCCAAAGCCAGAGGCCCATTAACCGGTAGACCAAGAGATGAGACAACATTAATTCCAAAGCCGATCATAGAAGGATCAAGAAGCGGTAGGGATGCCTTGGGAAACAAAAATGTCGAGTTGATCTTGGGAGAACCAGACGTGTGGGGGATAGTAGTGCGAGTCTCGGGAAGGGCTGTTGAAGGAGTCGAGGCGACATGACCGAGACGGCGGCCAATGCAGTAAGAATCCCCATCGGACGGGAGAGAGTCGTCGTACCGGTTAGCTCCGGCCAGATGCTCCTCAATCTCGTCGTCCTCGAGTACGATTTCACCGTCTTCCAAAAAAGGGGATCGATCCTCGCCCCGACCACCAGAGGAGCTTTCGAGGCATTCCAATCCTAATATTACATCTATTTCCGTGTTGGAAAAGGAGGGATATAATTTTGATGTGTTTTATGCTAGTGCTAACATGGTTGGAGTATTTTACATATTATGTATGGATAATAATGCCTCGAGCTTTATTTATACGGTAAATAAATAAAGCTCGTTTAACAAGATTCCCTTCATTGGTCGCAGTGAAAGGGCGGATGACTTATTGGGGCTAATACACTCAGATGTCTATGGACCAATGAGTACACTTTCCAGGAGGTGTTTGTTTGTCTTAGTACCCGTAGTTCAATCCGAAATGTCCATATGTATATATCATCGTTTCCAATAAAATTAAAGCGGCTTTATATTACTTATGTGTTGGAGTAATATATCGATGTGTGCTCTGATCTATACCCACCATGCGAATAGAAACATAGATCAAGATAGATCACACTCGATGGGTCCCTAGTCAACAAAGCTTCACTAGAAGCGACTAGGATGAAAGATGGCTCTTTATGGCTTACGTTTTGTTAGTCATCGGAATGAGATTCTGGAGTCTGGTCATAAATATTATGTGGGACATTATATTAAACGACCCGACATGAATATGTGCCATAGATCAAGTCAGTAACATATTCATTGTCGTAGCTTGTCATATGTCCTTAGACCGATGAGTCTTTGTGATCGCTATGCATTAAACAACTGAGTTTGACCTGAGCCTAACGTTGTCCGTAACAGGGCTTCCATAACGACCAGGAACTGCTTGGGGACAAACTGCATGAGTGACATGAAAGACGACTAAGGGATTTATCCCTCATATTGCGGTATGGGAAAGATATCGGTTCTCGACCGCTTGATCGAAAGTGACTGAAAGAACAGCATGGCCATGCACATGATACTGGGTATTATATATTCAGTCATCTCACATATCAACGAACATTTATTGAGAATAATAAGGATGACGACTCTATGCCTTATCTCAATCAGGATATCAGAGATAAAAAGATTATGACAGGGACGACGGAAAGGTTAGAATCGACAGGGTCGATTCGTTATGCAGTGTCAGGCAATACTAAAGTCTCCTTAGTTGCCACTTAAATAGGATCAAGTAAAATGGGATTTTACGTTGATCTATTGACATGCATAAACCTAATGGTCACACCGGAGGCTGAAACTCATTGACACATTTATGGAGAATGGCCAAAAGGGAGTTGTCTGGGGACATGACCAAAACTGGGTTTGGGGTCATGTGCCCGTAAGTTAATAGGACTGTACAGATCGAGACAAGGCTTGGAGTCTTACGATTGATCGCATCGGATAATGTTAGACATTTCCGGTATGGAAGGCTTGGAGGCGATGAGTGAATCACGGGACCTCGATGGAAATGGTCACGGGCCATGTTCCAAGAGGCCCATGAAAGGCCCATGCAACCAAGGCCCATGTAACTAATTAATCAAGTATTGATTAATTAGTATTAACTAAGCATGACAAGGATTAAGGTGTTGTTGATTCACCACCTAACCTCATCCTATCTAGCCATACTTTGTCCTATTTACACCTTACTTGTCACCATGGTTGTCCCATGCCTTTAGGTGGACAAGTCATCTTTTTTCAACATAAATAAACACAAGACAAGAATAGGAAACACAACTTCTCCCTCCTCTACTTGCCATTTCGGCCAAGGCAAGCTCCCACCTCCATTTTTGTGTTCCTGAGTCCTCAGAAAGAAGAATTACGTGGCTTTGATTCCCATGTGAATACGTAGGCGTCTTGGAGACTCAAGCCAATCATTCGTTACTCGGTGTTCTTGTTTTGGTAAGAAATAGTGCTGAATTTTTCTCTTGTGAATCCATTCTTTGTTAGTTGTTTCATGGTTTTAATCGTCTCTTGGTTTTCATTCATTTTCCGCTGCGAGTTGGTTCATCTCCAACCCTACCTCGAGACCCAACAGTGGTATCAGAGATGTGCTACCTTTGGGATTCACAAGACGGTGTTGAAAGTTTCGGTTTTGACATGTTAATTTGCCAAATTGTTTGATAACATGTTTTAAATTCTTGTTTATGGTTTTAATGCATGAAGAATTAATTTTGAAAATGTTTGATTTTTCGGGTCTCGGGAGCGGGACTCTCGGGGAGCCGAAACCGAGACCGAACGGGGCTCCATTGGACGAGCTAGGCCAAGCATGATCATTGGATGGTTGATATGCCAAGGCTAAACCGTTTTGTTAGTTATGACGAGTTTGGAACCGTCATGACGAACTCGAAGAGCAAATGTTCAAAAGTTTCATTTTTTAACAGTTTCGATAAACCAAGCATCAAAAAATTTCCGAACTTGGCTATTAATTAAAACCGGAAAATCACATGGTTTTTGATAACATGATGTGTGATGTGATGTTGGCATGGTGTACACAATAGCCCCGAGCTCGTTTTAATTATTTACCACTTTTCACGGCCTGCGAGCTGTTAGAGTTAACGTGTAATTATTATTTCAAGGTGTGGTCGTCGAACCACTTATTTGTAATATTTATTTATTCCCAACCTGCGAGTCCTGTATTAAATTGTAATATTTTTCTCAAGACGAAGAAAGGGAGAAAAGGTATTTTAATGGCTTTTCGGGTGTTGGCAACGGTTTGGAGTCGGTGGAGCTCAAGAAGCTAGTGGGAGTTAGTTTAGGGGGCTATTATGTGCACATTTATCGCTTTATGTTTGGTTTAGTTATGAATGATTAATTCTATGTGTTTTTAGAATTGCATGCTTAACTTATTTACCAAGCATATCACCTCACATGCAAAGATAAAATTAGAATTTTAATCCTTGTATGTGAGCCCTTAGAACCGTCACTGCATTGGATGTAGTTGACGAGTTCAAAGGAAGAATGATATTGGATGTAATTTGAGGCACCATTGCATTTGGAATGTAGTTGATGTTCTCATCGTGTAATAACCACTACCGGTCAACGCCAGTCAAACCTGCGAAAAACAGGAAATTTTAAAAATTTTAAGACTGACACTTAATTGAACCTAAAATGACCCCTAGTGTCATACCGGACTTAAGTTGACCCCGTTATCGACCAAAGTGAGTTCCGGGGGAATCAGGGCAACTTTCTGATCAGTTTGGGAAATGTTGACTTTTCGCTGGAAAAGTCAACCGAGCGACGTTTTGGTCCATTCGAGGACCGTTTTGGATCCAAAAAGCTTAGCCGTCGCCGCAGCGGTCTTAGTTGAGCTGTTTCCTTGTAGCCCGTCAAGTTTCGTAATTTCTTGGGAGAAGTGCCCGTTCGGGGCCCGAAACGTCCGATTTTCGCGAATCTGATTGGAAAATATCAAGTAGATATTTTCCAAAAGGTGTGGGACCCACCTTGCCACTTGTCCAACAAGTGGTGGTGTTGGTTTTGGGGGGAAAATGAGTGGTGAAGCCTATAAGTGGCCGGCCACATATCAAAAAAAAAGGAAAAAAAAGAAAAGTGAGTTAGTTGTTTTAGAAAGAGAAAGAAGAGAGAAGAAAGGGAGAGAAGGAGAAGAAGAAAAGAGAGAAAGCTAGGGTTTAGAGCACTATTCACGTCATCTCCACCCTTGGATCGTCTCAAGGCTAGGAGGAAGTGCACTCCCCTCATCCTCCTCTACGGTATACACCGAATCGATTCTCGTTTTGATTAATTTTGGAAGTTAGGATTTTTGTAAAACTATTATTTTAGAGGTGTATTGAGGTTGGGGAAGTGTTGGAGACGTTTTGGAGGTGTTTGGAGGCGAGGGAGCACGTTTTCCGGCGACCGGGAGCTCGGGAGGAGCTCCGGCCACCATGGGGGGTGGCTGGCCGGAGCTAGGGCCGGCCACCACCATGGTGGGCCGGGCCCCAATGAACCCTAGGGCCCACGGCCTAGCTTGGCCGGGTGGGGCCCACGTTCTCGGGTGATCGGGTTTTGTGTTCGGGTGGTTTAAAACGTTCCCCGGACCATTTATCCTTAACCGAATCGAAAATTGGAATTAAAATGCGAATGTTGTAATTAACGGATTTTAGAAACTTGAAACGGTAATTTATTGACTCGGAAGTCGGAATTCGATTTTGTCAAGTACATTGGGACCCTTGAATTATTCTAAGACCGTAGAAACGAAAACGGGATTTTTTGGAGCCTAGAAGGGCATTTACAAAACCCAGGCAGATTCACCATGTCGGGCGAATTGGGCCCTTACGGGTCCTTTATCGACAATGTCGAGTAATTGGGAAGTTTGGGAGTGATCGACATTGTCGGGGTTATGTTTGGGCGTTAAGTTTATTGAATTTCAGCTTATTCCTGCGAGTTGTTAAGCGCCTTAAATTTGTGTTCTTTTAGATCGTGCCACGGACCGAGGCAAGGGAAAGCTGGGTGAGTGACTGAGATCATCACCGGAGCTCGTTGGTTGGCTTTTGGAAAACACGCACGAGGTAGGGAAAAGTAGCCGGATCTCGGCCCTGACTAGGGAAAGTTAACAGTAGAATTGCATGTGACACTGGGGTGTCGTGGGTTAAGTAAGTTATCGAATATTAGAAAGGCATGATACGGGAACGTAGCGAATATTGGAAATGCATGTGACACTTAGTAGTGTCGTAGGAGCAGAGAACTTAGCGTTATTAGAATTACTGGGGGCATATGACCATGCCCGGAGGTTGATTGTGAACTTATCGGGATTAGGAGTACTGGAGGCATATGACCATGCCCGGAGGTTGATTGTGAAACTGTTGATATTAGGACTGTTGGAGGCATTGGTTATGCCGGAGGTTGATTGTGTATTTTTGTGTCTTTGGTGGCTTTGAGGGCCCGTGTTTTATTGTTGAGTTTTGGGTGGCCATGAGTGCCCGTGAGGTTGTTGAACCCGTGTCTTTACCTTTGGTGTTTTGGGTGGCCATGAGTGCCCGTGGGGTTGTTGAACCCGTGTCTTTAATGTTGGTGGTTTGAGTGGCCGTGAGTACCCGTGGGGTTGTTGAACCCGTGTCTTTACCTTTGGTGTTTTGGGTGGCCATGAGTGCCCTTGGGGTTGTTGAACCCATGTCTTTACTGTTGGTGGTTTGAGTGGTCGTGAGTGCCCGTGGGGTTGTTGAGCCCGTGAGTTACTGTTGGTGTATCTTGGTAGGCCGTGAGTGCCTGTGAGGCTGTGGATTCCGTGTTTTACTGTTGGTGTATCTTGGGAGGCCGTGAGTGCCTGTGGGACTGTTGAGTCCGTGTTTTTCTGTTGGTGTCTTGGGTGGCCATGAGTGCTTGTGAGTGTTGAACCTGCGTTGTTACTGGTTGTTGAACTTGCTTGTGATTGTGGTTACTTGAGGTTGGGGGCCCGCTTCATGAAACGGGGGTCCACGAGCACACGCGTCTGCATGTTCAGACGGGGTAGGGGGCCCGCCTATCAATAAAGGGGTCCTGGCCGCGCGTGTGTGGTTTGGGTTTGTGAGCATTCTTTGGCTGGCTTACGAGTTAGAGTCTCGGTAAGTTGCGAGCATTCTTTGGCTGGCTTACGAGTTAGAGTCTCGGTAAGTTGCGAGCATTCTTTGGCTGGCCTAACCGAGTTAGAGTCTCGGGAGGTTGCGAGCGTTCTTTGGCTGGCCTAACCGAGTTAGAGTCTCGAGAGGTTGTGAGCGTTCTTGGCACTGAGCAGTTGGCAGCTGATATGCGATCCTTTGTGATCTTGTTTGGTGTGCGATCCTCTGTGATCTTGGTTGGTGTTGCGTATTTATCTATCGTGTCTTTGGTGGAGGTCGTCAATGGTTGTGTCAGGTCTACTTTACGTGTCAGGGTGTTGAGTTGGTCAAGGAAGGTAACTGTGGGTGTGTGTTCAGTCGGAGTACTTGGGTTGGGGATGGTGTTCCCCGGTGTTGAGTTCGTTATGGTGTTACCGGCATTGTCTGCTAATTATGCCGTAGTCAGTCTGTTATCCGTGGTGGTGAGCGAACGCTCACCCCTAGCTGCTTTTCCTACAGGTACCGTTCGCAGGCTGGACTAGGTGAGCTTCTGAAGCTTGAAGAGCTAGAAGCGGGATTCTGGGTTTATTTGAGTCTAGCTACGTATACCATGTTTTGTCCACTTGTTGGGACTGATTTTGAGTTGGAAATATTATTTTGTTGAACTAAACTGGTATTTTAAAGTGTTTAAATGGAAAAGGTTTCAAAGTGGTTATTATTTTCCGTGTTCGGTTTACTGAAATTGGGGCGTGACACATCGCACCTAGGAGGTGCCAAAGTTTTAAACACAACCGGACAAGTAAAAACGGGTCATGTCGTGCGCATTAGCGGAGCATCCATGGGAAAGCGGGGTAGTAGTTTGGACGACATATGTGGGTGTCGTGTGCATTAGCGGAGCACCTACATAGTGACGGGCCATAGTTGAAAATTGGTTGACCCGACTACGATTCTCAGCCTGAGGTTGAGGTAGGGTAACAAATAGGGTAAGCCGTGTACATAAGTACATACCCTATCCAAGAGTCACATTGTATGTGATTGGATGGAGTCCTACCTACATATCTCGATTAAGTGGCGAGCATTAGTTTAGCTTAATCGAGTGAATCAAGGATCTTGGTTTCAGATTCTAAAGGTTTAGAATCGATTGTAGGTGTTTAAGCTTGATATTCATAAAATTTATTCAGTTTACTGATTGAATTTTATCTGTTGTAGATCAAATGGCAAATTCAGCGAACATTAATAGTTTGTCATTAAAAACCATTCTTGACAAGGTCAAGCTAAATGGGACAAACTATTTGGACTGATACAGAATTTTGAGGATAGTCCTCAAGTTTGAAAGCAAAGAATATGTCCTTGACAAGGCTGTTTCTAAGATCATATCATAGTTACATGAAGTGTCATTAACTGCTGAGAAGAATATATTAGGGATCTGTTATCCAAGGATATTCTGATGGTCAACAAGGGAATTGGAAGTGGCAGGAGCGGGGCCCATGCGCACTTGGCGGGAAAGATGAGACACCTAGAATGTCTGCTTCTACTGCCAATAGCCTGGTCATTGAAACCGGGATTATAGGAAGTTCACGGCTGATTTGAAGAAGGGCAGTGGGACTGCGCCTTCATTAGATAGCTTGGATGATCTGAAGAAGGGCAGTAGGACTACACCTTCATCAGGAAACCTAGATGATTTAAGGAAGGGCTGTGGGATCGTGCCTTCATCCGGTATTAACTTTATAGAGCTACATCTCTCTACTTCCAAAGAGTCATGGGTATTAGATGCCAGGACTGAATCTCACACATGCACTAACGTATAGTGGCTGAAAGTATGAGAGGTTTGGAAAGCACGAAGTGGACCTCAGAGTTGTGGCAACTGCTGTAGGATCCATGAGTCTTGCTTTGCCAGGTGGCCTTGTCTTAGTATTGTATAATGTATATTGCATACCAACTTTTAGTAGAAATATTGTATATGTATCCGTGTTTGAAAAGGAAGGATATAATGTTAATATTGGAAATGGAGTTTTCAATGTTCTATGCAGTGATATGTTTTATGCTAGTACTAACTTGGTTGGATATTAGATATGGGTAACAATGCCTCAAGTTCTATATATTATGTTAATACCAAGAGGTCTTAATCCAAAGATTTAAACTTAACTCTGTTATGGAACTGTCATTTCGGCCGCATAAACAAGAAGTGCCTATCAGTACTTCAGAAGTGTGGGCTTTCAGGTCCATTCAAATTCCATTCGATCGATAGGTTCAAGGCTTGTTTGATGGGAAAAATGACATAAGCGCCCTTTATCAGTCGCGGTGAAAGGGCGGGAGAATTATTGGGGATGATACACTCGGATGTGTGTGGACCAATAGGTTCACTGGAAAGATGGGTTTTAGCTACTTTATCACATTTACTAACGATTATAGTAGATATGGTTATGTCTGTTCAATAAGACATAAGTCTGAAGCTTTTGATAAATTCAAAGTGTTCAAGACTGAAGTAGAAAACCAGCTTGGGAAAAGTACTAAGACACTTCGATTGTATCGAGGTGGAAAATACTTAACCACAGAGTTCTTAGATCATCTGGAGGAGAGCGGGATCTTTTCAGAATGGACTCCTCCCGGAACACCGCAGTTTAATGTTGTGTCCGAGCGGAGAAATCAGACTTTATTGGATATGGTCTGATCCATGATCGGTTGGACTGATCTCCCAATCTCTTTATGGGGTTATGCTCTAGAGACGACCGCATTCATATTGAATCGGGCTCCGTCGAAGGCTGTGGAAGGGACACCATTTTAGAAATGGCATGGGAAGATGCCCGCTTTGTCCTTCCTAAAGATTTGTGGTTGCGAGGCTTATGTGAAACATTTGTTTCAACTAAGATCGAACCAAGATCTAAGATATGCACCTTCGTGTGGTATCACAAAGCAACAAAGGGATACTACTTCTATAAACCCAGTGAGAACATGATGTTCGTCGCTTGGGGTGGAGTCTTTATGGAAAAGGATTTTTGTTTCCAAAGACGTCATTGGGAGGACTGTGCATTTCGAAGAAATTCAGGATGGTACAGATCCGTCTAAACCAATTGACAACCCAGTAGAAAGGGAGCCAGCGATGGTCGTAGAGTAAGAACCAATTCTTGTTACAATTCTGGAAGGTCCAAGGCGATCTGAAAGGATCAGTCGTCCACCGCCAAGATATGGTATCCGGAGGGGACAATGAAGTTATGGTGGATCACGATGATCAGCCACCTTTCACGAAGTCGTGGATGGGCCCGACTCTGAGTTATGGCTTGGAGCAATGAGGGAGGAAATGCAATCCATGTCGGACAACCGAGTCTTGGAACTTGTTGATCCCATCAATGGTGTGAGGACCATCGGATGCAAATGGATCTTCAAGGTGAAGATGGACATGGACGGCAACCCTCTGACCTACAAAGCTCGACTGGTGGCGAAAAGTTATAGGCAGATCAAATGGATTGACTATGAGGAAACCTTCTCCCTAGTGGCTATGGTCAAAATCGATCCAAAATTTTCTTGACATACTGCGTATCATAGTTACGAGATATGGCAAGTGGATGTCAAAACCGCTTTCCTAAATGGAAATTTTACTGAGTACGTTTGTATGTCTCGGCCCAAAGGTTTTGACAATCCGAAGAATAAGGGTGTCACGCCCCGAATTCAGCATAACCGAACCCGGAACGTGAACGGTGAAGCAAGTAAAACAAAGTCTCAAATAGTTTAATAAACCGCTTTAAAAGCACCACTTTTATTAATCAAAACAATATTTTTACAAACTGAGTTTTAATTTAAAAAAACCGAAAGAACACTAAAACATGAGTGTACGTCGCTCAGTTTCTGGTTGCAATCCGGCTGGGCCTGGCACTGCCCCACGCACTTTCCCCGACACACAGTCGGGCCAGGCGGTCGACCTCATCGCGGCACATTGCAACACTTTTCCGGTTGCTAGTCGGAAGTAGGGCCTCCTTCATCGCAGAATCTCAAGCCTCAACACTTTACCGATCGCGCGCCGGAAGGTACGACACACCTCACGGGGAACACAGCCCTCGACACTTTACCGGTCGCGCATCGGAAGGTAGGACACACCTCTCGGGCACAGATCATCCAGGTATCACCAGAACAATCACAATCACAACCAAATATCACACAATACTCCGCAAATAGCAAAATTAACATCACGACTAACTACCACTCAGAAAGTCAGTCAACAACAAACGGGTTCAATACCCCACAGGCACACATGGCCACACACAAACACAATCAGTTCACTCAACCTACGGGCACAACCAGGTGCCCACATGTGATTCCTATCGCACGATAAGTTTACTTAACCTACGGCACCACCAAGTGCCACATGCATTTATATTGTTCGATACGTTTACTTATCCTACGACACCACCAAGTGTCACATGCATTTCTATTGTTCGATGAGTTCACTTATCCTACGACACCACCAAGTGTCACATGCATTTATATTGTTCGATAAGTTCACTTATCCTACGACACCACCAAGTGTCACATGCATTTCTACTAATAACATTCCCTAGTCAAGGCCGATATCCGGCTACTTTTCCCTACCTCGTAATGTGTTCCAAGTCCGATGCGCACTCTCCGGCAATGTTCACGATCACCCGCTTAGCCTCCTCTTTCCATGGTCGGTGGCACGATCTAACATGATCAAAATAACACACTTTCTAAATATGCAGGCAAAACCGAATTTAATGAACTTAACGCCCAAATGTCACCCCGACAATGTCGATCGCTCCCAAGCTTCCCAATTACTCGACATTGTCAACAATGGGCCCGGAAAGGCCCGATTCTCCCGGCTCGGCGAATCTGCCCGGGATCAGAAAACGCCCTTTCGGGGATCCGAAAATTCCCATTTTCGTTTCTACGATCCTAAAATAATTCACTTGTTCCAACGCAATCGACAGAGTCAATTTCTGATACCCGGGCGATTTAATTCCGCGTTAAAATTTTCTAACCCAAATTTCCGAATTCTCACAAAATAATTCCATAATTCGTTCCGGGTGTGAATTATCGACTCGGGGATCATCCAAGACCACCTGAACACGAAAAAGCCGAGGCCCGCCTAATTGGGCCCCACACGGCCACACCGGAAAACGCTCAGTTTCGCCCCAAAACGTTCCTAACGAACCCCAAATCTCAATGATTCATCCTTAAACCAATTCTAACCAAAACCCTAGAATTTAAACACGTCGAAATGAGAAGTTTTCGGCTTCTTACCGTAGGGAACGATGAGGGGATGACGAATACGCGAGAATTGAGACGATCCGCCGGTCGGATCGTCGGAAAATCGAGCCCAAACTTCTCTTTTTCTTTCTCCTTCTTCTTCTCTCTTATTTCTCTCTCTTCCCTCTCCTTTTTTCTGAAATTTCCAAACACTACTCTCAACCATTCCTTTTTATTTTGTTTTAAAATCAAACCACACGCCAAAAAGACCATAATACCCCCCCTTTTCCCTTTTACCTTTTGTTTTAAAGTCCAATGGTATACTTGTCTTTTCAACTCCAAACCACCAATTTTATGACAAGTGTCAGATTCGCGAAATTCGGCCGTCTCGGGCCTCGTGCGAGCCCATTTTCCAAGAATTTACGAAACATCATGTTCTACAGGAAAACGGCCCAACTAAGACTGCTGTAACGACGACTAAGCTTTTTGGATCCAAATCAGACCTCGAACGGACTAAAACGTCGCTCGGTTGACTTTTTCGGCAAAAACTCAACTTTTCCAGAATTGGTCAAAAAGTTGCCCCGAGTGTCCCAGAACTCACTTTGGTCGATATCGGGGTCAACTTGAGTCTGATATGACTATCGGGGTCAATTTTAGGTTCATTTAGGTGTTTGTCTCAAAATTTTAAATTTTTTCTGTTTTTCCGCCGATTGACCGGGGTTGACCAAGAACGGTCCTTACAAAGGGAAAGATTTATAAGTTGTTAAATACATTAATGGATTGAAACGAACTTCTCGGAGTTGGATCCTTCGTTTTGATGAAGTTGTAATTGGATTTGGCTTAATAAAGAATGAGGATGAATCTTGCGTTTATAAGAAGGCTAGTGGGAGCAAGATTACATTTCTGGTTCTCATTGAAAACGACATCCCAACCTTGCACGAGACTAAAGCTTGATTGAGGAAGTGTTATTAAATAAAGGACTTAGCGATGCTTCTTATATCTTAGGGATTAAGATATGTAGAGATCGCACCAAGAGGGTGTTGGATTTATGTCAGGGAACCTATGTGAACAAGGCATTGAGTAGGTTCTCAATGCTCGATTCAAAGAAATGACTCTTACCCACTAGTCATGACATTCATCTTAGCAAGACTCAGTGTCCTAAGACACTTGATGAGCTTAAAAGGATGATGTGAATCCCATGTGCCTAGGGGCAGGATCAATCATATATGCCATGACATGTACGAGACCGGGCGTCTCGTAAGCCTTATGTTGTACCAGTAGACATCAGTCTAACCCAGGGGAAAGATGATGCTGAACTAGTCGTCGAAGGATGAGTAGACACTAGTTTTCCAAGACAAATCCAGATGACTTTAGAAGTCAGTCAGGATATGTGTTTACGCTGAATGGCGGAGCTTTAGCTGGGACAGCGTAAAGCAAGATACCATTGCCGAATCTACGACAGAGGCCAAGTACATGGATGCTGGAGAGGCAGCTAAGGAGGCTATGTAGATTTGGAAATTCACGGCAGGGTTGTGTGTAATTAAAAACCCATCCAGCCCGATGAATCCATTTTGCGACAACACACGAGCCATTGCGCAAGCTAAAAGCCCAGATCGCATAACAAATCCAAACATGCTATGCGACGTATCCACCTCATCAGAGAAATATTGAACCGAAGTGAAGTGAAGATGACCTATATTGCAACAAATGATAACATAGCCAACCCTTTGACTAAGGCAGTGTCGCTGCCTAAACATGTTAGACATGTAAAGTGGATGAGGACACATTGGAGTTTAGATTGGAACTAGGGCAAGTGGGAGATTGTTAGTCTTAGTGTCCGTAGTTCAATCCGAAATGTCCAAATGTATATATTATCGTTAGCAATAAAATTAAAGCGGCTTTATATTACTTATGTGTTGGAGTAATCTATCGATGTGTGCTGTGATCTATGCCCACCATGCGAATAGAACCATAGATCGAGATAGATCACACTCGATGGGTCCCTAGTCAACAAAGCTTCACTAGAAGCGACTAGTATGAAAGATGGCTGTTTAAGGCTTACGTTCTGTTAGTCATTGGAATGGGATTCCGGAGTCTTATCATAGATATTATGTGGGACATAATATTGGAAGAACCGACATGAATATGTGCCATAGATTAATTCATGAGCATATTCATTGTCGTAGCTTGTCATGTATCCTTAGACCAAGGAGTCTTTGTGATTGCTATGCAGTTTACAACTGAGTTTGACCTGAGCCTAACGTTTTCCGTAATAGGGCTTCCATAACGGCCGAGATTGGCTTGGGGACGGACTGCATGAGTGACATGAAAGACGACTAAGGGATTTATCCCTCATATTGCGGTATGGGAAAGATATCGGTTCTCGGCCGCTTGATCGAGAGTGACTGAAAGAACAGCATGGCCATGCAGATGATACTGGTATCATATATTCAGTCATCTCACATATCAAGGAACAGTGATTGAAAATAATAAGGATGACGGCTCTATGTCTTATCTCAATCAGGATATCAGAGATAAAAGGATAATGATAGGGACGACGGAAAGGTTAGAATCGACAGGGTCGATTCGTTATGCAGTGTCAGGCAATACTAAAGTCTCGTTATTTTCCACTTAAATAGGATCAAGTAAAATGGGATTTCACGTTGATTTATTGACAAGCATAAACCGAAGGGTCACACCGGAGGGTGAAACTCATTGACACATTTATGGAGAATGGCCAAAAGGGAGTTGTCCCGGGACATGACCAAAACTGGGTTTTGGGTCATGTGCCCATAAGTGAATTGGACTTTACGGGTCGAGACAAGGCTTGAAGTCTTAGGATTGATCGCATCGGATAATGTTGGACATTTCCGGTATGGAAGGCTTGGAGGCGATGAGCGAATCACGAGACCTCGTTGGAAATGGCCACGGGTCATGTTCCAAGAGGCCCATGAAATGCCCATGCAACCAAGGCCCATGGAACTAATTAATTAAGTCTTGATTAATTAGTACTAAGTAAGCATGACAAGGATTAAGGTGTTGGTGATTCACCACCTAACCTCATCTTATCTAGCCATACTTTATCCTATTTACACCTTATGTCACCATGCTTGTCCCATGCCTTTAGTTGGACAGGTATGGGGTTTGTTATGTTTAAGTCATCTTTTTTCAACATAACAAACACAAGACAAGAATATGAAACACAACTTCTCCCCGGCCAAGGCAAGCTCCCACCTCCATTTTTGTGTTCTTGAGTCCTCAAAGAGAAGAACTACGTGGCTTTGATTCCCATGTAGATACGTAGGCGTCTTGGAGACTGAAGCCAATTATTCGTTACTCGGTGTTCTTGTTTTGGTAAGAAATAGTGCTGAATTTTTCTCTTGTGAATCCAATCTTTGTTAGTTGTTTCATGGTTTTAATCGTCTCTTGGTTTTCATTTATTTTCCGCTGCGAGTTGGTTCATCTCCAACCCTACCTCGAGACCCAACAGTGTTGTCGCTACTTCATCACACTTATTGATGACTACATTATATATCGTTATGTCTATCTGATGAAACATAAGTCTAAAGTTTTTGATAAATTTAAAGAGGTTAAGACTGAACTAGAGAACAAGATTGGGAAAAGTATTAAGGAACTTTGATTGGATCGGGTGGAGAGTACTTGACCACAAAGTTTTTAGATCATCTAGCATAGAGTAGGATCTTTTCGGAATGGAGTCCTCCCGGAACAGTACAGTTGAACGGTGTAGCCGAATAGAGAAATATGATATTATTAGATATGGTTCGATCCATGGTCAATTGTACTGATCTCCCGATCTCTTTCCCGGGTTATGCTTTGGAGACGGTCACGTTCATAGTGAATCGACCTTCGCCATAGTCTATGGAAGGTACACCATTTGAGAAATGGTACAGGAAGAAGCCCGTTTTGTCCTTCCTAATAATTTGAGGTTGCGAGGCTTATGTGAAATGTTTGGTTTCCACTTAGCTCAAACGAAGATATGAGAAATACACTTTCGTGGTGTTTCCCAAAGAAATAAGGGGCTACTACTTCTACAAACCTAGTGAGAACATGTTTTTGTTGCTCTAGGACGACCTTTATGGAAAATGAGTTATTTCCAAAGACGTCACTGGGAGGACTGTATATCTTGAAGACATTTAGGATAGTACAGATCCATTTGTACCACTTGACACCCTAGTAGAAAGGGAGGGTCCAAAGACGGTCGTAGAGAAAGGGCTAATTCATGTAAAAATTTTAAAAGGTCCAAGGCGATTAGGAAGGGTCAGTCGTCTACTTCCAAGATGTGGTTACTTAGTGTCTGGAGGTCACTAGGAGCTTATGGTGGATCACGAGGATCCATCCACTATTCAAGAAGTCGTGGATGGACCCGACTCTGAGTTATGATTGGGAGCCATGAAGGAGGAAATGTAGACCATGTCGGACAATAATGTTTAGTAATTAGTTGATCCAATCGATGGTGTGAGGACCATCGGATGCAAATGGATCTTCAAGGTGAAGATGGAGATGGCCGGCTACCCTCAGACCTACAAAGCCCGACTAGTGGCGAAAGGTTATAGAAAGATCCAATGGATTGACTATGAGGAAACCTTCTCCCTAGTGGCTATGGTCAAATCGATCCGGATTGTTCTTTCCATAGTTGCATATCACGATTACGAGATATGGAAAATGGATGTCAAAACCACTTTCCTAAACAGAAATACGACTAAGGACGTTTGTATCTCTCATCCATAAGCGTTTGTCGATTCGAAGAATAAGGAAAAGATTTGTAAATTGTTGAAATCCATTTATGGATTGAAAAAACTTTCTCGGAGTTGGAACCTTCGTTTTGATCAAGCTATAATTGGATTTTGCTTTATCAAGAACGAGTATGAACCTTACATTTATAAGAAGGAAAATGGGAGTAAAATTATCTTTCTGGTGTTGTATGTCGATGACGTTCTTCTCATTGGAAATGACATCCCGACCTTGCACGAAACTAAAGCTTGGTTATAGAAGTGTTTCTCAATGAAGGACTTAGGCAATGCTGCATATACCTTAGGGATTATGAAATATAAAGATCATACCAAGAGGGTCTTGGGTTTAAGTTAGAGCACCTATGTGAACAAAGTATTGAGTAGGTTCTCAATGTTCAATTTCAAGGAAGGACTCTTACCCGCTCGTCATGGCATTCATCTCAACATTACTTAGTGACCTAATACAACTGATGAGATGAAAAGGATGATGTGAATCCCATATGTTTCGGTTGTATGGTCAATCATGTATACCATGATATGCATGAGACCGAACGTCTCGTATACCTTGATTTGTACCGATAAACATCAGTCTTACCCCGACGAGGAACACTAGATTGCGGTTAAAGAAATTCTCAAGTATTTCAGAAGAATTAAGGACACATTTCAAGTGTACAGGGGGGAAGATGATGTTGTATTAGCCATCAATGGATATGTAGATTCTAGTTTCCAAACATATCCAGAGGACTTTAGAAGTCCGTCAGGTTATGTGTTTATGCTGAATGGCGGAGCTTTTAGCTCTAAGAGCTTGAAGCAACAAGCCGTCGGTGATTCCACGAAAAAGGTCGAGTACATAGCGGCTACAGAAGAAGCTAAGGAGGCTATGTGGATTTGGAAATTCACGGCAAGGTTGGGCATAATTAAAAACCCGTACAGTCTTGTGAATATGTGACAACACAGGGGCAATTACGCAAGCTAAAGAGCCCAGATCGCATAACAAATCCTGCCATGTACTGCGGCGTTACCACCTTATCCAAGATATCCTGAGCAAGGGTGATGTGAAAATCACCTACATTGCAACAGATGATAACATAGCCGATCCATTTACTGCGAAACTTTTGCTGCCTAAACATGTGGGACACGTAAAGTCAATGAGAATAGATTGGTATTTAGATTGGACATAAGGGCAAGTGGGAGATTGTTAGTATTAGTTCCCGTAGCTCAATCATAATTCTCCTAATTTATAAATCATGGTTTGGAATAAAAGTAAAGCGGCTTAATATTACTTATGCATTTGAGTAATATATCGAAGTGTGTTCTGATGTATGTCCTGTTAGTCTTAGTGCCCGTAGTTCAATCATAAATGTCCAAATGTATATATCATCATTAGCAATAAGATTAAAGCGGCTTTCTATTACTTATGTGTTGGAGTAATATATCGATGTGATTTCTGATCTATGCCCACCATGCGAATAGAACCATAGATCGAGATGGATCACACTCGATGGGTCCCTAGTCAATAAAGCTTCACTAGAAGCGACTAGTATGAAAGATGGCTCTTCATGGCTTACGTTCTGTTAGTCATTGGAATGGGATTCCGGAGTCTGATCATAGATATCATGTGGGACATGATATTGGACGACCCGCCCTGAATATGTGCCATAGATTGAGTCATTAACATATTCAGTGTCGTAGCTTGTCATGTATCCTTAGACCAAAGAGTCTTTGTGATCACTATGCAGTCAACAACTAAGTTTGACCTGAGCCTAACGTTGTCCGTAACAGGGCTTCCATAACGGCCAGGATTGGCTTGGGGACGGGTTGCATGAGTGACACGAAAGACGGCTAAGGGATTTATCCCTCATACTGAGGTATGGGAAAGATATCGGTTCTCGGCCGCTTGATCGAGAGTGACTGAAAGAATAGCATGGCCATGCACATGATACTAGGTATCATATATTCAGTCATCTCACATATCAAGGAACAGTGATTGAGAATAATAAGGATGACGGCTCTATGCCTTATCTCAATCAGGATATCGGAGATAAAAGGATAATGACAGGGAGGACGGAAAGGTTAGAATCGATTGGTTCGATTCGCTATGTAGTGTCAGGCAATACTAAAGTCTCGTTAGTTGCCACTTATATAGGATCAAGTAAAATGGGATTTTACGTTGATCTATCGACATGCATAGACCTAAGGGTCACACCGAAGGATGAAACTCATTGACACATTTATGGAGAATGGCCAAAAGAGAGTTGTCTCGGGACATGACCAAAACTGGGTTTTGGGTCATGTGCCCGTAAGTGAATAGGACATTACGGATCAAGACAAGGCTTGGAGTCTTGGGATTGATCGCGTCGGATAATGTTGGACATTTCCGGTATGGAAGGCTTGGAGGCGATGAGCACGTCACGGGACCTCGTTGGGAATGGCCATGGGCCATGTTCCAAGAGGCCCATGAAAGGCCCATGGAACTAATTAATCAAGTCTTGATTAATTAGTACTAAGTAAGCAAGACAAGGATTAAGGTGTTGGTGATTCACCACCTAACCCATCTTGTCTTGCCATACTTAGCACCATGCTTGTCTTACTTCACACCATGCTTCACACCTTACTTGTCCTTGATGGTTGTTGATGGTTTAAGTCATCTTTTTCCTACAACAAATCACAAGACAAGAATAGAAACACAACTTCTCTCCCTCTCACACTACAATTTCGAGTTTGGCACTTTTCCCCCCTCTTGTTGTGTTCTTGAGTCATCTAAAGAAGAACTACGTGGCTTTGATTCCATTTGGATACGTAGGCGTCTTGGAGACTCAAGCCGATCATCGTTTCTTTGGTGTTCTCTTCCTTTTCTTGAACTAGTTGGTAAGGAAACATCCATATTGTTTATTCTCTTGTGTATCTAATATTTGGTAGTGTTCTATGACATGGTCTCGAGTTATTTCCGCTGCAAGTATGTGTTCATACCCTCCATCGAGACCCAACAGTGGTATCAGAGCCGTGCTACCTTCGGGATTCACAAGAGAACTTTCGGTTTTGCTTGCTAGTTTCGGTTTTGCATGTTAATTTGCTAAATTGTTTGATAACATGTTTTAAATTCTTGTTTATGGGTTTAATGCATGAAAAATGAATTTTTGAAAAGTTTATCAAATCTGGAATTTTTGAAAACAATTTGATTTTTCGGGTCTCGGGAGCGGGACTCTCGGGGAGCCGAAACCGGGACCGAACGGGGAACCGTTGGACGGAGCTAGGCCAAGCATGACCATTGGATGGTCAATATGCCGAGCTAAACCGTTTTGTTAGTCATGACGAGTTTGGAACCGTCTTGATGAACTCAAAAATCAAATGTTCAAAAGTTTCAATTTTGAACGGTTTCGATAAACCGAGTATCAAAAATTTTCGAAACTTGGCAATTAATTAAAACCGGAAAATCACATGATGTTTGATAACATGCTTGTTTGATAACACGATGTGTGATGTGATGTTGGCATGGTGTACATAATAGCCCCGAGTTTGATTTAATTATTTATCGCTTTTCACGGCCTGCGAGCCGTTAGAGTTAGCGTGTAATTATTTTTTCGAGGTGTGGTCGTCGTACCACTTATTTGTAATATTTATTAATTCCCGACCTGCGAGTCGTGTATTAAATTGTAATATTTTACTCAAGACGAAGAAAGGGCGAAAAGGTCATTTGGTGGCTTCTCGGGTTTTGACATCGGCTTGGAGTCGGTGGAGCTCAAGAAGCTAGTGGGAGTTAGTTTAGTGGGCTATTATGTACATATTTAACGCTTTATGCTTGGTTTAGTTTTTGCATGATCTTTTCTATGTGTTTTAGAATTGCATGCTTAACTTAATTTACCGAGCATATCACCTCACATGCAAAGATAAAATTGGTTTTAATCATTGTCTGTGAGCCCTTAGAATCGTCATTACATTGGATGTAGTTGACGGGTTCGAAGGAAGAATTACATTGGATGTAATTGGAGGCATCATTACATTTGGAATGTAGTTGATGTGCTCATCGCATCTAGGATGTGCCAAAAGTTTAAAACACAACCGGACAAGTAAAAACGGGTCATGTCCGATACCTCCCAATTATCAACACCTTACTACCTCCCCGTCCTATGGGTGTCGTGCGCATTAGCGGAGCATCCATGGGAAAGCGGGGTAGTAGGTTTGGACGACATGTGTAGGTGTCGTGCGCATTAGCGGAGCACCCACATAGTGACGGGCCATAGTTGAAAATTGGTGGACCCGACTACGATTCTCAGCCTGAGGTTGAGCTAGGGTATCAGATAGGGTAAGCCGTGTACATGAGTACATACCCTAGCCAAGAGTCACATTGGATGTGATTGGATGGAGTCCTACCTACATAGCTCGATTAAGTAGTGAGCATTAGTTCAGCTTAATCGGGTGAATCAAGGATCTTGGTTTTAGGTTCTAAAGGTTTAGAATCAATTGGTTGGTGTTTGAACTTGATCTTCATAAAATTTATTCAGTTTACTGATTATATTTTGTTTGTCGTGTAGATCAAATGGCAAGTACTTCAGCGAACAATAGTAGTTTGTCACTAAAAACCATTCTTGATAGGATCAAGCTAAGTGGGACAAACTACTTGGACTGGGACAGAAACTTGAGGATAGTCCTCAAATTCGAGCGCAAAGAATATGTCCTAGACCAGGCTATCCCTGAGGAGCCAGCTAATAATGCCATTAGGGCCGTTAAGGATGCATACCAAAAGCACCTTAGCGATTCTATAGATGTGGCATGTATTATGCTGGGCTGCATGGAGTCTGATCTCCAAGACCAGTTCATGGAGTACTCTGATGACCCCTATACTATGATGGGGATCATAAAGGGTATGTTCAAGGAAAGGGCACGTATCGTGAGATACAATGTCCTTAATGAACTTCTCTCCTGCAAAATGTCAGCAGGAGTCTCCGTGGGTCCTCATGTCCTAAAGATGAAGGGGCATCTCGAACATCTTAATCGACTGGGTCTTAAGATAGAGAACGAGATGGCAGCGGATGTGGTTCTGCGTTCCCTTCCTCGTTCATATGCTACGTTCGTCATGAACTATCATATGCACGATATGGACAAGACCATTTCAGAGTTGCATGGAATGTTGGTAACTGCTGAAAAGAACGTCAAGGATCAGGGATCCAAGGATGTTCTGATGGTCAGACAGGGAAACAGTTTCAAGAATAAGGGAACTGTTAGTGGTAAGGGCAAGGCCCCTATGCACTTGGCAGGAAAGATGAGGCATCCGAAGCGTCCTAACCCTCCTAGGACCGGGGAGTCCTCAAGGAAGGGGAAGGATGTCGAGAATGTCTGCTTCTACTGTCAACAGCCTGGTCACTGGAAGAAAGATTGCAGGAAGTTTCTGGATGATCTGAAGAAGGGCGGTGGGACTGTGCCTTCATCAGGTATTTTCTTTATAGAGCTAAATCTCACTACTTCCAAAGATTCATGGGTATTGGATACCGGGGCTGAATCTCACATTTGTACTAATGTGCAGTGGCTGGAAGGTAGGAGAAGCTTGAAGAAGGACGAGGTGGACCTCAGAGTGGGCAACAAGACTAGAGTTGTGGCGACTGCTGTAGGATCCATAAGTCTTCTTTTGCCAAGTGGGCTAGTTTTTGTTTTGAACAATGTATATTGTGTACCTACTTTCAGTAGGAATATTGTATCTATTTCTTTGTTAGACAAGGAAGGATACAATTTTGATGTTGGAAATGGGATTTTCAATATTTTATGCAATGATATATTTTATGCTAGCGCCAAAATGGTTGGAGGATTGTACATATTGGATATGGATAACAATGCCTCAAGCTCTATATATAATGTAAATACCAAGAGGTCTAAGTCCAATGATTTAGACCAAACTCTTTTATGGCATTGTCGTTTAGGCCACATAAACGAGAAACGCATATCAACACTTCACAAGTGTGGACTTCTTAGTCCATTCGAATTTCATTCGATTGATAGATGCGAATCTTGTTTGATGGGAAAACTGACTAAAGCGCCCTTCATCGGTCGCGGTGAAAGGGCGGGTGACTTATTGGGGCTAATACACTCGGATGTGTGTGGACCAATGAGCACACTTGCCAGGAGGGGTTTTAGCTACTTTATCACATTTACTGACGACTTCAGTAGATATGGTTATGTCTATTTGATGAGACATAAGTCTGAAGCTTTTGATAAATTCAAAGAGTTTAAGACGGAAGTAGAAAACCAGCTCGGGAAAAGTATTAAAGCACTTCGATCAGATCGAGGTGGAGAATACTTGACCACAGAGTTTTTAGATCATCTAGCAGAAAGTGGGATCCTTTCGGAATGGACTCCTCCCGGAACACCACAATTGAATGGTGTGTCCGAACGGAGAAATCGGACTTTATTGGATATGGTCCGGTCCATGATTAGTGGGACTGATCTCCCAATCTCTTTCTGGGGTTATGCTCTGGAGACGGCCGCATTCATTTTGAATCGGGCTCCGACGAAGGCTGTGGAAGGGACACCATTTGAGAAATGGCGCGGGAGAAAGCCCGTTTTGTCCTTCCTAAAGATTTGGGGTTGCGAGGCTTATGTGAAACGTTTAGTTCCGACTAAGCTCGAACCAAGATCTGATAAATGCACCTTCGTTGGGTATCCCAAAGAAACAATGGGGTACTACTTCTACAAACCCAGCGAGAACACGGTGTTCGTCGCTCGGGGTGGGGTCTTTATGGAAAGGGAGTTTATTTCCAAAGACGTCAGTGGGAGGGTTGTACATCTAGAAGAAATTCAGGGTGGTACAGATCCAACTGATCCACTGGACAACCCTGTAGAAGAGCCTGAGATGGTCGTAGAGCAAGGACCAGTTCCTGCAACAATTCCAGAAGGTCCAAGGCGATCTGAAAGGGTTAGTCGTCCACCTCCGAGATATGGTTACTTTGTGTCTGGAGGTGACGGTGAGCTTGTGGTGGATCACGATGATCCAGCTACATTTCAGGAAGCTGTGGACGGACCCGACTCTGAGTTATGGCTGGGAGCCATGAGGGAGGAAATGCAATCCATGTCGGACAACCAAGTCTGGGAACTGGTTGATCCCATCGGTGGTGTAAGAACCATCGGATGCAAATGGATCTTCAAGGTGAAGATGGACATGGAAGGCAACCCTCAGACCTACAAAGCCCGACTGGTGGCGAAAGGTTATAGGCAGATCCAAGGGATTGACTATGAGGAAACCTTTTCCCCAGTGGCTATGGTCAAATCTATCCGAATTCTTCTTGCCATAGCTGCATATCACGATTACGAGATATGGCAAATGGATGTCAAAACCGCTTTCCTAAACGGAAATTTGTCGGAGGACGTTTATATGTCTCAACCCGAAGGTTTTGTCGATCCGAAGAATAAGGGAAAGATTTGTAAGTTGTTGAAATCCATTTATGGATTGAAACAAGCTTCTCGGAGTTGGAACCTTCGTTTTGATGAAGCTGTAATTGGATTTGGCTTTATCAAGAATGAAGATGAACCTTGCGTTTACAAGAAGGCAAATGGGGGTATGATTACCTTTCTGGTGTTGTATGTCGATGACATACTACTCATTGGAAACGACATCCCAACCTTGCACGAGACTAAAGCTTGGTTAGGGAAGTGTTTCTCAATGAAGGACTTAGGCGATGCTGCTTATATCTTAGGGATTAAGATATATAGAGATCGCACCAAGAGGGTCTTGGGTTTAAGTCAAAGCACCTATGTGAACAAGGTATTGAGTAGGTTCTCAATGCTTGATTCCAAGAAAGGACTCTTACCCGCACGTCATGGCGTTCATCTCAGCAAGACTCAGTGTCCTAAGACACCTGATGAGCTGAAAAGAATGATGCGAATCCCATACGCTTCGGCGGTAGGATCGATCATGTATTCCATGATATGCACGAGACCGGATGTCTCATATGCCTTGAGTTGTACCAGCAGACATCAGTCTAACCCTGGTGAGGAACACTGGATAGCGGTCAAAGCGATTCTCAAATATTTGAGAAGAACTAAGGACGCGTTTCTAGTGTACGGGGGAAAAGATGATTCTGAACTAGTTGTTAATGGATATGTAGACGCTAGTTTCCAGACAGATCCAGATGACTTTAGAAGTCAGTCAGGATATGTGTTCACGCTGAATGGCGGAGCTTTCAGCTGGAAGAGCGTGAAGCAAGACACCGTCGCTGACTCCACGACAGAGGCCGAGTACATAGCGGCTGCAGAGGCGGCCAAGGAGGCTGTGTGGATTAGGAAGTTCACGGCAGGGTTGGGTGTAATCAAAAACCCATCCAGCCCGGTGAACCTATTTTGCGACAACACAGGGGCTATTGCGCAAGCTAAAGAGCCCAGATCGCATAACAAATCCAAACATGTACTGCGGCGATATCACCTCATCAGAGAGATACTGAACCGAGGCGATGTGAAGATCACCTATATTGCAACTGATGATAACATAGCCGACCCGTTGACTAAGGCACTATCGTTGCCTAAACATGAGAGGCATGTAAGGTCAATGGGAATAGATTGGAGTTTAGATTGGAACTAGGGCAAGTGGGAGATTGTTAGTCTTAGTGCCCGTAGTTCAATCATAAATGTCCAAATGTATATATCATCATTAGCAATAAGATTAAAGCGGCTTTCTATTACTTATGTGTTGGAGTAATATATCGATGTGATTTCTGATCTATGCCCACCATGCGAATAGAACCATAGATCGAGATGGATCACACTCGATGGGTCCCTAGTCAATAAAGCTTCACTAGAAGCGACTAGTATGAAAGATGGCTCTTCATGGCTTACGTTCTGTTAGTCATTGGAATGGGATTCCGGAGTCTGATCATAGATATCATGTGGGACATGATATTGGACGACCCGCCCTGAATATGTGCCATAGATTGAGTCATTAACATATTCAGTGTCGTAGCTTGTCATGTATCCTTAGACCAAAGAGTCTTTGTGATCACTATGCAGTCAACAACTAAGTTTGACCTGAGCCTAACGTTGTCCGTAACAGGGCTTCCATAACGGCCAGGATTGGCTTGGGGACGGGTTGCATGAGTGACACGAAAGACGGCTAAGGGATTTATCCCTCATACTGAGGTATGGGAAAGATATCGGTTCTCGGCCGCTTGATCGAGAGTGACTGAAAGAATAGCATGGCCATGCACATGATACTAGGTATCATATATTCAGTCATCTCACATATCAAGGAACAGTGATTGAGAATAATAAGGATGACGGCTCTATGCCTTATCTCAATCAGGATATCGGAGATAAAAGGATAATGACAGGGAGGACGGAAAGGTTAGAATCGATTGGTTCGATTCGCTATGTAGTGTCAGGCAATACTAAAGTCTCGTTAGTTGCCACTTATATAGGATCAAGTAAAATGGGATTTTACGTTGATCTATCGACATGCATAGACCTAAGGGTCACACCGAAGGATGAAACTCATTGACACATTTATGGAGAATGGCCAAAAGAGAGTTGTCTCGGGACATGACCAAAACTGGGTTTTGGGTCATGTGCCCGTAAGTGAATAGGACATTACGGATCAAGACAAGGCTTGGAGTCTTGGGATTGATCGCGTCGGATAATGTTGGACATTTCCGGTATGGAAGGCTTGGAGGCGATGAGCACGTCACGGGACCTCGTTGGGAATGGCCATGGGCCATGTTCCAAGAGGCCCATGAAAGGCCCATGCAACCAAGGCCCATGGAACTAATTAATCAAGTCTTGATTAATTACTACTAAGTAAGCAAGACAAGGATTAAGGTGTTGGTGATTCACCACCTAACCCATCTTGTCTTGCCATACTTAGCACCATGCTTGTCTTACTTCACACCATGCTTCACACCTTACTTGTCCTTGATGGTTGTTGATGGTTTAAGTCATCTTTTTCCTACAACAAATCACAAGACAAGAATAGAAACACAACTTCTCTCCCTCTCACACTACAATTTCGAGTTTGGCACTTTTCCCCCCTCTTGTTGTGTTCTTGAGTCATCTAAAGAAGAACTACGTGGCTTTGATTCCATTTGGATACGTAGGCGTCTTGGAGACTCAAGCCGATCATCGTTTCTTTGGTGTTCTCTTCCTTTTCTTGAACTAGTTGGTAAGGAAACATCCATATTGTTTATTCTCTTGTGTATCTAATATTTGGTAGTGTTCTATGACATGGTCTCGAGTTATTTCCGCTGCAAGTATGTGTTCATACCCTCCATCGAGACCCAACATGTCCACCATGCAAATTAGAACCATAGATAGGGATGGATCACAATCGATGGGTCCCTAGTAGACAAAGCTTCACTAGAAGCGCTTAGTATGAAAGATGGGTCTTTATGGCTCAGTTCTATTAGTCATTGGAATGAGATTTCAGAATTTGATCATAGATATCATGTAGGACATGATATTGGTCGACCCGATTTGAATATGTGCCATAGATCTAGTGATGAACATATTCAATGTCGTAGCTTGTCATGTATCCTTAGAGCAATGAGTCTTCGTGATTACTGTATATTAAAAACGGAGTTAGACCTGATCTCAACGTTTCTTGTGATAGGGTTTCCATAACCAACAAGATTGTCTTGTGGACAAACTGCATGAGTGACATGAAAGATAGCGAAGAGATTTATCCTTTATACTACAGTATGAGAATGATATTTGTTGCATCCACTCGATCGAAAATGACTAAAGAATAACATAGCCATGCATATGATACAAGGTATCGTATATTCAGTCATCTGACATGTCGAGGAATAGTGATTGAGATAATGACATAGAAGACAAAAAGGTTAGAATCGAAAAGAGTCGATTCGTTATATAGTGTTATGAAATATTAAACCATCGTTAGTTGCCACCTATGATGGATCAAGTAATATGGGATTATACGTTGATTTACCGCCATGCATAAACCTAAGGGTCACACCAAAGGTTGTAACTCAATGACACACTGATGGAGAATGGCCAAGCAAGGACGATGACACGGGACACGACCAAAACAAGGTTTTGGGTCATGTGCCCGTAACTAATTAGGATCTTACGAATCAAGACAAGCATTGGATTCTTGGAAACGATCTCGTCGAATAATTTAGGACATATTTGAGAATGAAGGTGTTGGAGATGATGAACATTGACGGCTCATGTCACCAATAGCCCAAGGAACCAACAAGTTGAGTTTTGGCTAAATGGCTGCAACTAGATCAGTTAACTTAGTTAGTAACTAGGTGAGACTTAAGATCTACTAACTAATTAATTAAATAATATTAATTTTTATTCCAATATCCTAATTAACTAATTAATTATGCGGTTGATGGAGATATATTAGGTGAAAGACTCCATTTATCTCAGCATGCAACTCATAACACTCAACATCATATGCACAAGAGAGGTTGGAGCTTCTTCTTCTTCTCCCTCCTCCTTGACTTAGCCGAAACCTCAGTCTCCCCATCTCTTTGTTGTATTCTTGAGTTCTCTACCTCATGAACTACGTGATTTGATTCCATGGAGGATACATGGGCGTCTTGGAGACTAAAGACCGATCATCCTTTCCTTAGTGTTCTTGAGTTGGGAAGGAAACATGAATTCGATTATGTCTTGTGTTTCTAATCGTAATAGTGTTTCATGTCTTGCATGAGTGTCCAATGTAAGACGTACATTATGGGCTTTTGATGCAAACTTAGGGAATTCTATGTCTAAACTTTTCCATTCTTTGCCGTCAGCTAGATGCGTCATCAAGTTATCGTCTTTTCCATCCCATTCTAACGCTAGGTCATTTTCCGTGCAATATAAAGTGATATGTACATGTTCTGAAACTGTGGAGTTATAGGGAAATGATTAACAATTTTCTTCCCCTTCTATTTCCCTCTCGTTGTCGTCTTGGACTGACACTCGTCACAAATTGACTCATCATCCAGTTGGTCGTTTCTATGTAGGAATAAAGAACACCCATGTACAAAAGCATCATACTTCACATAACTCGTCCCAATCCTCACCTGTTTTTCGCGTCTGCGAATGATTCTTGATATGTGTTACCTTCTAGAAATAAAGGCTTAATAACCACACACTTTTCATCAAAAAATGCGTTCTTCATATTGAGTTTTCCCTTAACGACATCAATGCATAACCGTATCCAATCTATTGTGTGGTGATCATTTGTACAACTGTGTTTGTTTTGTACTCAACATTTTTGTGTACCTCTCGGTCTCTTTATTTACAACCGATCTATGGATATAATGACTCATCACATGATCATTACAACATCAATATCATTGTTACGGAATGGGAATGCATCTTCCGCGTACTCCCTTGCTAGATCATATCTCATGACCTCTTTAGTTGTCATACTAGATAGATCTCGTATGTTCCGTTTGGTATTGTTCATCGAACGTCCAAGGCATTAGGTGTTGTTCACCGTGATGGTTCCATATTGTGTATGTTGACATGATCCCGGGATTTTTCAAGTGCTTCATAATTATCTCAATTAAACGGAAATGATCGTTCGTACAATTCATACATGTCCACTTATACAATTGAAAATTATATGGTGTCCAATTTATCACCAAATGGTCGAGAAATAACCTTACATCTGCTTTATACGTTTCATGTTTCCTTGAAAACTCCTTTAACTCCTATGATCATTCTATATTAAAATATATAAACAAAATGTATTATTTTATAATTATATACATAGAACTAATTAATTACACACTAATCGATGCTAAATTCAAATACACAAAAACTACCTGAGCACATAAAATTCCATAGATATATACATAATAATAAGATGACGATTTATCATATATAAAATTTTAATAAATCTAAAAATAATCAATAAATGAAACAATATATATATATATATATAATAAAAAAAAATTCTATAAAATAATAAACAAATATAATCAATAAACCAAACAAAATATCATCTTAATTAACTACAAAATAATCAATGAACTACAGACAATAAACCATTTTTTTAATTTCAAGGAGTACAACTTATGAACACTAAAGAGTAAATGGAAACTTTATGAGACAAAAATGAGTTTTGTTGGAATGATGATTTTATGGAAAAAAAAGTGTGCAGAATTTCGAGGTGGCAGAAGAAGAAGAAGAAGAAGAAGAAGAAGAAGAAGTAGAAGAAGAAGAAGAAGAAGAAAGATGATTTTAGAGGTAGTTGTAAGTAGGAAAGAGTTGATGGTGCGTTAATGAATCTGACACAACTTCACCGACCGACCACATAGTTCTCAGTCGATTCATTTTTTTATCAGCAAATGATTTTATAGATTCCAGCCTTTGAAATAAAGGGAACAGGAACAAGAGGAGACACCTCTCAAGGTTACCAAGCATTCCCGAGGGAACTTCACAACCCAACAAGGACTAAACACTAGACAAGGGAGGCTTAATAGAACATGATTTTCCTACCGATAAGCTCATAGATAACACAATAAAGGTCCTGAAACCATAATCCCAACAAAGAAGAACGAAAGAAGGAAAAAATAAAGAGGTCTTGAAACCTTAGTTTAACCACCATGAAGCCCATTGAGAACAATGTTAAGCCTACAACTCGGCCCAACATAACAAAACTTGAACAAACCCTATAGAGCTAAACGAATAAAGACGATGACCTCTCCCACCACAAAAACGCCAACAAACGGAGAACCCACACACTACTTCTTTAGAACCAGCATCACTAGAAAAGGTCCAAAAGGGGACCAAGAAAACAACGACGACCATCTCCACATCGTGTGGCCCAAACTACTGCCGATCGGGGAAAGAGTGGGTTGCCGGATGAAGAAGAAAGAAAAGGTCTCACCAAAAAACAACCTTTGAACCGGAGAACGAAAACACCATCGCACAGATCTCAGCAGGCCCGCGACCATCACCAACGGGAAGAGAAGGGAGTGAACAAAACTGAAAAAGCCACCGGAAGAACGAAATCTATCCTTACCATTCCATGCAACATAAAAAAAAAGAATGAAGGGAGGTATATGACCGAGGCCCCGTAGATCTAAGAGAGACCGAACTCAACACACTACTCGGCTCATGTGAGGAAGCCTACTGAAGCCAACACCCACGACGATCCAAACAAAGAGTTTGACCTTGGAATTCGCTGAACTCCATCAGTAGAGAAAAGAGAAGAGAATCAAGGCAAAAGTGAAAGGCGGCCACTTTAGAGAAGAGAGGGACGACAAAGATTGAGAAGGAATTGAGGGATAAAGGGGTGGAAGGTCAAAGATGCCAGATTTTTTTTAAAAAAAGGGCAGTAGATCTAAAAAGAAGAAGGAAGGACATCAAAGGGGAAGTTAACAACGACTTTCGAACCGACCGAGGGGGCCGGGAAAGTCATCGGCGACGGAGAGGCAGAGCTCGGAGGAATTTCATTATCGACCACATAGTTTTCGGTTGGTAATGAAACTTTCATTACAGAGTACCAATAAATTAAGTCGGTAATAAAACTTTAGTTATCGGCCAAAAATTATTTGGTTGGTGAAGTTGGAACTTTACCAACTTTTGTAGGTTTACTCGGTTATGAAAGTTTCTTTATCGATCAACTATTTTATTCGGTCGGATAATTGTGTAATGATTTAGGCATATTGTAATGTTATTAAGTAACTCAAATTAATAATATATTATTTTAAAAAGAAAAATATATTTGTAATAACCCAAGACTTTAAGAACAAGTCAAGGGCAAGAAGGCAACCTCTCTTACAATCAAACGCACACAGAAAATAGGATACACCAACAACAACTTGGGGGCCAAGTAACCTAGACAAAGGTTCTAAAATAGACCAAAACAAAATCAGATGCTATATCAATGCAAGTAGAGGACTAGAAACACAAAACCAGTCAAACAAACAGAACAAAAACCTCCACTCGAACTCAAAAGGGCCCTGTTGGGGAGAACTAGGCCTACTAAGGAGGGGCACACAACTAGAAGCCCATAATATACACGTTGGCCACCACACTTGACCCAAAAGACTAGCCTATCTGGTCTTGGGTCCAAGGTGTATATTAAGTCTTTCTTTATTCCTTAAGTATCTGATGTAGGACTCCTGACTCACATGTGGACACACCTAACAATCTCCCCCTCCACATTGAGTCTCATCACATCGGCTTGCTCGCACTCCTAAACCCAACTTTTTACCTGTTCTACTCAATCCCATACGGGCCCACTTCCTCTCTGGGCCCACCACCGTGAGAGCAGCGATCATGATATCCTGGTGTTGCTGGCCCTAGGAGATATACCCCGACACGCTTCATGGGAAAGTCCACAGAACAAGGCTCTGATACCACTTGTTGGGGAGAACTAGGCCTACAAAGGAGGAACACACAACTAGAAGCCCATAATATACACGTTGGCCACCACACTTGACCCAAAAGAGTAGCCTATCAGGTCATGGGTCCAAGGTTTATATTAATTATTTCCTTAAGTATCTGATGTAGAACTCCTGGCTCACATGTGGACACACCTAACAAGCTCTTCACAAGGAATCCCAAACAGAACAACAATAAATTAAAACCTTCAGCAATTGTATGAGTAATTGAACAAATTAATAATAAAATATACCTTAAAATAAGGAACTCATTTAGACACATGAAATAAAAAATATTATGCAGGAAACACATAATCAACTAAAAAGTTGTTTTTGAATTATACAGTTTAAGTATATTAATGCATGTATATAATCTTTTTAGTTGTTATTTAATCCAATATAAAGGGAATCATGGTTCCTAACCTATTTTCAGCTTGGTTTTCGTGATCCTAGCCTGGGTTTACCTTTCGTTGCATTTTCCAACTATGACCTTTACATTTTTTTCACGGACTATTATTTGTAGTCAAAATTAACAGGGACGTTAGTTTTGGATTGGAAAAGTCCACAATTCCCTTAGCAAAAATATGTTATTCCGTGCAAAAAATTGGAAAGGTCATAGTTGGGAAGTGCCAAAAAAGGTCAAGCTGAACTTCAGGTTATTGACTTTTGTTGAGGACATTTCTGTCTTTTCCCATCTAAACCTAACGTCCTTGTTAATTTTAATTACACAAGATAGTTCGTGCAAAAAATGTAAAAGTCATAGTTGGGAAATTCAACAAAAGCTAAACCCAGGTTAGGATCGCGAAAACAAAACTCAAAGTAGGTTAGGAACCATGGTTTAACCTTCAATGTATAAAAATCGATTTTACAATCGAATTAAACCGTCTCACTCATAACATTTCCACAACCATCACATTAATTACTTTTAGTATCTCTTATGTATTGTATTGGTAGCACTCCTTTGATACTCTGATGTATTGGTAACGCTATGAACAAAATTTTGGTCAAATTTACGCCACTTTGATGATTTATGACCAATTCATAAGTGATATTAAATATCCTATTATCAATATATAAAGGGGAGGAGAAATATGCTAGAAACTCCTTTTATCCTAAAAACTGTGTGAACCAATTCAAGTCACACACACCTAAGATCTAACATTCACCATGATGTCACATCATCACCCCAATTCCACCCAAATTCACACCACTTTCATCATTTCTCACACAAGCAAGGGCATAATTGTAATAACATGGTGCCATGTGGACAAGTGTCCATTTTTTTCTTAACCAATTCACTAATTTAATATTTCCCGATTCGTTTGAACTCCGATTAGCTTCCAACTTGCGCCAATATTTTTCTTTTTCCAAGGGCTTTAAATAAAGATCAATCCTGAATATATTTTGAAGTATGAAATTAAACAGTTATATTGGGGTGATAAAAAAAATGTTGATTGTTGATAAATCTTCACTAATAAATTTTTTATATCGGGGGTGTAAGAACCGCTCCTGGTCAACGCCGGTCAAATCGGCGGAAAAACAGGAAAATTTAAAAAATTTGGACATACACCTAAATGGACCTAAGATTGACCCCGAGGGTCATATCGGACTTAAGTTGACCCCGATATCGACCAAAATGAGTTCTGGGGTACTCAGGGCAACTTTTAGACCAATTTAGGAAAGGTTGACTTTTTGCCGGAAAAGTCAACCGAGCGACGTTTTGGTCCGTTCGAGGCCCGTTTTAGATCCAAAAAGCTTATCCGTCGTTACAGCGGTCTTAGTTGGGCCGTTTCCTTGTAGCCTGTGAAATTTCATAATTTCTTGGAAAATGGGCACGTTTGGGACCCGAGGCGGCCGAATTTCACGAATCTAACAGAAAAATATCTACAAAGATATTTTTTAAAAAGGTGGGACCCACTTGCTACTTGCCACACAAGTGGTGGTAGTTGTTGGTTTTTGAACAAAACAAAAGGAAGACTGTGGGATAGGTTCGGCCATAACGAAAAAAAGAAGAAGAAAGAGAGAGAAAGAAGACAGAAGAAGGAGAGGGAGAAAGGAAAAGAAAAAGAGGAGAGAAGTTTAGGTTTTGTCAATTTCCCGACAATCCGACCGACGGATCGTCTCAACGGTTATAGAATCGAGCTCCCATCGTCATTCCCTACGGTGAGAACCCTTTTGATTCTCGTTTTGGTAGGTTGAAAGTTAGGGTTTGTGTTTAAACGAGTTAAATATGGATGAGTTGAGGTGTAGGGTTCGTTGGGGACGTTTTGAGGAGAAAATGACCGGAATCCGGTGACCGGAGGCTCGGGGGAGCTCCGGCCACTGTGGGTGGTGGCTGGTCGGAAGTGGGACCGACAACAACTATGGTGAACCGGTCCAAAACCAGTCCAGCCACCCACGGGTGATGGTGGCCGGGTGGGTCACACGTGTCGGGTCTCGGATTTTTCGTGTTCTTGTGGTTTTGGACGATCCCCAAGTCGATAATTCACACCCGGAACGAATTATGGATTTAAATTGTGAAAGTTGGAAATTTCGGGTTTAGAAACTTTAAACGCGAATTAAATCGCTCGGAAGTCGGAAATTGATTCCGTCGATTGCATTGGAACCCTTCAATTATTCTAAGATCGTAGAAACGAAAACAGGAATTTTCGGAGCCCCGGAAGGGCGTTTTCCAATCCCGGACAGATTCGTCGAGTCGGGCGAATCGGGCCTTTCCAGTCCCGTTGTTGACAATGTCGAGTAATTGGGAAGTTTGGGAGTGATCGACATTATAAGGGTTGCTTTTGGACGTCTTATTCTTTAACATTCAGCTTTTCCTGCGAACTTAAAAAGTGCTTTAATTTGTGTTCATGTTAGATCGTGCCGCCGACCGCGGAAAGGGGAGACTAGGCGAGTGATCGCGAGTGCGCCGGAGCTTGGGCGTGGACTTTTGGGAAAGCGTTACGAGGTAGGGAAAAGTAGTCGGATCTCGGCCTTGACTAGGGAAAGTTAACAGTAGAAATGCATGTGACACTTAGTGGTGTCGTAGGATAAGTAAAGTTATCGAACATTAGAATGCAGGCGACAATTAGTGGTGTCATAGGATACGTGAACGTATCGAACAATAAAAATGCATGTGACACTTAGTAGTGTCGTAGGATAGGTGAACCTATCGAACGATAGAAATACTGGTGGCTTTTGGTTGTGCTCGTAGGTTAAGTAACTTGTTGTGTTTATGAGGGTGGTCATGTGTGCCTTTGGGGTGTTGAACCCGTATGTTACTGTGTGTGTGTCGTGGGTGGTCATGTGTGCCTCTGGGGTGTTGAACCTGTATATTACTGTTTGTGTGTCGTGGGTGGCCATGTGTGCCTGTGGGGTGTTAAACCTGTATTATTGCTGATTGTCCTGCTGAGGGGTAAGTTAGTCGTATATTATTGTCGCTATTCGTTGAACCTTGAGTGATGATTGTGATTGCATGGAGGTTGGGGCCCGCCTGACAGAAAAGGGGTCTTGGGTCGCGTGGGGGTTGGCTAGCCGTCCGACTAACCATCGGTAAAGTTGTGCATTCTTCTACGATGAAGGGCGGCTCCGCTTCCGACTAGCTATCGGAAAAAGTATTGCTGTATATGTCGCGAACAGGTCGACCGCCAGGCCCGACTGCGTGTCGGGAAAGTTGCGTGGGGCAGGCTCAAGCCCAGCCGGTTAGCAACCGGCACTGAGTAGCTGGAGTGCGATCCTTTGTGATCTTGATTGTTGTGTGCGATCCTTTGTGATCTTGGGTGTTGCGTGGTTATTATTTGCGTTTTGGGCTGAGGTCGTAACCGCTGTGTCGGGTCTACATTACGCGTCCGGGTTGAGTTGGTTGGGAAAGTTTAGTAGTCGTTTGGCATGACCGTCAGTCTAATTTGAGTTTGGGGATCGTAGTCCCCAGTGTTTTGTCTGTTGTTGGTGTTCCCGACATTTCTGCAAGTATGCCGTAGTCAGTCTGGTATCCGTGGTGGTGAGCGAACGCTCACCCCTAGCTGCTTTTCCTACAGGTACTGCTCGCGAGGCGGACTAGGGGAACTCTCGAAACTTGAAGAGCTGGGAGCGGGAGTCCGGGTTTTTGGGAGTTTAGCGACGTATGCTTTCGTTTTTGTCTGCTTGTTTTGGACGTATTTTAAGTTGTAAAATATTATTTTGATTAACTCAAAGTGGTGATTTTAAGCGGTTTATTAAAATTTTTGAAATTGTTTTATTGTTTCACCGTTCGCGTTCCGGGTTCGGTCCTACAGAATTCGGGGCGTGACAGTTTCGTATCAGACCTCGAGATTTCACACCTCGGATTGTACGTCAATTAGGTGGGGAGAGTTGAGTCATTAAAAGTCCCTTCGTTCGTTGGTTGCGCAAGTCGGAAACCGTGTGTAGACCCGTAGTGACATGAGTCCTGTTTGTTGTTGTGTGTATGTGCAGTATTGTTCGTACTGGCATAATGATTGTGTGCTGCTGCGTGAAACATTTTTAAGCTGTCGCGACTCGACTCAGGGGCGCCCCTGTAGTCGAACGCGACGGTGCTGATATCAAGTGGGTACAATGTAGTTCGGGGACGCCTGGACCGGGTTGTAACTACGTGATGTCAAAAATGAGATTTTACGATGAAAAGGAGAAATTTTTTAAACTAATAGGCCTTGTGGGCATGTGTTTTAAAATGGGTTGGCCTTGTGGGCTTGTGATTGAGTTTGGGTGACGTCAATTTTGTGTGTGTTTGTTGTGCGTATGTTGGTAAGTTTATGATCGGACGTGTGTGGCGCACAAGGGTGCGGGTCGTGTGAGAAGAGTAGGATACGAGTACGGTAGAGTAGACGTAGGCTGTGTGGCCACTAGTATATTGAGCTTGTCGTCGTGGTATAAGTTTGCACACTAAGCGTTTACGTGTATCCGTGCAGAGGATACCGACGACATGGTACGTGGCAGGAGCGGACGACCAGTTAGGGCACCGGGACGGACGCCCACACGTGGCAGGAGGGGACGATCAGCTGGGGCACCGGAACGGATACCCACCGTCGAACCCGCTGAGTCCACGAAAGCCCAGGGTACTCCCGTCGGGGAGGACAGGAGGAACGACGCAGGACCATCTGCGGGCACGCCCAGCGTCCCACCGGTCGCAGACCTGTCCACTGCGGCCACTCTGGGAGAGTTGACCCGGGACGGTGCAGAGCTTGGTGGCGAGCATCGTCCGTAGGGAGTCTGCGTCGCCGGCTCCGGAGACAGTATCTCCTGCTGCTGTAGCCGATCCAGCGAGGCCTGTTCAGGCCGAAGGCCATAAGGCTCGGGCACTGCTGGATTTCTTGAAGCTGGGCGTACCTACGTTCGTCGGGGAACCGAACCCCGACATAGCCGAGAGATGGCTGGCGCAGGTCACTCGAGACCTGGACACGTCATGCATAGAGGACGGTCACACCAGGGTGTCCTTTGCAGCTCATCAGTTGAGGGACAACACCTACCACTGGTGGGGGCGCGTACGGAACAGAGTCGGGGACGACTACAGTATCTTCGAGACGGTCTTCTTGGAGCAGTATTTCCCCGAGTCGGCCAGGACGGACCGACATCAGCAGTTACTGGAACTGCAACAGGACGGGGCGTCGGTGGCAGAGTATGAGGCCAGATTCATGTCCCTGACCCGATTTGCACCAGAAATGGTGACGATCGAGTTGAACCGGTGCCGACGGTTCGAGACGGGGCTGAGGCCGACGATTCGGGATCGAGTCCTCGCTCTGAGGATTCGGGTGTTTACAGAGCTAGTGGACACGACAGTGTTAGTGGAGCGGGGTCTCCGAGAGGCAGCGAGGACCCGTGAGGTTCGGCAGCGGCCGAGCAGTGTTGCGGGACCGTCCGAGTCCCGAGATCTGAGGAGGCAGAGGACTGCGGGGTTCTTTCGGCCACAAACTCAGCCGGGCGGATAGAGACAGATGGGGTCGATGGCGTCAGTAGGGCCAGTCGCTTCAGAGAGGGGGCCAGTATGTTTTACCTACGGGCAGCCAGGCCATATGCGGCGAGAGTGTCCGATAGGAGGAGGCCCCGCGGCACCACCAATGGTCAGACAGACAGGCCAGGGCAGGGGACCGAGGGGCGACGATGCCAGGTGCCAACGGTGCGGCCGGATTGGACACCTGGGTGGGGTGTGTCCTGAGCGGGGCGGGGAAACGTCGGTGCAGCGATCGCAGTTTTCGCACACAGTGCAGTCACCCCGGGCTCGCCAGCATCAGAGTCAGCCGTCGAGGTTATCGCAGCTGTCCACGAGCGCGCCAGTTCCGAGACAGCAAAAGAGGTCCGTACAGCCAGCAGTCAGTGCGCCAGGTCAGAGGCAGCAGGCGTCACAGGGGAGAGTGTATGCAGTTACCGACTCCCGAGCCACAGGATCCGCTACCTATCATGAGACCATTCAAGTTACGTGCGTATTGTATCACTTTTGGGCATTATTTTTATTTGATAGCGGGGCGTCGCACTCGTTTATTTCGTCGATTTGTGCTGAGAGGTTGGGGCTGAGTTTAGAGCCATTGAGTCCACCCTTGTGTCTAGACACGCCAGTTGGGGGTGATGTGATGTTGACTAGGGTCTGTCGTGCCTGCAAAATTAGAGCCGCAGACAGTCCTTACCCTAGTGACCTTCTCGTGCTGGGAATGACGACCTTTGACGTAATCTTGGGAATGGATTGGCTGGCGAAGTACCGAGCCAATATCGACTGCTATAGGCGACGAGTGACGGTGTCAGTGTTAGTCTTAATGCCCATAGTTCAATCCTAAATGTATATGTCATCGTTTGCAATAAAATTAAAGCGGCTTTATATTACTTATGTGTTGGAGTAATATATCGATGTGTGCTCTGATCTATGTCCACAATGCGAATAGAACCATAGATCGAGATAGATCACACTCGATAGGTCCCTAGTCAACAAAGCTTCACTAGAAGCGACTAGTATGAAAGATGGCTCTTTATGGCTTACGTTCTGTTAGTCATTGGAATGGGATTCCGGAGTCTGATCATAGATATCATGTGGGACATGATATTGGACGACCCGACATGAATATGTACCATAGATCAAGTCATGAACATATTCATTTTCGTAGCTTGTCATGTATCCTTAGACCAAGGAGTCTTTGTGATCGCTATGTAGTCAACAACTGAGTTTGACCTGAGCCTAACGTTTTCCCTAACAGGGCTTCCATAACGGCCAGGATTGGCTTGGGGACGGGCTACATGAGTGACACGAAAGACGGCTAAGGGATTTATCCCTCATACTGAGGTATGAGAAAGATATCGGTTCTCGGCCGCTTGATCGAGAGTGACTGAAAGAATAGCATGGACATGCACATGATACTGGGTATCATATATTCAATCATCTCACATATCAAGGAACAGTTATTGAGAATAATAAGGATGACGGCTCTATGCCTTATCTCAATCAGGATATCGGAGATAAAAGGATAATGACAGGGACGAAGGAAAGGTTAGAATCGACAGGGTCAATTCGTTATGTAGTGTCAGGCAATACTAAAGTCTCGTTAGTTGCCACTTAAATAGGATCAAGTAAAATGGGATTTTATGTTGATCTATTGACATGTATAAACCTAAGGGTCACACCGGAGGATGAAACTCATTGACACATTTATGGAGAATGGCCAAAAGGGAGTTGTCTCGGGACATGACCAAAACTGGGTTTTGGGTCATGTGCCCGTAAGTGAATAGGACTTTACGGATCGAGACAAAACTTGGAGTCTTGGGATTGATCGCGTCGGATAATGTTGGACATTTCCGGTATGGAAGGCTTGGAGGCGATGAGCGAATCACGGGACCTCGTTGGAAATGGCCACTGGCCATGTTCCAAGAGGCCCATGAAAGGCCCATGGAACTAATTAATCAAGTCTTGATTAATTAGTACTAAGTAAGCAAGACAAGGATTAAGGTGTTGGTGATTCACCACCTAACCCAATCTTGTCTTGCCATACTTTGTCCTATTTACACCTTACTTGACACCATACTTGTCACATGCCTTTAGTTGGACAAGTATGGGGTTTTTTATGTTTAAGTCATCTTTTTTCAACATAACAAACACAAGACAAGAATAGGAAACACAATTTTCTCTCCCTCCCAAGAGCAATTTCGGCCAAGACTACATTTCTTCTCCATTTTTGTGTTCTTGAGTCCTCAAAGAGAAGAACTACGTGGCTTTGATTCCCATGTGGATACGTAGGCGTCTTGGAGACTCAAGCCAATCATTCGTTAACCGGTGTTCTTGTTTTGGTAAGAAATAGTGCTGAATTTTTCTCTTGTGAATCCATTCTTTGTTAGTTGTTTCATGGTTTTAATCGTCTCTTGGTTTTCCTTGATTTTCCGTTGCGAGTTGGTTCATCTCCAACCCTACCTCAAGACCCAACAGTGGTATCAGAGTCGTGCTACCTTCGGGATTCACAAGACGATGTTCAAAGTTCCGGTTTTGCTTGAAAGTTTCGTTTTTGGCATATTGTTTTGCTAAATTGTTTGATAACATGTTTTAAATTCTTGTTTATGGATTTAATGCATGTAAAATGATTTTTTGAAAATTATTTCAAATCTGTAAATTTTGAATTTTTTTTTTATTTTTCGGGTCTCGGGAGCGGGACTCTCGGGGAGCCGAAACCGGGACCGAACGGGGCTCCGTTGGACGGAGCTAGGCCAAGCATGACCATTGGATGGTTGATATGCCAAGGCTAAAACGTTTTGTTAGTTATGACGAGTTTGGAACCGTCATGACGAACTTGCAGATCAAATGTTCAAAACTTTCATTTTTGAACGGTTTCGATAAACCGAGGATCAAAATTTTTTGAAACTTGGCTATTAAATAAAACCGGAAAATCACATGATGTTTGATAACATTATTGTTTGATAACACGATGTGTGATGTGATGTTGGCATGGTGCACATTATAGCCCCGAGCTCGTTTTAATTATTTATCGCTTTTCATGGCCTGCGAGCAGTTAGAGTTAGCGTGTAATTATTCTTTCAAGGTGTGGTCGTCAAACCACTTGTTTGTAATATTTATTTATTCCCGACCTGCGAGTCGTGTATTAAATTTTAATATTTTGCTCAAGACGAAGAAAGGGCAAAAAGGTCATTTGGTGACTTTTCGGGTGTTGGCATCGGCTTGGAGTCGGTGGAGCTCAAGAAGCTAGTGGGAGTTAGTTTAGGGGGCTATTATATGCACATTTATCGCTTTATGCTTGGTTTATTTTATTCATGATTAATTCTATGTGTTTTAGAATTGCATGCTTAACTTTATTTACCAAGCATATTACCTCACATGCAGTCCCATGCCTT
Organism: Erodium maritimum; assembly: GCA_963921825.1. Taxonomy (NCBI): domain Eukaryota; kingdom Viridiplantae; phylum Streptophyta; class Magnoliopsida; order Geraniales; family Geraniaceae; genus Erodium; species Erodium maritimum. The sequence goes on along the minus strand of OY997588.1, from coordinate 96,922,247 downwards.
TAGTTGGACAAGTATGGGTTTTGTTATGTTTAAGTCATCTTTTTTCAACATAACAAACACAAGACAAGAATAGGAAACACAACTTCTCCCCCCCTTCCCTTGCAATTTCGGGTTTGGCAAGTTCCCACCTCCATTTTTGTGTTCTTGAGTCCTCAAAGAGAAGAACTACGTGGCTTTGATTCCCATGTGAATACGTAGGCGTCTTGGAGACTCAAGCCAATCATTCGTTACCCGGTGTTCTTGTTTTGGTAAGAACTAGTGCTGAATTTTTCTCATGTGAATCCATTCTTTGTTAGTTGTTTCATGGTTTTAATCGTCTCTTGGTTTTCATTGATTTTCCGCTGCGAGTTGGTTCATCTCCAACCCTACCTCGAGACCCAACAGTCAGCAGGCAACACGAAGGTTTCGTGTATTCTGGGCAGTAAGAGCGTGGTTCTCCTGTCGGCTTTGTCCATAGTGGAGGAAGTATCGGCCGTGCAGAGCCTAGAGTTACCGCGAGTGGTGTGCGAGTTCCCCGAGGTCTTTCCTGCGGACTTGAGAGGGTTACCACCAGTTCGTGAGGTGGAGTTCGGGATTGACCTGATGCCGGGAACGGCAGCGATATCGATGGCGCCTTACAGGTTCGCGCCGGCAGAGTTGACCGAGCTGAAGCGTCAGCTCGAGGAGCTTCGGGAGAAGGGGTTTATCCGTCCGAGCACATCGTCGTGGGGAGCACCAGCACTCTTCGTGAAGAAGAAGAGTTGAGAACTTCAGATGTGTATAGACTACCGGAAGCTGAACCGGGTTACAGTGAAGAACCGATACCCGATGCCGAGAATTGACGACTTGTTCGACCAGTTGAGAGGATCAACATGCTTCTCGAAGGTCGATATGCGATCCGGATATTACCAGTTGCGAGTCTGGGAGGAGGACATTGCAAAGACTGCATTCCGGACACGCTATGGGCATTACGAGTTCTTGGGGATGCCATTTGGACTGAAGAACACACCTGCAACGTTCATGGATCTGATGAACAGTATATTCCGGCCATTCTTAGATCAATTTGTGGTGGTTTTGTAGACGACATCTTGATCTACTCGCAGAACGAGGCGGCACATGAGGAGCATCTGAGGGCTGTTCTGACCCTGCTGCACACACATCAGCTATATGCCAACCTAGAGAAGTGCGAGTTTTGGCTCGCTGAGGTGAAATTCCTCGGTCACATTGTATCCCGTGACGGTATACTAGTCGATCCGGCGAAGATCGACGCGGTTTCGGGGTGGGCGCGGCCCACGAGCGTCTTCGAGATCCGCAGCTTCTTGGGGTTGGCAGGATATTATCGGCGGTTCGTCCAGGACTTTGCGCGACTAGCCGCGCCTATGAATCTGTTGACACGCAAGGGAGTCGGGTTTGTGTGGACAAAGGATTGTGAACGTGCGTTCACGGAGCTGAAGACTCGTCTGACTACCGCTCCAGTATTGATAGTGCCAGAGCGAGGGATCGGGTATGAGGTCTATTGTGACGCGTCCGGGGAAGGACTGGGTTGTGTACTGATGCAGTCGGGTAGGGTTGTAGCTTATGACTCCAGGCAGTTGAAGACACACGAGCGCAACTATCTTACCCATGACTTGGAATTAGCAGCATTCGTGTTCACGCTAAAGGGCTGGAGGTATTATCTGTATGGTGAGCGATTTCAGGTCTTCTCGGATCACAAGAGCCTCAAGTACATCTTTTCCCAACGAGACCTGAACATGCGCCACGACGATGGATGGAGCTACTTGAGGAGTACGACTTTGAGCTACACTACAATCCGGGTAAGGCGAACGTGGTTGTCGGCGCCCTGAGTAGGAAGTCGGTTCCGAGTCTTGCTAGCATATCAGTCCGAGAGTGAGACATGATGGGGGAACTGGGCATGTTCAGGCTTGAGCTAGAGGAGGTTACTGGTGGCGTGGACATGTGCTCGTTAGTGGCTCAGCCCTCACTACTTGCCCGAGTGATGGAGGCGCAGTCGGAGGATGTCGAGACGTCAGAGATCCGAGAGAGGGTCGTTAGTGGTGCCGAGGCAGAAGGCTGGGAAATCAGTGCTGATTGGGGGTTACGGTATCGAGGAGGGTTATTCGTGCCGCGCAACTGTAGAGACGACGTGTTGCGAGAGTCACATCATTCGCGTCTTACATTGCACCCGGGTAGCACCAAGATGTACCGCGACATCAGGCGGCACTTCTGGTGGAGCGGGATGCGGAGAGAGGTCGCGGAATTTGTATCGAGATGTCTCACCTATCAGCAGGTGAAAGCCGAACATCAGCTTCTCGCCGGATTATTGCAGCCACTACCGATTGCCCAGTGGAAGTGGGAGCACGTCACGATGGACTTCGTGAGTGGGTTGCCGAGATCGCCAAGGGGACACGATGCAGTATGGGTGGTAGTCGATCGGTTGACCAAGTCGGACCATTTCCTGGCCATGAGGATGACTGATCCGGTCGATAAGTTAAGCAGCCTGTACATTCAGGAGATAGTGCGTCTCCATGGAGTCCCTGTTTCGATAGTGTCTGACAGGGATCCTCGTTTCACGTCTAGATTTTGGCCGAGTCTGCAGACCGCATTGGGGACCGAGGTTCTTCTTAGTACAACACACCACCCCAGACGGACGACGAGTCCGAGCGCAAGATTCAGATTTTGGAGGACATGCTGCGGGCATGTGTGCTAGACTTTAGGGGGTCGTGGGAGACCCACCTACCGTTAGTCGAGTTCGCCTACAACAACAGCTTCAAGGCCAGTATTGGGATGGCACCGTTCGAAGCGTTGTATGGTAGGTCGTGTCGATCACCAGTGTGCTGGGCAGAGGTGGGGGACAAGAGCCTGCTGGGGCCAAAGCTCGTCCGAGAGACGACAGAGAAGGTCGCGCTGATACGCGAGCGGTTAAAGACCGCACAGATTCGGCAGAAGAGCTACGCCGATAGACGACGCCGACCTCTCGAGTTCGCAGTCGGTGATCACGTGTTACTGAAGGCGAGCCCGAGGAAGGGACTGGTACGGTTCAGCCGCGGAGGAGGCAAGTTAGCCCCGCGGTACATCGGCCCTTTTGAGATCTTGAGCTGAGTGGGAGCAGTGGCATATCGTCTGGCATTACCACCGCAACTTGGGAGTATTCATAACGTCTTCCAAGTGTCCCAGTTGCGGAAGTACAATGCGGACCCCTCCCATGTCATTGAGTGGGAAGATATCGAGGTGGCTGACGATGTCTCTTATGAGGAGCAGCCGGTTCGAATCATGGACACACGGGAGCAGGTCGTGCGTGGCAAGGTTATCCGCCTGGTACGGGTGCAGTGGCGACACCACGGGGCTGAGTCGACTTGGGAGCGCGAGGACGAGGTTCGCGCAAAGTACCCCGATCTATTCGACTCCTGAGGTACGTCTGTTTTAAATTTCGTGGACGAAATTCCTTTAAGGGGGGTAGATTGTAAGAACCGCTCCCGTTCAACGCCAGTCAAATCGGCGGAAAAACAGGAAAATTTAAAAAAATTGGACATACACCTAAATGGACCTAAGATTGACCCCGATGGTCATATCGGACTTAAGTTGACCCCAATATCGACCAAAATGAGTTCTGGGAGACTCAGGGCAACTTTTAGACCAATTTAGGAAAGGTTGGCTTTTTTGTCTGAAAAGTCAACCGAGCGACATTTTGGTCCGTTCGAGGCCCATTTTGGATCCAAAAAGCTTAGTCGTCGTTACAACGGTCTTAGTTGGGCCGTTTCCTTGTAGCCTGTGAAATTTCATAATTTCTTGAAAAATGGGCCCGTTCGGGGCCCGAGACGGCCGAATTTTGCGAATCTGACAGAAAAATATCTACAAAGATATTTTTTTAAAGGGTGGGACCCACTTGCCACTTGTCACACAAGTGGTGGTAGTTGTTGGTTTTTGAACAAAACAAAAGGAAGAGTGTGGGATAGGTTCGGCCATAAAAAAAAGGAGAGAGAAAGAAGAGAGAAAGGAGAAGGATAAAGGAAAAGAGAAAGAGGAGAGAAGTTTAGGGTTTGTCGATTTCCCGACAATCCAACCGACGGATCGTCTCAACGGTTGTAGAATCGAGCTCCCATCGGCATTCCCTACGGTGAGACCCCTTTTGATTCTCGTTTGGGTACGGTTGAAAGTTAGGGTTTGTGTTTAAACGAGTTAAATATGGATGAGTTGAGGTTTAGGATTTGTTGGGGACGTTTTGGGGCGAAAATGACCGGAATCCGGTGACCAGAGGCTCGGGGTAGCTCCGGCCACCGTGGGTGGTGGCTGGCCGGAGCTGGGACCGGCCACCACTGTGGTGAACCGGTCCAGCCACCCACGGGTGATGGTGGCCGGGTGGGGCCCACGTGTTGGGTCTCAGGTTTTTCGTGTTCGGGTGGTTTTGGACGATCCCCAAGTCGATAATTCACACCCGGAACGAATTATGGATTTAAATTGTGAAAGTTGGAAATTTCGGGTTTAGAAACTTTAAACGCGAATTAAATCGCTCGGAAGTCGGAAATTGATTCCGTCGATTGCATTGGAACCCTTGAATTATTCTAAGATCGTAGAAACAAAAATGGGAATTTTCGGAGCCCGGAAGGGCGTTTTCCAATCCCGGGCAGATTCGCCGAGCCGGGCGAATCGGACCTTTCCGGGCCCGTTGTTTACAATGTCGAGTAATTGGGAAGTTTGGGAGTGATCGACATTATCGGGGTTGCTTTTGGACGTCTAATTCTTTAAAATTCATCTTTGCCTGCGAACTTAAAAAGTGCTTTAATTTGTGTTCATGTTAGATCGTGGCGCCGACCGCAGAAAGGGGAGACTAGGCGAGTGATCGCGAGCGCGCCGGAGCTTGGGCGTGGACTTTTGGGAAAGTGTTACGAGGTAGGGAAAAGTAGTCGGATCTAGGCCATGACTAGGGAAAGTTAACAGTAGAAATGCATGTGACACTTAGTGGTGTCGTAGAATAAGTAAAGTTATCGAACATTAGAATGCAGGCGACACTTAGTGGTGTCGTATGATACGTGAACGTATCGAACAATAGAAATGCATGTGACACTTAGTAGTGTCGTAGGATAAGTGAACCTATCGAACGATAGAAATATTGGTGGCTTTTGGTTGTGCCCATAGGTCAAGTAACTTGTTGTGTTTATGAGGGTGGTCATGTGTGCCTTTGGGGTGTTGAACCCGTATGTTACTGTGTGTGTGTCGTGGGTGGTCATGTGTGCCTCTGGGGTGTTGAACCCGTATATTACTATTTGTGTGTCGTGGATGGCCAAGTGTGCCTGTGGGGTGTTAAACCTGTATTGTTGCTGACTGTCCTGCTGAGGGGTAGTTAGTCGTATATTATTGTCGCTATTCGTTGAACCTTGAGTGATGACTGTGATTGCATGGAGGTTGGTGCCCGCCTGACAGAAAAGGGGTCCAGGTCGCGCGCGTGGGGGTTGTCCAGCCTTCCGACTAACCATCGGTAAAGTTGTGCATTCTTCTGCGATGAAGGGCGACTCCCCTTCTGACTAGCTAGCGGAAAAGTATTGTTGTATATGTCGCGAACAGGTCGACCGCCTGGCCCGACTGCGTGTCGGGGAAAGTTGCGTGGTGCAGGCTCAAGCCCAGCCGGTTAGCAACCGGCACTGAGTAGGTGGAGTGCGATCCTTTGTGATCTTGATTGTTGTGTGCGATCCTTTGTGATCTTGGGTGTTGCGTGGTTTTTATTTGCGTTTTGGGCTGAGGTCGGAACCGTTGTTTCGGGTTTACATTACGCGTCCGGGTTGAGTTGGTTGGGAAAGTTTAGTAGTCGTTTGGCGTGACCGTCAGTCTAATTTGTGTTTAGGGATCGTAGTTCCCGGTGTTTTGTCTGTTGTTGGTGTTCCCGACATTTCTGCTAGTATGCCGTAGTTAGTCTGATATCCGTGGTGGTGAGCGAATGCTCACCCCTAGCTGCTTTTCCTACAGGTACTAGTCGCGAGGCGGATTAGGGGAACTCTCGAAGCTTGAAGAGCTGGGAGCGGGAGTCCGGTATTTGGGGAGTTTAGCGACGTACGCTTTGGTTTTTGTCCACTTGTTTTGGACGTATTTTAAGTTGTAAAATATTATTTTGGTTAACTCAAAGTGGTGATTTTAAGCGGTTTGTTAAAATGTTTGAAAATTGTTTTATTGTTTCACCGTTCGCGTTCTGGGTTCGGTCCTACTGAATTCGGGGCGTGACAGTGGGTATCAAACTAGTGCTAAATGTTGATAAAAAAAACAAGTACTGGGGTGATAAAAAAAGATAATGAGGTGATAAAAATCATGTTCAATTAAAAATAAGGGTGATAAACTAGAGTTTAGTGTTGATAAAAAAACATGTAATTTAATGATAAACATAGTGTTTAGTGTTGATAAAACTAGTGCTTAGTGTTCATAAAAAAACATGTGATGATGTGATAAAAATCATGTTCGATTTTCGAAAATGAGGTGATAAAACTAATGTATAGTGTTGATAAACCCAATGTATAGTGTTGAAAAACCCAGTGTAAAGTGTTGATAAAAATTACCCAGACTCAACTTTTTTAAAAAATCAGCCCCGAAATAAGGGGGATAAACTAGAGTTTAGTGTTGATAAAAAAACCATGTGATGAGATGATAAAAAAACATGCAATTTAATGATAAACATAGTGTTTAGTGTTGATAAAACTAGTGCTTAGTGTTCATAAAAAAACATGTGATGATGTGATAAAAATCATGTTCGATTTTGGAAAATGAGGTGATAAAACTAGTGTTCAGTGTTGATAAACCCAGTGTATGGTGTTGATAAAAATTACCCAGACTTAACTTTTTTTTTTATAAATCAGTCCCGAAATAAAAAATTTCGTGCTTCAAAATATATTCCTGAATAATCTTGATAGAAAGCCCTTGAAAAAACAAAACTAATGGTGCAAGTTTGAAGCCAATCGAAGTTCAAACGAAGCGGGAAAAATTAAATTAGTGAATTGATAAAAAAAAATGATGGTTTTACTAAAAAGCCCTTACCACTTACTAAAAAGTGCTGTTTTTTTTGCAGTCAACAAGTCAACACTCAATTGCATCTCATCCATCCATTCTTAAAATGAATGGTTTGCACTGGTTCACACGGATTGTACGTTAAAGAGTGGTTTCTATTTGATTTTTCCTCATATAAATGATATTAAATGATATGTGACCAATTTATAAAAAGTATTAAATGTGTGTTACGAAAACGTGAAGACTATTGTTGAACATCATAAAACTTAAAAGTACTAAAAATATATTATCAAATTCAAATGGGTCTAAAAAGCAATTCCTCCAGTAAAATTAGAAATCTCATCCACACTATTATGATACATCGGGGAATGTGAGTGATACGAGTGGATGGAGTTAGGAAGAATTTCAATAAGAACTGAATTTACTAATTTGGACATTAATGTGAATGGCTTTTAGGACCAAAGACGAGTCAATAATTAAGTTTTGTCCCATTGGTGAAGCCATGTTGGTAATGGGGGTCGTTCAAATGAGTGTACGAAATAAAATTCAAAGATGAATCGGATATCGAATGTAAGGTGATACTGCTTTCCCATCTTACATTACTTAGTGTTTCATCGACAAACAGATCTTTTTTTTTCTTTTCCTGGGAATATTCTCAGTGTAGATCCTTTTGTACCAAAGCACCACCCCTTTCCAGTTTTTAAGTGGAAGGAAAAGGAGGGAAGAGGGAGATGGTTCATTAGTTGAATTGCATTTCGTTTACTAACATATTATATCTCTTTGTTTTCTTTAATGTACTTGACACTAGCCTTGTCGTGACGTTACTAACAACACTTATGTATATGATATTTATCCTTATCGCATTAGAATGATATGACCTATAAATTTGAATTTTTACCCATACTAAAATAATAATAAATAATAGTACGTTATTGGAATATACGTTATATGCCCCGTTTTCTCTCTAGAAAACTAGTCAGGAGATACCTCATGTTCTTCGACATATTTCGTGGCAGGGCAACACAAAAAGACGCTGGGTTTGAAAAAATTAAAAGAACAGATCAGCGAGGTCTCATTAAAGGAGTTGATGTTCCCAATTAAAAGATACATCGCCAGTCACTATGAGGATCTCGATTCTGGGTGGGTGGGTAACGGGATGCCTTCATCTACTCGAAGAATCTTGGACCCAGATCCAACTCACTCCCCATATGCAGACTGTGATTTGGGTCTTACCTAAAGTCAACTCTTCTCGGCGGCAACCTCGAGACACTTTCACCGACCCCACATCCGAATAAGTTTTCTTCAGTGTAGTAGTGTTCATCAACCAAAATAAGGGTGGAACAGATTCTCTTTGGAAACAGCTCCTTTGTGCCAAGTATGGGTGGGAGAACACTAGTTGGGATTTATCTAGTTTTATGTTGCATAATGGTCAATCATTTATCAGACATATTGAGTCATTCCTATCTTTTCCTTCCTTTGCTGATGCTTTTGGAGCTGTAGGGCTCACTTGGGAGGTTAGATCTGGTAATATTGTCCTATTTTGAGAAGATGTTTGGTTTGCAGACATAGCCTTAAAATTCAAATACCAAAGACTCTTCCATCTCAGTACTCAAAAGAGATTAGTGATCTCACACTTCTAGGTTGATGGGGACTGGATTTTGTTGTTTAGAAGGGATCTGAGAGGTTGGGAACTAGGAGAATTCTATTTGATGTCTGATGACTTGAATTTACATCAGATCACTGAGGGACAAGACAAGGTCTCTTGGGTCCATGATCAAAGGGGCTTCTCTGTTAAAATGATGTACAAAGTTCTTGAAACTCAAGGGGATCAACAATTTGATTGGCCTGCATTGCTTGGGCACCTATCCTTACTCCTAAAATTGCAGCTTTTGTGTGGTTAATGTGTATGCAGGCCATTCCTACCAGATGGTATCTTTTATCAAGAGGCTTGTACTCAGGCTGCATATGGTGTCCATTATGCAATGAGGAGCATGAGGAACAGGATCACTTATTCTTGTCTTGCAATTTCACTTGAGAAGTCTGGTACAAAGTGTTGGAGTGGTGGTCTATTTCTATTGCTCCACCTAATCAAATTCAACACTGGTTTATTTCTTGGAATGGTCTTCAAACCACTTCTAGACATTGGTCATTTCTGGCATCTATTGTTCTGTGGATGATCTGGTTGGCTAGGAACAAAAGGATTTTCAATGTTGAGTTTGAAGTACCTGAGACTACTTTTCAACACATTCAGAGCTATTCATTTCAACTTCTTTGGGCTAAATTTAACAGAGAAAACTCATTCTCCTTTCTGAATTGGATCAACTCCCCTGCCTCTTGCAGATTGAAGAAGAAAAGTGCTTGCTTATTGACTTAGTTTTTTCTTGGGCCACAAGTCAATTGATTATTGGAAAATTCTTGGGGAGTTTTGGGGAAGGTTTGGGCTGGGATGGGTACTGTTGTGAGCTGTGGTAAGGTTCTTCAGTGTGTCCTTTTATTGGTTTCCTTTGTCCTGTAGGTAGATTTTCTTAGAATAATAGGGTGTATCTGATGAGTGGGGGTACTTTTCACTAGGTTTGAGAGTTTCATCTTTTGAGTATCATTGTTTTTGATGGGTACACAAAACCTTTTGGAGGGTGTTGATAACTGCAGGTTTAGCTGGTCGACAGTTTAGGCTCATCTTCCTTTTTGGGCTGGTTACTGCATAATATAGGTTGGTGAACTGTGGTGTGCTACTTGGGATTCACTTCAGTACAAGACCGGACTATCTGAGAGTTCAAAACTTGGAATGTCTACTGGAGCTATGGAAGATCTTGTGTATTGCTGTGGCCATTCACTTGTTTAGGTTTGTGGCCTAACACTGGTTTAGCAGATGAACTTTTGGAGTTTGAATTATTGCTGATGTTGATTCTAAACGGTTTGGATTGGTAACTGTAACTATTGTGTGGGTACATTGGGGGAACTAGTTTAATTTGTTTTCAAAAGTGTTTAGGTTTGCTTGGGGTGCAAGGAACCGGTAGTTGACACAATAGTGTGTTTGAGTTGTAATTGCACTTGAGGGCTAGTCCCTTGTCCTTGTCTTTCATTTCGAAAGCTTGGGTTTAATAATAACAAAAAATTGCTGATAAAAAAAACAAAATAAGGGTGGTTTCCCGCATGTCACTACATGATATCCACTATTCTGGAAACATGTAGGGATATGAGAAGCAATGGTAGTCTAACTTCATGCAACATCCTCAACATTATGTTTATTAGGAAATGTAGTATCATTACCGAACTATCAATACCCAAGAGTTATAAAACCAGCGAGGTGTCTAGGGAAAATGTGTATCCCGAGGACGTCACCTACCCTGGTTATTTCTTTAGTATTTTCTTTCGGCATTCTGATTTATTAAATCATATTTATGATTTTGTTTTATTAAGGGATAATTACAAATGAATACTCTAATGCATGACTCAAATTCACACTACTACTCCTGCGTTTCGTAAATACAGATGAATACCCTAACGTAAACAACTATTAACAACGTCAACTATTACATCCAATTCCATCAAGGTTTTCAACAAAATGAACAAAATACCCTCGGCTAGTGCATAAAATTACAACTATATTACATCCCACTCTGTCAAGGTCCTTCGATAGTTGTAGAGCTTAAAAAGCTCTGCCGCATCACCCCTAATCCTGTCACCGGGATCGTCAAGTTTGAGTATGACCTAGATTAGGATGATGAGCCTCTACATCTGGATTTCGTTTTACAAGATCTAACGTGAAGCTCGTGAGAGGGTAGTTGGAGGACATATTTGAGTTGTTGGGGCCAGAGCCGCTGCTGACATTTGATTCATCAAGGCCAAAAGCGTTATTGACCTGTGTTGTCGGGGCGTATTCTGAATAATAAAATATGTAGATGACTCGTCACTAAAAATAACAAAAAGGTCATTTCACGGGAATGGTGCCATTACATTGGAAATAACTTATTGTCATGGTCTAACCAATATGTACATAAATTTAAAAGCACAAACAACATATCAACAAGCAGTATATTTTACGATAAAAGTACCCGGTCGATCCCCCATAGAAGTAGTGGGCATCCCAAATATAAAAACACTCTAATCTACATCTCTCACTACCCTAGTTTACCTTTTATTTGTTTCTTTTTTTACAGTTTACAATTTTCACTCACGAAAGCTGTTTGGTGAGTGAAATTAGGGGTGGAGCAACAACAACTCCTAGAGATACTACAATAAGGAGGTAAAGAGGGAACATCATTGCCTAGGAGGAGGATGTATTTCAATCCAAGTATACAAGAGTGAAAATAATGTACGGGGAATCATGCATATCATATGAGAGTACAAGTGTGTGTGGAGTTGGTATGATTGATACTTCCATGATAGTGTAGCAAGGCGACTCAAGTTGATACACGAAGTCTATAGAGAAATCCATACTAGTCAGCTTAGATAATTGTACAAACGCAACGTAGACAAACTCTTAGTTGAGTCATGACACTCTGACACTAGTGTCAACTGTTTCCTTTCCAAAGCCAAATGGTTTCCTACCTAACGAGTGATCAGCATTCCTAAGACTAGCATGAAAGCAGAATGACGAACGCGATAATAAGTTAGGCATGTATCCCCTACTTTTATAAGTGTAGAGTTTCTACTCACTTTAAAAGACGTTCGCATTCCTAGGTAATCGCTATTGATCATAGAACTCCAATAATCGCCTACCCGGTGGTAAAAAAAATTAATCACCCCCGAATCGGGACAACCTCATTCAGACCCCAAGCTACGAATACAACGTATTTCACTTATGTATCTTACTCTCTGACGCCATAGGGAGACTACATCTGCCTTCCCGTCATGACTATTCTAAGGATCCTATTGATCAACAATCAAAATTTTAGTATGATAAGATGGTTCTATCTCATGGATGGCATCAAGACTCAGTCAAGGGATGATTAAAGATTGAATTTAGTTATTCAACTCTAAGAGCACAAACAACGGGCCAGCCCTGAGGCCCGACCTTCGTTTTTGCGGGTCGTAGGATGCGGGCCGTCCCATTGTGGGACGGCTTTTACGCGGCCCGCGGCCCGCAAAAACGCGGGCTGAGACTCAGGCCTCGCCCCTCGTCCCTCGCACGCGGGCCGGACACGTGTCCCTCGCCCTACGTCCCTCCCTCGCTCTCGTCCACTCGCATGGCGACACGTGTCCCTACAATGAAACAAAAATCAGACCGTTTGAAAACGGTCGGTAACGGCTATTTTTTTAATTAAATCTAAAACAATTTAAACCCTATAAATACCACAACCCCAACCTCATTTTTTTCACACCCATTCTCCAATTTCACTCTCCCTTTCCGACATTCTACTCTCTCATTTCAAATATTCCTCGTGAAAAATGTCGGGCGACGCAGGGTCCCGTGCACAATCAGTTGGTGCCGAAGTAGGATTCACCCCCGACGAACTAGCACCGGATTTGCAAGACATTCTAACGGACCCTCCTGAGAACTCCTCTTTCACGACATACTCGAACCCGGGTTCGAGCTCAGGTAATTGAAAATTAATTTTTATATATTGTATTTATTTAATTAATGTATTGTATTTTTTTAAATTAAGTTATTGTATTTATTTAATTTATTTATTTTATTTATTTAATTCATTTATTGTTATTTTTTAATTAATTTATTGTATTTTTTAGTTAATTTATTGTATTAATTTATTGTTTAGGTCAATTCCGTCCACAACAATTCCAAATGAAGCCACAATTCCAAATGCCGCCACAATTTCAAATGGTGCCAGGGTTCCAAATGCCCCACAAGGGTTCCAGATGCCACCACAAGGGTTCCAGCTTCCACCACAATTCTACAACTACCCCGAGCACCCACTACCCGACGTAGGGATCACCCGACCATCCTCTACCGGACCTTCCCAACGACAACGACGACCCCGAGCAGCACAGCGGGATCTGAGGTTATGGACCAAGGAGGAAGACCTACACCTCATAGAGTGCTGGCTCAATACTACAAAAGACGCGATTAAGGGAAACTCTCAAACCGGAAACACATTCTGGTGCACTATCAAGAAACTCTCAACGCGACCGGAGGTCACCGCCAACGCGACTGGACTTCTATCAAGAAACGTTGGGCCAGATGCTAGTCGCAGACAAGGAGTTTCCTCGGTTATCTGAAGACCTCCAAGGCCGAGACCACAGCGGCTGGAACCACAAGCAGCACATGCAAAATGCAAAGGATATGTGGGCGGCTGTACGGAAGGAAGACAGACCGAGTGACCACCCAACACATTTTGACCTGGATCATTGGGTTAGGGAGCTTGAGGGAAATAAAAAGTTCACTGCCGAGAAAGGCACCATGGGTAATGTCCGCCAAGAACAAGCACGCCAACAACGACAACGCTTGGTTGAGGTTGGGGCTTATAGCTGAACCCTACCCACAAGCACAGGGGACGATTACACAACTCTTAGTGGCGAGTCCCAACAACTAGAATGGGGAGCTTCCGATCACAACGAGGGAAGTGAGGTCCCTCTCAGCGACACACCCCCTCCCCTGAGGCCGATGCAAGTCCCCCTCAACCAACTTGCCAAACGCGGCCGCAAGGAAAGAAGCAGTGAAGGCATAAAAAAAGGTGGCCGTCCTCACGGCCCAAATGACTGCCTTCGCGGAGATGGAACGTACACGGCAGAAGATGGAACGTACAAGGCAGGAAGGAAAGGTAGAAAGGACCCACATGATACCCAAGCTAACCGAAAAGTGGGAAGCAAACATGGCCTTCTACATGTCATTGAGGGGAACTGATACCTTCAACTACACCGAAGAAGATTTGGAAGACCACAAGTCGTGCAAGGCCCGAACGCGAAGAGTCTTGGATGCCCTTGAAGGTGAAATTGAAGATCTTCGACCACAACAACCAAATGGGGATGTCGACCCACCATAATGATTCTTCAGCATGTATTTTTTTGTGGGTTGTATGTTGGGTCTTGAGGTATGGTTGGAGATGAACCAACTAGCAGCGGAAAATCAATGAAAACCAAGAGACGATTAAACCATGAAACAACTAACAAAGAATGGATTCACAAGAGAAAAATTCAGCACTATTTGTTACCAAAACAAGAACACCGGTTAACGAATGATTGGCTTGAGTCTCCAAGACGCCTACATATCCACATGGGAATCAAAGCCACGTAGTTCTTCTCTTTGAGGACTCAAGAACACAAAATGGAGGTGGAAACTAGCCAAACCCGAAATGGCCATGGAAGAGGGAGAGAAAATGTGTTTCCTATTCTTGTCTTGTGTTTGTTATGTTGAAAAAGGATGACTTAAACATAACAAAACCCATACTTGTCCAACTAAAGGCATGGGACAAGTATGGTGTCAAGTAAGGTGTAAATAGGACAAGTATGGCAAGACAAGATTGGGTTAGGTGGTGAATCACCAACACCTTAATCCTTATCTTGCTTACTTAGTACTAATTAATCAAGACTTGATTAATTAGTTCCATGGGCCTTGGTTTCATGGGCCTTTCATGGGCCTCTTGGAACATGGCCCGTGGCCATTTCTAACGAGGTCCCGTGATTCGCTCATCGCCTCCAAGCCTTCCATACCAGAAATGTCCAACATTATCCGACGCGATCAATCCCAAGACTCCAAGCCTTGTCTCGATCCGTAAAGTCCTATTCACGTACGAGCACATGACCCAAAACCCAGTTTTGGTCATATCCCGAGACAACTCCCTTTTGGCCATTCTCCATAAATGTGTCAATGAGTTTCATCCTCCGGTGTGACCCTTAGGTTTATGCATGTCAATAGATCAACGTAAAATCCCATTTTACTTGATCCTAATTAAGTGGCAACTAACGAGACTTTAGTATTGTCTGACACTGCATAACGAATCGACCTTGTCGATTCTAACCTTTCCGTCATCCTTGTCATTATCCTTTTATCTCCGATATCCTGATTGAGATAAGGCATAGAGCCGTCATCCTTATTATTCTCAATCACCGTTCCTTGATATGTGAGATGACTGAAGATATGATACCCAGTATCATGTGCATGGCCATGCTATTCTTTCAGTCACTCTCGATCAAGCGGCCGAGAACCGATATCTTTCCCATACCTTAGTATGAGGGATAAATCCCTTAGCCGCCTTTCGTGTCACTCATGTAGCCCTTCCCCAAGCCAATCCTGGCCGTTATGGAAGCCCTGTTACGGACAACGTTAGGCTCAGGTCAAACTCAGTTGTTGACTACATAGCGATCACAAAGACTCCTTGGTCTAAGGATACATGACAAGCTACGACACTGAATATGTTCATGACTTAATCTATGGCACATATTCAGGGCGGGTCGTCCAATATCATGTCCCACATGATATCTATGATCAGACTCCGGAATCCCATTCCAATGACTAACAGAACGTAAGCCATAAAGAGCCATCTTTCATACTAGTCGCTTCTAGTGAAGCTTTGTTGACTAGGGACCCATCGAGTGTGATCTATCTCGATCTATGGTTCTATTCGCATGGTGGGCATAGATCAGAGCACACATCGATATATTACTCCAACACATAAGTAATATAAAGCCGCTTTAATTTTATTGCTAACGATGATTTATACATTTGGACATTTAGGATTGAACTACGGGCACTAAGACTAACATTGTATTAAAAGAGGATCAATAAAAGTTCAAGTTCATTTGTATTCGTGTTAAATTTATTTATTATTTATTTATTGTCATTAATTATTTTTTTCACATTTGTTTATATTTTATATAACTTAAACGGTTTCTGATAAAGACTTAAATAAAACAGCAAAGTATCAATTAATTAACAACTCAACATCCAGTCGGCACAAGGAACTCAGCCCTAGGGACTCACTGTGAGCCTCATTGCAAAACACCCACTGTTTTGAGTCCCTAGTCCCTCGATTTTGTCCATTCAGTACAAGGGACTCAGGACTAGGGACTCACCAAGGGCCTTTCCATTGCACATGCTCTAAGTCGACCCAAGAGGTCAAGATCTTACTAATCGACTAAGATCTTCATGTCCAAGCTATTAATCATCTATCAGTTTAGCTTATCGTTTAGATGGCTTCTTTACTTAATCCAATCTATAGAATGATTAATCGAGCTATTAATGATTAAACCACCCAAACAATAATCCAATCCCATACTAGCCCAAACCATTAATTTGACCTAGATGGCATTGTAAAGAAATGCAAAATGAAGAAGACTTGAATCATCACCAAATATCTTACTCATATATCCAAACATCATATGCCATGAGAAATGAAGGTTGTATATAAGAATCAACATTGTCTCAACACAACCAATCCATAATACAAGAATCATGAAGAAATAGGAGATTAGAGTTAGAGAATACTCTAGCTTCAAGCTCCTTCGTTCTTGCAATCTTCTTCTTGGGCATCTTCTTAGTTGCTTTTGCTTCAAATGCCCTCCAAGTGCTAGGATATGCTCTCTCGAGTGATAGGATGTCACCTCTAAACCTTGGAGTAACCCTCAAGTAGTGAACCTCTCTAATGGTCTCAGTATGTGTGGAAGCTCCCTCAATCTCAATCTAAACCGTTCAATTTATAGACTTCAGCTGATCACCCTACACAATGTGTACTCAAATCTTCCACGACATGAAGGGAAGTTAGGGGACTTAACAATGTGAAGTTGGGAGTCCACGACATGGAGCAAGTTGCGCCCTAATCTCGATGAAACCCTTGTGCAACCTCTATCTAGATGTTTCCACATGTCCTTACCTCCACGACATGTAGATTCAGGGTCCATGTTGACGTAAACTGCTTTCTTCGCTTTAAGTTGGCTCGACTGTTGAGGTCCTAGTTCAACTCTCCCGCTCACTAAGGAAGAAAAGGAGCGAGGATACAGATACAAAAATGAAAAAAAAGAATAAAGCATACAATATATGCTACAAGGGAACGAAAACGGTTAAAAACAAGGTAAAGTGACATATTAAAGGAGCGCCTATTAGGCGTTGGTGAAGCCTTTCGCTGTCTTTTCCACATATTTTCTACAACTATATCCATCACCCCCAATTTTTTTGGTGTTAGAGTGGGTTGCTGATGATGAGATGATAATTAGATAACCTCGTTTAGGTCTACAAGGGAAGAACTGAAACGAGAGAAAATAGGAGAAATAGGAAAGGAGGTAGGGTTGATTTGATGTGGGAACATTAGAACCACATGTTATTCAATTTTAAGAAGAAGAAAAAAATGGTATGACTTATTGAAACATGGTGGTACTCTTTGTGTTTAAAGAGTAAAGGGTTCAAGAGAGAAAAAAGTTGAAAAGAAAAAATTAGTATATTTTATTTAAAATATATTTAGAATATAATTTATTTAAATAACATATTTTCTAAAACTATTTTTTTTATAAAATTAATTTTTTATTTGAAAAGTATTTTCTAGAAAATTATTAATGAAAAAATTGTTTTCAAATTATTTGAGAAAAGGGGTATTTTAGTCATTCAAAGAAAATAAACTGAAAAAGTTAACAAAAATGGTCGAAAATGTAATTTTGTTAAAAGTTGTATGCATTAGAGTAGACATATGTAATATGAAAACTTATAGTTGTTATGTGAATTTTGGTCAAATGTAAGAATATTTATTTGTAATTATCTCTTTTTCTAATTGATAACGTATTTATTTTCTTTTTTTAAAAGGAGTAAATGTAAAATCCTACCCTTATGTATTGGTCACGAACAATATGCTACCTAAAGTCATTGGATCAACTTGATCGAAAGACTAGCCTCACAATACTAGGAAAAAGAAAAGAAATGAGAGAGAGCTTTGGTGAAGGACGAGTGTCATCGACAAGTACATCGAAAGGAGGAGAGATCAACACTCAACCTATGGAGGACGAGGTCTGGATAAAGACGATCTGTCACGCCCCGATTTCAGCGAACCGAACTCGGGACGCGAACTTTTAAAAACATGAACACTTGAAACCTGTTTTCAATAAAAGCTTTGACATTTCCATTTACTTCTCAAAATAATAGCATTTACAATACAAAAACGTCCCAACAAGTGGACAAGGTACAACATCCGTCACTAGACTCAACAAAAGTAAAGACCAGACTCCGCTCCAAGCTCCATGAACTTCAAGAGCTAACCTAGTCCGTCCGGTGATCAGCACCTGTAGGAAAAGCAGCTAGGGGTGAGCGTTCGCTCACCTCCACGGATAACAGACTGACTATGGCATAATTAGCAGAAAAAGCCAGTAACACTAAAACCAAACCCAACACCGGGACTACAGTCCCCAACTCAAGTACCCAACTGACCCACAACCCGTCACCTTCCTCAACAGACTCGACACTCGATAAAAACAGTGTAGACCCAATACAACTATCGACGACCTCCTCAAGGACTCGAACGAAACGACACAACACCAAACAAGATCACAAAGGATCGCACACCAGCTGCTCAGTAACCAATCTCAATCAGGTCAGGGTTCGACCTATCGCAATTCCTCGACACGAAGTCGGATCAGGCTGTCGACCTTTCAAACTCGCAATTCCTCGACACTAAGTCGGATCAGGCTGTCGACCTTTAAAACTCGCAATTCATCGACACTAAGTCGGATCAGGCTGTCGACCTTTAAACTCGCAATTCATCGACACTAAGTCGGATCAGGCTGTCGACCTTTAAAACTCGCAATTCATCGACACTAAGTCGGATCAGGCTGTCGACCTTTAGAACTCGCAATTCATCGACACTAAGTCGGATCAGGCTGTCGACCTTTAGAACTCACCACCCCAGGTAACCACAATCACAATCACAGGCAAGTTCAATCACACAGGCACTCAAGGCCACTCAAGACACCTCAACAATCAAGACTCGGGTTCAACAACCCCACGGGCACTCACTGCCACTCAAGACACCAAATTAAATACACGGCTCTCATGGCCACCCCGACTCAACAATTAAATACGGGCTCTCAAGGCCACCCAAACTCAACAATTAAATACAGGCTCTCAAGGCCACCCAAACTCAACAATTAAATAAAACGCACGACAACCTCCGGCATACTCGATGCCTCCAACGGTCCTAAAATCACTAGTTTCACAAACAACCTCCGGGCATGGTCATATGCCTCCAGTAATTCAATTATCGCTAAGTTCTCTGTTCCTACGACACTACTAAGTGTCACATGCTTTTCTCTTGAACGCTACAATCCCGTATCATGCTTTTCTAATAATTAAATAAATCTACTCAACCCACGACACCCCGGTGTCACATGCAATTCTACTATTAACTTTCCCTAATCAGGGCCGAGATCCGGCTACTTTTCCCTACCTCGTATACAATCCCAAAAGCGCTCCAACAACACCCGAAGCACACTCAGTCACTCGCCGAGCTTCCCCTTGCCTCGGTCCGTAGCACGATCTAAAAGAACACAAATTTAAAGTACTTTTAAACTAGTACGAATAACCAAAAATTTACATACTTAACGCCCAAACGTAACCCCGACAATGTCGGTCACTCCCAAACTTCCCAATTATTCGATAATGCCGATAAAGGACCCGTAAGGGCCAGATTCGCCCGACATGGCGAATCTGCCCGGTTTTGGTTAATTGCCTTTCGGGGCTCCAAAAGCCCCCATTTTCGTTTCTACGGTCTTAGAATATTTCAAGGAACCCAACGCACTTGACGGAATTGAATTCCGACTTCTAAGTCAATTAATTAACGTTTAAAGTTTCCCAAAACCCGTTAATTACAACTTCTCCAAATTAATTCCAAATTTCGATTCGATTAGGAAAAAGTGGTCCGGGGGACGTTTTAAACCACCCGAACATTAAAACCCGAGAAACCGAGCACGTGGGCCCCACCCAAGAGGCTTGGCCGAGACCCTAGGGTTTGAGGGAGGGGCTCGGCCACCAAGTGGTGGCTGCTGCCACCTCCGGCCAGCCACCACATGGCCGGAGCTCCTCCCGAGCCTCCGGTAACCGGAAAACGTGAAATTAAACCCCCAAACACCTCTAAAACGTCTCCAACACCTCCCAACACTCTACACAACCCTAAGCCTTAGTTTATAACCAAACCCTAGCTCTTGAAAATAATCAAAACGAGAATCGGTTCGGGTATTACCGTAGAGGAGAACGAGGGGAACGGGATTGCTCTTTGCTTTGACTCGATCCAAGGGCTCGATCACAAACCCTAGCTCAACCTCCCTTCTTCTCTCTTCTTCTCCTTCTCCTTCTCTCTCTAAAACCTCTCTTCTAATTTCTAATTTAATTAAACTAACAACAAAACTAACTTTCTCTCCCTTAATACCCCATACTCGGCCAACCCTCTCCAACCACACCTTTTCCCTCCAAAAAATACACCACCATATACTTGACAAGTGTCAAGGTGGGTCCCATACCTTTTGGAAAATATCTAGTTGATATTTTCCAATCAGATTCGCGAAAAACGGACGTTTCGGGCCCTGAACGGGCACTTTTCCCAAAAAAAATTAAACTGGACGGGCTTCAAGGAAACGGCCCAACTAAGACCGCTACGACGACGGCTAAGCTTTTCGGGTCCAAAACGGTCCTCGAATGGACCAAAACGTCGCTCGGGTGACTTTTCCAGCGAAAAATCAATCTTTCCCAAAATGACCAGGAAGTTGCCCTGAGTCCCCCGTAACTCATTTTAGTCGATAACGGGGTCAACTTAAGTCCGGCATGACCCTCGGGGTCAATTTAAGTTAAGTTAAGTGTCTGTCTTAAAATTTTTAAATTTTCCTGTTTTTCGCAGGTTTGACTAACGTTGACCAGAAGTGGTTATTACAGTCTACCCCCTTAAAGGAATTTCGTCCGCGAAATTTAAAACAGACGTACCTCGGGAGTCGAACAGGCCGGGATACTTCGCGCGAACCTCGTCCTCGCGTTCCCACGTCGACTCAGCTCCGTGATGTTTCCACTGCACTCGGATCAAGCGGATAATCTTGCCTCCCCGCAGAATCTGCTGCCGTGTGTCCATGATCCGAATCGGCTGCTCCTCATAGGAGACATCATCAGCCACCTCGATATCAGTCCACTCGATGACGTGGGATGGGTCTGCGTTGGACTGCCGCAACTGGGATACGTGGAAGACGTTATGTACTCTCCCAAGCTGCGGTGGCAACGCCAGACGATAAGCCACGGCTCCCACTCTGTCTAAGATCTGGAACGGGCCTATGTACCTCGGAGCCAACTTTCCCCCGCTGCGCCTGAACCGCACCAGCCCCTTCCTCGGGCTCACCTTCAGGAACACGTGATCCCCGACTGCAAACTCAAGAGGTCGACGTCGCCTGTCTGCATAACTCTTCTGCCGGCTCTGCGCGGTCCTCAACCGATCGCGGATCAATGTGACCTTCTCCGTCGTCTCTCTGACAAGATCTGGCCCCAGCAGACTCTTGTCCCCCACCTCTGCCCAACATACTGGTGACCGACACGGCCTACCATACAACGCTTCGAACGGTGCCATCCCGATACTGGCCTGGAAGCTGTTGTTGTAGGCGAACTCGGCCAATGGCAGGTGGGTCTCCCAAGATCCCCTGAAATCCAGCACACATGCTCGCAGCATGTCCTCCAAGATCTGAATGGTACGCTCAGACTGACCGTCTGTCTGAGGATGATGTGCGGTGCTGAGTAGGATCTCTGTCCCCAGTGCCTTCTGCAGACTCGGGTAGAACCTGGACGTGAAGCGGGGATCCCTGTCAGACACTATCGACACTGGGACCCCGTGGAGGCGCACTATCTCCTGGATATACAGACTGCTCAACTTGTCGACCGGGTCTGTCATCCTCATAGCCAGAAAGTGGGCCGACTTGGTCAACCGGTCGACTACCACCCAAACGGCGTCGTTTCCCTTGGGCGATCTCGGTAGTCCACACACGAAATCCATCGTAATGTGCTCCCACTTCCACTGAGCAATCGGTAGTGGCTGTAACAATCCCGCGGGACGCTGATGCTCTGCCTTCACCTGCTGACAGACAAGGCATCTCGACACAAACTCTGCGACTGCTCTCCTCATGCCGCGCCACCAGTAGTGCCTCCTGAGGTCACGGTACATCTTGGTGCCCCCCGGATGCACTGCGAGACGCGAATGGTGTGCCTCTCGTAACACGGCATCTCTACAGTTAACTGGTACGAACAGCCCCCCGCGGTACCGTAGTCCCCAATTAGTACTGTCCTGCCAGCCCACCACCTCGTCACCCCTGACGACTCTCTCGCGGATCTCTGATGCTTCGACGTCCTCCCTCTGCGCCTCCAATTCTTGGGCAAGCAGTGAGGGCTGAGCCACTAGGGAGCACATGGCAACACCGCCAGTAACCTCCTCTAGCTCAAGCCCGAATGTGCTCAGCTCCCCCATCATGTCCCACTCTCGGACAGATATGCTGGCGAGGCTCGGAGCCGACTTCCTACTCAAGGCGTCGGCGACAACGTTCGCCTTGCCTGGGTGGTAGTGTAGCTCGAAGTCGTACTCCTCGAGTAGTTCCATCCACCGTCGCTGACGCATGTTCAGGTTTCGCTGGGAAAATATGTACTTGAGGCTCTTGTGATCCGAGAACACCTGAAACCCCTCGCCGTACAGATAATATCGCCAGCTCTTTAGCGCAAACACGACTGCTACTAGCTCCAAGTCGTGGGTAGGATAGTTGCGCTCGTGTATCTTCAACTGCCTGGAGCCATAAGCCACAACTCTGCCCGACTGCATCAGCACGCACCCCAGTCCCTCTCCGGATGCATCGCAGTAAACATCATAGCCAAACCCTCGTTCGGGCACCACTAACACTGGAGCTGTAGTCAGTCGAGTCTTCAACTCCGCGAACGCATGCTCACAGTCATCTGTCCACACGAACCCAACACCCTTGCGCGTTAACAGAGTCATCGGTGCGGCTAGTCGTGCAAAATCCTGGACAAATCGCCTATAGTAGCCTGCCAATCCCAGAAAGCTGCGGATCTCGAAAACACTCGTGGGCCGTGCCCACTTCGAGACCGCGTCGATCTTCGACGGATCGACCAGGATACCGTCACGGGATACGATGTGGCCGAGGAATCTCACCTCAGAGAGCCAGAACTCGCACTTCTCCCGGTTGGCATATAGCTGGTGCTCGCGCAGTAGGGTCAGAACAGCCCTCAGATGTGCCTCATGCGCCGCCTCGTTCTGCGAATATATTAGGATGTCGTCCACGAACACCACCAAAAACTGATCCAGGTACGGCCGGAAGATGTTGTTCATCAGGTCCATGAACGCTGCTGGCGCGTTCGTCAGTCCGAATGGCATCACCAGGAACTCGTAATGCCCATAGCGTGTCCGGAATGCAGTCTTTGCGACGTCCCCCTCACGGACTCGCAACTGATAATAACCGGATCGCAGATCGATCTTCGAGAAGTGAGTCGCCCCTCTCAACTGGTCAAACAAGTCATCGATCCTCGGCATCGGGTACCGGTTCTTCACCGTAACCCGGTTCAGCTTCCGGTAATCTATACACATCCGTAGCTCTCCACTCTTCTTCTTCACGAAGAGTGCTGGTGCTCCCCACGGCGATGCACTCGGACGGATAAACCCCTTCTGCTGAAGCTCCTCCAGTTGACGCTTCAGCTCAGTCAACTCTGCCGGCGCAAACCTGTAAGGCGCCATCGATATCGCCGCCGTTCCCGGCACTAGGTCAATCCCGAACTCCACCTCACGAATCGGTGGCAGCCCGCTCAACTCCTCAGGAAAGACCTCGGGGAACTCGCATACCACTCTCGGTAACTCTCGGCTCTGCACAACCGGTACTTCCTCCTCTGCGGACAACGCCGACAGGAGGACCCCACTCTTACTCCCCAGCACGCACGTCACCTTCGTACCGCCCACTGTCACTGTCACTCGTCGTCTGTAGCAATCGATGTTGGCTCGGTACCTCGACAACCAATCCATACCCAAAATCACATCAAAGGTAGTCATCCCCAACACGAGAAGATCACCAGGGCAAGGACAGTCTGCGACTCTAATCTCGCAGGCACGACATACTCTAGTCAACGATGCACCACCCACAACTGGGGTGTCCAGGCATAGGGGTGGACTCAACGGCTCTAAGCTCAACCCCAACCTCTCAGCACAACCCAACGAAATAAAAGAGTGCGATGCCCCGGTATCAAACAAGAACAAAGCCCATAAATGATACAACAAACACGTACCCTGGATGGTCTCACGGTACGTGCTAGGTCCTGGGGCTCTGGAGTCGGTGACTGCATATACTCTCCCTTGCGAGGCCTGCTGCCTCTAACCCTGCGCACTGGCTGCTGGATACCCGTGACTCTGCTGCTGTCTCGGAATTGGTGCGCTCGTAGACGGCCGTGATGATCTCGGCTGCTGACCCTGTCGAGGGCGACCTCTGGGCGACTGTATTGTCCGCGACTGCTGCGGTCGCTGCACTGATGTCTCCCCCAACTGCTCTCGGCACCATGCCATAGTGTGACCGGCCCGGCCGCATCGGTAACAGCTAATCTCGTCAGCCCTTGACCCCGAGCCCTGGCCTGTCCGGCTAGTAGCTGGTACTGCCGCGGTTCCTCCCCTCGTCGGACAGTCTCGCTGTAAGTGGTCTGGCTGCCCGCAGTGATAGCATGACGGCCTCCTCTCTGAGGCGACTGGCCCCACTGATGCCACTGACCCCTGCTGTCTCGATCCACTCTGATGAGGCGGTGGTCGGAAGGATCCCGCGGTCCTCTGCCTCCGCGAGTCTCGTGAGTCTGACGGCCCTGCCCAACTGATCGGCCGAGGTCGGACCTCACGGTTCCTGACTGCATCCCTGGCGCCCTGCTCTACTGTAGCTGCGGTGTCCACGAGGTCGGTATACTTCCGTATCCTCAAGGCGAGAACCTGGTTCCGGATGCCCAGCCTCAGTCGGTCCTGGAACCGCAGGCAACGGTTCGTCTCGCTTGTCACCATCTCAGGCGCGAATCTGGCCAAGGCTGTGAACCTGGCCTCGTACTCTCCTACCGTCATCCCCCCTTGCTCCAGGTCTAAGAACTGCCGATGTCGCTCCAGCCGAACCGACTCGGGGAAGTACTGTGCCATGAATACCTCCTGGAATACGCTGTAGTCGTATCCGACCGTGTCCTTCACCCGCCCCCACCAGTGGTAGGCGCTGTCTCTCAGCTGATGGGCCGCGAAGGACACTCTCCGACGGCCATCCTCGACACCCGATGTGTCCAAGTCTCGTGTGACCTGCTCTATCCATCGCTCGGCCAGGTCGGGATTCGGCTCCCCGACAAAAACAGGTATCCCGAGCTTCAGGAAATCTAGTAGCGCTCGGGAGGTAAGATCCTCTGTCTGCGCGGCCCTCACCGGGACTGCGGCTGCCTCTGGTGCTGGCGAAGCCGACTCTCGGCTGGCGATGATCGCCACCAAACTCTGAACGGTCCTGGTAAGCTCATCCAGGCCAGTCATCACTGGAGGGTCCGCGACTGGCGGAACACTGGGGGTGCCTGCAGACGGCCCCGCATCACTCCTCCTGTCTTCTCCGACAGGAGTACCCTGTGCCTCCGCATAGTCGGCGGGCTCGACGGTCGGCACCCTCCCTGGTGCCCCTGCTGACCGTCCCCGCCGGCCTCGCGTGGGTGCCTGGCCCCGTGTTCCTGATGGTCGTCCCCGCTTACCGCGAGCCATAAACAATATCCTCTGCACGGATACACGCAAACGTTCAGTTTGCGAACTTAAATAAAAACGACAGTACAAAAGCACTAACGTCCACCCGCTTAAGCTTACACTAACATGCTTATCACTAAAGCGCTACACCGCTCAAGCTAAACGTACTTTATATACTAGCATTAGTAAACGAGACCGCACCGACGTGCACCAAACAAGCGGCGGCAAACCAACCCGCACAACACGACGACCCCCGTTCACCGGGCCAATCAAAATCGAACCTTGCCCACCGGGCCAACCAAAATCAAACTTACGCCCATAGGGCCAATCAAGTTCAAGACATGCCAACAGGGCCAACAATTTTAAAACCTTCACCCTTTCATTTTAAAACTTCGTTCCTTGACATCACGTAGTTACAACCCGGTTCAGGCGTCCCCGAACCACGTTGTACCGACTTGACATCAACACCGTCACGTTCGACTACAGGAGCGCTCCTGAGTCGACCCGCGACAGTTAAAAACAGTTCACGCAATCACACACAATCAGTATGCCAGCAACAAAATACTGTAACATACGCACAAACACAAACAAGGCTCAAGACATGACGGGTCTACACCGACTCGACTCTCCCCCCCTAAGTGACGGACAGTCCGAGGTTTGAAACCTCGAGCTCTGATACCAAGCTGTCACGCCCCGATTTCAGCGAACCGAACTCGGGACGCGAACTTTTAAAAACATGAACACTTGAAACCTGTTTTCAATAAAAGCTTTGACATTTCCATTTACTTCTCAAAATAATAGCATTTACAATACAAAAACGTCCCAACAAGTGGACAAGGTACAACATCCGTCACTAGACTCAACAAAAGTAAAGACCAGACTCCGCTCCAAGCTCCATGAACTTCAAGAGCTAACCTAGTCCGTCCGGTGATCAGCACCTGTAGGAAAAGCAGCTAGGGGTGAGCGTTCGCTCACCTCCACGGATAACAGACTGACTATGGCATAATTAGCAGAAAAAGCCAGTAACACTAAAACCAAACCCAACACCGGGACTACAGTCCCCAACTCAAGTACCCAACTGACCCACAACCCGTCACCTTCCTCAACAGACTCGACACTCGATAAAAACAGTGTAGACCCAATACAACTATCGACGACCTCCTCAAGGACTCGAACGAAACGACACAACACCAAACAAGATCACAAAGGATCGCACACCAGCTGCTCAGTAACCAATCTCAATCAGGTCAGGGTTCGACCTATCGCAATTCCTCGACACGAAGTCGGATCAGGCTGTCGACCTTTCAAACTCGCAATTCCTCGACACTAAGTCGGATCAGGCTGTCGACCTTTAAAACTCGCAATTCATCGACACTAAGTCGGATCAGGCTGTCGACCTTTAGAACTCGCAATTCATCGACACTAAGTCGGATCAGGCTGTCGACCTTTAAAACTCGCAATTCATCGACACTAAGTCGGATCAGGCTGTCGACCTTTAGAACTCGCAATTCATCGACACTAAGTCGGATCAGGCTGTCGACCTTTAGAACTCACCACCCCAGGTAACCACAATCACAATCACAGGCAAGTTCAATCACACAGGCACTCAAGGCCACTCAAGACACCTCAACAGTCAAGACTCGGGTTCAACAACCCCACGGGCACTCACTGCCACTCAAGACACCAAATTAAATACACGGCTCTCATGGCCACCCCGACTCAACAATTAAATACGGGCTCTCAAGGCCACCCAAACTCAACAATTAAATACAGGCTCTCAAGGCCACCCAAACTCAACAATTAAATAAAACGCACGACAACCTCCGGCATACTCGATGCCTCCAACGGTCCTAAAATCACTAGTTTCACAAACAACCTCCGGGCATGGTCATATGCCTCCAGTAATTCAATTATCGCTAAGTTCTCTGTTCCTACGACACTACTAAGTGTCACATGCTTTTCTCTTGAACGCTACAATCCCGTATCATGCTTTTCTAATAATTAAATAAATCTACTCAACCCACGACACCCCGGTGTCACATGCAATTCTACTATTAACTTTCCCTAATCAGGGCCGAGATCCGGCTACTTTTCCCTACCTCGTATACAATCCCAAAAGCGCTCCAACAACACCCGAAGCACACTCAGTCACTCGCCGAGCTTCCCCTTGCCTCGGTCCGTAGCACGATCTAAAAGAACACAAATTTAAAGTACTTTTAAACTAGTACGAATAACCAAAAATTTACATACTTAACGCCCAAACGTAACCCCGACAATGTCGGTCACTCCCAAACTTCCCAATTATTCGATAATGCCGATAAAGGACCCGTAAGGGCCAGATTCGCCCGACATGGCGAATCTGCCCGGTTTTGGTTAATTGCCTTTCGGGGCTCCAAAAGCCCCCATTTTCGTTTCTACGGTCTTAGAATATTTCAAGGAACCCAACGCACTTGACGGAATTGAATTCCGACTTCTAAGTCAATTAATTAACGTTTAAAGTTTCCCAAAACCCGTTAATTACAACTTCTCCAAATTAATTCCAAATTTCGATTCGATTAGGAAAAAGTGGTCCGGGGGACGTTTTAAACCACCCGAACATTAAAACCCGAGAAACCGAGCACGTGGGCCCCACCCAAGAGGCTTGGCCGAGACCCTAGGGTTTGAGGGAGGGGCTCGGCCACCAAGTGGTGGCTGCTGCCACCTCCGGCCAGCCACCACATGGCCGGAGCTCCTCCCGAGCCTCCGGTAACCGGAAAACGTGAAATTAAACCCCCAAACACCTCTAAAACGTCTCCAACACCTCCCAACACTCTACACAACCCTAAGCCTTAGTTTATAACCAAACCCTAGCTCTTGAAAATAATCAAAACGAGAATCGGTTCGGGTATTACCGTAGAGGAGAACGAGGGGAACGGGATTGCTCTTTGCTTTGACTCGATCCAAGGGCTCGATCACAAACCCTAGCTCAACCTCCCTTCTTCTCTCTTCTTCTCCTTCTCCTTCTCTCTCTAAAACCTCTCTTCTAATTTCTAATTTAATTAAACTAACAACAAAACTAACTTTCTCTCCCTTAATACCCCATACTCGGCCAACCCTCTCCAACCACACCTTTTCCCTCCAAAAAATACACCACCATATACTTGACAAGTGTCAAGGTGGGTCCCATACCTTTTGGAAAATATCTAGTTGATATTTTCCAATCAGATTCGCGAAAAACGGACGTTTCGGGCCCTGAACGGGCACTTTTCCCAAAAAAAATTAAACTGGACGGGCTTCAAGGAAACGGCCCAACTAAGACCGCTACGACGACGGCTAAGCTTTTCGGGTCCAAAACGGTCCTCGAATGGACCAAAACGTCGCTCGGGTGACTTTTCCAGCGAAAAATCAATCTTTCCCAAAATGACTAGGAAGTTGCCCTGAGTCCCCCGTAACTCATTTTAGTCGATAACGGGGTCAACTTAAGTCCGGCATGACCCTCGGGGTCAATTTAAGTTAAGTTAAGTGTCTGTCTTAAAATTTTTAAATTTTCCTGTTTTTCGCAGGTTTGACTGACGTTGACCAGAAGTGGTTATTACACGATCAAAACTAGCTTCAAGGAGGTACTGATTAAAAGGAAGGAGAGATCGGTGGAGTTAGAGGAAAGGTGAAAACTCATGGAGAACAGAGCAAACAGGGAGAGGGTAAGAAAACCCAACGAGAAAAGTTGAAGTTGTAGCACGAAATGTCACTGAGGTGGAAGCGGAAAGGGTATCAACGGAAATACAAAAGGAAGAAACAACCAAAATGTTTGTGTAACTTACTGATGAATTCGTCCAAAGTGTGGTTAAAGAATTATTTCGGAAGATAAGGAAGGGTGGCGAGAGCGGAGTCGTTGAGAAAACCAAACAAAAAGGGTGATCTTTTGGGTTTTGTTTCCTAAAATGCAAGTAGATAAAATGGCTTGAAAGTGCGTGGTTATATATTGTGTGTTGCTTTGGCCTAGTCGAGAGGAAGCACCCAATAACACAGTTGACCGAAAATCTGGGTAAGAGTAGGTATAAATTTGACCTTATAAAGGACAGAGATGAATCTCAAAACTCCTAGATAAAAAAAAGGGGATGGGATGAATGATATAGTTGAAAGGATTTAGGAAGTAGAGGTGGTGAAAGAACATTCAAAACTAGTTACAAGTAGAGTAATAGGGTTTGTAGTGTCGGTATCATTGATGTAGTTAGTAATTAAACGGGAATGGGCCTAGGATATCTACGTTCGAGAGCTTGGAAACAAAGTTTCCCTACTAAGATGTTGTTGGATTATAGGACGTGTTACGTTAAAATGGCAGAAAATAAAATTTCCTAAATTTTCGTTAGTTATAGGCCAAATAACCTAGATCACGCATTCATGTAATTCCTAATCTATGCGATAATTTAACGGAGATTACCTCAATGAAGAGCACTTTCAATCGATTGGTTCGAGACATGGACCTTTAGAAGTGTCGGTATAGGAACCCAAGTGTTTTCCCTCTAACGTTATCCACACGAGAAAGATAGATCCACAACTAACCACGCCAGTAGCACTTGAACGAAGAACTCACAACTCACTATGTGGTGACCGAAAATCAGAGCAGTGATGCTTGTGCATTTTCAACCAAGCTAGCTCTTTATTTATAGGTGTTGGTCTTACTTTAGGTCCAAAACAAATAGAATTAGGAAACCTTGACCTAATCCAACTAGCCTTTCTTATTGTAGACCTTCTAGAATTTAGGGTTTCCTTTTATTCAAATAATGTGCTTAAAATATATCCAATTAATTGGGTTAGTCGAATACCCTTATTGGGCTATAGGGGTGTTCGGCCAATTATTTGATATATTTGGTCTTTTTATTTGTCTATTTAATTACTATAATCGGTAATAATTAAATAAAAAATTTCTTTTGTGAGTATTTGAATTAAATAAAAAATATATGTTTATTATATTAAATATAACCGCACAATATTTTATTTAATCGAAACCATTTCGTCCATTTGATTAATATCTTTCTCTATTGTGTGTGACCCTTTAGGATTCTATGAGTATTGGTAGTGAAATGAAACAAGATGTTTCACCCATGGGTTATGGGTAGGGCTGAGCAAAAATCCGACCATCACCGTAAACCGACCGTCCCCGGCCGTTCCCGTCACCGGAGAACCCGGGACCGGCCTAACCACGGGTGGACATGGGTTGGAAATACCTAAACCGGCGCAGTCAACGGGTTTGACCGGTTTTCGTACCAAAAAACCGGTTATAACCGAACCGGCCGACACTGTAGATTGGTGATGAAAAATTGAGATCCAAGCTTTTTTTATATAGATCTTCCATTTGTTCTTACACTTCTTGATCGATGAGGACCTCATTAATATTTCATCCACCTAAGCTTTTTAGTTACAACAAAAAATAGAGCTCTGATTCATCTTATTTTTTCTATATTGCTTAGTTTAGATTTATTGTTGTTTTATTTGTTTCATTTATTGATGTATTTTTGTTAGTTCTGCTGCCTCTGTGCATCTTGTTTAAAATAAATTAAACACCAGATTTAAACACCGAAAGTGAGCTCTTGAATCCTAAATTGTTTATTAGACTACTAAAATTTGGATTCTGGTGCAAGGGATAAGTTAAACAAGTTCGAGTGCAAGAAAAAAAAGGTATCAATATAAATTCATGGAAATCAGGTAGATGTAATCTAATTTGAATGGTCTAAGGCCTATATTATGATTGGTTATCCCGGTTAAAAACCGGTGCCGACCGCGATTTTATCCGTACAATTATTTTAGTAGGCCCAATAAGAAGCCCATTGGGCTTGGGTTGGTTGGTTATAACCGTCCCCGGCCGGTAGTGGGGTCGGGTGGTTAGCAGCCTTCCCTTTAGCGACCGGTGATGGGGATGGGTACGGGTTTTATGTAACCGGGAAAAACGGTTTGGGTAATGGGTTTGAGATTTTGGGCGGGTACCGGCCGATGCTCACCCCTAGTTATGGGTAACTTCTAGCAAGGCCCACGATTTCCCAAGTCATAGAACTAATGACCATTACTTCGTCAAGTCCTGTTATAATAAGTGTTTTATCCTCTTTTCATTTGGCGAGTGTCACAACTGATCAAAGGCATAGACACATCCTCCTTTCTAATTCAGTCACAATATTATGTTCTCATGATTCTAAGTGAGGAATGTAGGTGAGTAATCACACGCATGACCATGCTTCTTTTACAAACCTCTTACTAATCAAGAGTGGTCGTTATGATGAAATCTAACTTGTATAATAAAAGTGACATGTCCCTATGACCATCACCCATATGTCTCACATGTGTGTATCCATGTCCGATCATAACCATTATAATTATTTGTTAGGACAAGCATGTGGTTATGGCAAGTCATGAATCCACCTCATGTAGATCACAAGGTGATGTCATGGTCGTAGGACTAAAGAAAACTTTGATACTTGAGATATACTCATATCGCTTTATTCTGTGGATTATTCTGAAGGTGTGTCCAACTGTCAAAATCTTTGGCATTTGTGACTTTGACTGATATCTCTATATGCATGATCAGTAAAACATGACCATCTCATCAAAATCACAGCAGCGCTAACTATTGGTTCAGGCTAGGGACCTATGAATGAATCTACTCTTTTGTTTCTAAGAATTCTACTAGTGGGGAGCTGCTCCCCAATACCTTAAAAAGAGTAGCATACTCGCGGTTTTACTAAAATTACAACTTAATGATAATAAAACTTTTGTCAACTTATTAATTAACTTATAAGTACGTTTGTAACATGTTAGTGTGGATTTTTCCTATGGCAAAAAACCACAACAGACTCCCTGTTGAACTATACCCAATTTACATTACTATTAATTCCCATTCTCTTGACGCGACCATCGTTCTTAGACTACGAAAAGCCTAAGTTCAAGTTCAGTTACATTGTCTCTTGTGTTTTACTCCATATATTTTTCCGTGTTCTTCCCAACGATTTGTCGAATAGGATGAGTCGTCTTAATTTTTTTTGATCAGCGCAGAAAATTTATTTTAAAAAGAAGCGTCTCAAGGTCGAATTGACCAAATACAACGATAACAAAGGAGCTCCCGACAATGGAGCTTAAAGGCAAAACCTTTAAAACCAAAAGGAGAGTAGTCCTTAGAAAGTAAAAAAAAAAAAACAATAAGAGAGAAAAACAAAATTAATTGCTAATCTCCTTGACTCCCGGTAATGTGCCCTTGGGTGGTTTAACCTGATTCCACCACTCCGCCGCTAACGGAGCAGATTGCTCCCTATCCCGACTCATGGACCTTGTTTTTGGCTTAGAAAACGTCATGTTACCATAAGAATTAGTCGTCTTAGCAACCTTCTCCCTAGGTAACGAGGGTTTATTCAAGGCGTGTTTCCAAGGACTACCTTGAACCTCAATACCCGAGCTCAAGTCCTCTGAAACGTCCAAACCTGCCTGTACCACTTGATCTCCAAGTAGACCCGGATCCAATAAACTAGAGCCAAGGGCCCCCAAAACAACCTTATGGGCCTGATTTGATAAACCACCTGCTGATTCCATAATCAAGACCACCGCCTCAATCTCTTCTCCTAAGCCCAAAACCTTATGCCCAGGAATCAGTAATTGCTTGGTCTTACCCATACCGGCATGCTTACAAGACTCAGCCCCCATGTCCACGTCAACGTCGTCTTCCACAAGCGAATTCTGCGGAGAAACAACTTCGAGCGAAACTATCGCTTGAGCAGATTGGGTATCCCGCAGATTAGGCGATACTTGAAAATCAAAAATTCGAGAGGCCTGAGTCAACCGGATTTTAGTTGTTCCATCTACGACCAGAAACGTCGCGGAATTTCTAGCTCAACGACATGTCCCAAAGTCAAAGGTCTCACCGAGATTCGTCGTGGACGTGCCAATGCAACGAACATGATATACCCGTTTACCTTAAAACCATGGTACGTAACCACTGCTCGAGAAGCGGCCTCCGATGAAGAGAAAGAAACGAAGCCGAAAAACTTCCCTCCTCTGTTCGGACGTTTTACGATTGACACATTGATTAATTCACCAAAAGTCCCAAAGCATTGATGAACCCATGTCTACTTAGTATCATACGGCAAATTGCAGATAAATATTTCATGTCTTACCTGATTCACAGGCTTTGCAGTCGTCGCCAAAAACAGAGGATCACCATAAACACCACTGTGACCCTTGTTAGATACAGGCAAACCTCCAGCTCGATCTTGAGGGTGTAGTTCAGTTGGAGTCGCTGATTGATGATCATTTCCGATCACCACACCACCGGAACCAGGGGCTTCAGTTTTGGACCAAAAAACAGAGTCCTTGGATTGAACGCCCACGAAAGTGACCTCCCCACCCCCAGCCTCCTTTGGTTGCTCAACCTCTTCTCCCATGCCTAAATCACCTCGATGCCGTGCATGTTTCAACCGAGATTTCCTATGTGCACGGGTTCCTTGTTGGTTCAGTCGAGATTTCACCGGACGAACACTTGGAACCACTGGACAGATATCATCCCTGGCCGTTGCATTTGACAATGATCTCTCAATGGCAACATACGCACCATAGAGAGAAAGAATCAAAGAGAAAAATGAAGAAAAGGAAAGAAAAGATTGAGGTTTTTGTTTCCTTCTCCATGCACGTTTTGCATCCGGCTTGGAGAGCATTTTTTTGTGGATATGAGTCATCTTAATACATGCTTGAACCCTCTAGTGATCCCCCAACTCCTTAGCTTGAGCTATAGCTCCATTATTAGCCCGTAACAAGTTCACCGAATCCGATATGTTGGATACGAAAGCTAATTCAGTGATAAAGCTATTTGTCCAAACTTGTTCACAAGTTGCATCCTATGCAACTCCATACCAAGTTTTGTTGTAGATTTCAACAAGGGTAAACTACAAATGCATACCCTGAAGTTGTCACGTTTAACCGATGATAACCCTAAAGTTTAAAGTTAACTGATGCATACCTTGAAGTTACGAGTTGTAACTCAAAACCCCTCCGTCAGCTGAAATGACGAAAATACCCTCAACTCCACTTCAATAATTATGTTAAGAAAATTATTTAAAAATTACTTTTGTTATATATATATATACTTTTTTAATGACTTCATTTTTATTTAAAAAATCACTTCGTTTATATTTAAAAAAAATATTTCAAAAAATCATTGAGGGTATTTTCGTCATTTTAGCTAACAGAAGGGGTTTTGAGTTACAACTCGTAACTTCAAGGTATGCATCAGTTAACTTTAAACTTCAGGGTAATCATCAGTTAAACGTGCCAACTTCAGGGTATGTTATGTGCATGTTTAGGGCGTTGTTATGTGCATGTTTAAATCGCTTCATACTAGGTTTAGTTTTGCATGTGTAATTCTGAATATATGTTAAACTTGCATGCTTAGCTTTTAATTCCACTCATATCACCTCACATGCAAAGACAAAATTGGAATTTAATCGTTGTTTGTGATCCCTTAGAACCATCTTTGCATTAGATGTAGTTGACGGATTCGAAGGAAGAATTATATTGGATGTGATTAAAGGCATCATTACATCGATATGTATTTGGTGTGTTTATCGCATCTAGGATGTGCCTAAATTTTTAAACACAACCGGACAAGTAAAAATGGGTCATGTCAGATACCTCCCAATTGTCAACAGCTTACGACCTCCCCGTCCTATGGGTATCGTGCGCCTTTGTGGAGCATCAATGGGAAGGTGGGGTAGTAGGTTTGGACGACATATGTAGGTTTCGTGCACCTTCGCGTAGCATTTCCATAGTGTCGGGCCATAGCTGAAAATTGGTGGACCCGATTACGATTATCAGCCAGAGGTGTTGATGCGTGTGCATTTTAGAACATAAAAGGGACACATTATATCGAGTTAGATAGGCTTTTATCCCTATTTCTAATCATATATTTCGGTTTAGTATGAATAATTTTTTTCTCGATATGTTCGGTAGTTCAATTGGAAACCGATACATTTTGGGTGTTTTGTGCAAGTAGATCGTTAAGAGGGTCAGTTTTGTTCGCTTCGAAATATATTCATGACTGGTCTTGTTTTTTAGGTCTCGAAAAGAGAATTTTTTGGGTGCAAGAACGAGATCAATCGCAGTCCAAACGAAGGCGGAGCGAGCAAAATAGCGAAAAGGGGCAAAAATGGAGCAGCAAGTCAGAGGGCGACACGTGGCGCCAGCTGCCCAGCCGCCTCTTCTCCTATGCAACAACTGGCGCCGCCGACTTCTTCTCCCGCTGACGCGTGTCCCAACCGGCCTCCTTCCTCCGCGTGGCCCTCCACTCGACCGCACGTGGCGCCACCACTAGCTGCCTCTCCTCTCGTACTGCCACATATCCCCTTCTAGCCGCCATTTGTCCTCTTGCCGACACGTGTCCCAGCCACAACACCTCTCCTTTTGGTTGCCTGGCGACACATGTCGCCTTCCAGCTCCCCTCTCATCTACTAACACGTGCTAGGGCAACCTACTCCTCTCCTCATTCAATTGCACATCCGCAGCTCAAGATTGAAAAAGAGCTTCTTCATATTTTTTGGGGGTTTTTTACACAGAGAGAGCTGCAGGGGCGAAGCAGGGAGGCTCAACAGCTCTGAATTGATTTTATTTTTTTCTCTTTTCTTCTCCATACACAAAAAAAGATATATAAACTCTTGATAGTTAATTGCCAAACAAATTTTTACAAAGGGTTGTTTATTTTCTGAATTTATTGGAAATATTCATTTGTTGGGAACACAAGGTTACGCTTCATTGGATTGGAGAGGGATTTGAGCCAAGGGTGTCATTGTTTTTGGAGAAAATTCATCTTTAGGAGAGCTTTTTTGTGCTTCCACTCTTGTATTTGTTGGCACCACAAGAGGATCAAGGCTAAGGTTTGGAAGAAGGAGAAGAGCAACCATTTTGTCAATTTATTGTGGTGATTGTATCTAAATTTTCTCTCTAAATTTAATTATGCAATCATTTAATTGTTGGACCATCTCCATGCCATTGATTACTATGAACAACTAAACCCCCAATTTCTAGGGTTTGGGGGGATTAGAGTAGGGGTTTCCATGTTTTGAATGCTTTAAATTTTTGTGATTGTTGAGTTGTTTTAGTGTTTACGATCGATTTGTGTTTAATGCTTTATCTCCCGGGTAGGCTTGATAATTGCTTTGAATTAGAATTTAATGCTTGAAAAAGGAGAATTCAAATTGGTCTGTAGTCGATCGTAAATTGGATTTAGACCCTAGCTAGAACTAATGGGGTGAATACAATTGCAATAACTATAGATTTGGTTGGTCGAAAGTTAGAAGTTGTCAGAAAGCTTAACGCTTTTATTCGTCCTACATCGAGAATCGAAAGAACTCGGTGGTTAGATTCCATTAGGGTCCGGATCATTCGAAAGAAGTTAGGACTAGAGTTGAGATAACTCGTTGCCCATAAATCAAGTCTTCATCACAACAATCGAGTATATTCAACATTATGGATTGAACTCTATGAACACGATATCCTAGATTTTTCATCATCTGATTTAAGAAATCGAAAACTCTTTGTTTAGTTCTTTATTTGCTCCACTCGATTTTCAATAATCGTTAGTTTATTTTTGAAGCATAAAAACCAACTTTTTATAGAAACAGCTTAGCTACAAGCTTTAAATAGTGAGTGTTTGTTTATTTCTCCTTTGGGCCCGATATTCCGGACTACAAATTTGGTTACTACTTGACGGGCGGTGCACTTGTCGTGCTTAAGTTTGTGCTTAAACCCGCAGGGCGTCAAGTTTAATGGTGCTATTGTTGGTGAGCAATTAGGAAACCCTAGCTATATAGTTTGTATTTCGACTATTTCATTTACTTATGTGTCTTTTTAATTTGTGTTTTCGGTTCTAATCTCATCTTGTGTTTGCATTTGAAGGTTTTATGCTCACACGATCTAAGTCTTCTCCAAGTGAATTGCTCAATGATACAGAATTAAGAGAAGCAGAGTTGAGATTCAGAGAATCGAGGAAATCAGCTAAGGAAGCTGAACAACTACAAGATATGGATGATCCACTAGGATTCACTATAGGTGGACGGGTTGCAAATGTAGATCAGCATGATCAGGATCAGGAAAGACCACGAAGGCTTTTGTGCGAGTTCAGTACGCCTCAGACCAACAGATTACATTCGACCATTCAACCACCAGCTATCGCAGCTCCTAGTTCGATATCAAGACCTCTGTGATCTCCTTACTTCGACAGTCCGCCTTCGGCGGGAACACCTCTACAGATTCAGACCCAGCATTGCACCTCACCAAGTTCCTTCAAGTTTGTTCTACTTTTAGGTACAATGGAGTCTGAGATGATGCCATCAAATTAAGGTTGTTCTCGTTCTCCTTAAGAGATGAAGCTTATGAATGGATTAACAGACAGCCTCGCCATGCGGTAAGGACTTGGGATGATTTGGCACAAAGATTTCTAACTAGATTCTTCACACCAAGGAAGACTCAAGAGTTTAGGTACAAGATTCAAAACTTCAGATATGCGAATATGGAGTCATTAGCTGAAGCTTAGGAGCGATTTCAAGGGATGATAAGTAAGTGTCCTCACTGTGGGTTAGAGTTGTATTTACAGATGCATATCTTCTATATGGGTCTGAGATCGGCAAGTCAATCAGAGTTGAACGCATCATCAGGTGGTTCCTTCAAAAACTACACCAGATGAGTGCCTAGAGATTTTAGAAATGATTATGTCCAATAATGATTGACACTATGAGAGAGGACCTACTGGTGCAGTCAATTCACTCTCATCCTCAGCAAAGAAGAATCAAGTTATGGAGATGATGAGAGTGATGAGTGCCAAAATTCAGGGGTTACAAGTTCACTCCCAACAACCTGATCCCTTGGATTTTATTGAGGAGATGCAACATCCGTCTCATGAAAGTGGTCATTATGTGAGCAACAACAACCAAGGGAGCAGGTATGATCCTTACTCTAGCACCTACAACCCTTGTGGGAAAGATCATCCAAGTTTCATATGGGGAGGAGATCACAATCAGTGGAGTCAGAATTTAGCACCTCCTGGATTCCATCAGAGGCCCCAGAACCAAGGAAATAACAAAGAGATCCTCACCTTAGCAGAGCCAACAGTCTCAAGAACCTTCACTCATGGATCTTATATTGAGACTCATACAAAGATAGGATGCAAAGGCAAGAAAGCAAGAGGAGAGCAATATGCTGATGATGAAAAAGCAAGCTCAGATGTCTAAGAGGCAAGAAGAGTCAGATTCTGCTATGAGGACAATGCAAGATCAGAGGTCTAAGAGGCAAGAAGCGTCAGATTCTGCTATGAGGACAATGCAAGCCCATATGGGGCATATGGCCACCGCTCTACACTCGAGAGCTCCAGGATCATTACCTATTGACACAGAAATAAATCCTAGAGAAAATGTAAATACAATAACAACTAGGAGAGGAAAGGGTGTGGAAGTGAGATATGAGGGATTTGATGAAGAGCCTCCAAAAAAAAATTCTATAGAGCATGTTTAAGACGAAGAGAAAGAAGGCACATCAGAGGTAAGAGGAAGAGAGCACGCCATAGGTAAGAAGGTAAGGGAGTCGTGGTTGATTCAGAAACCCGGACTTCACCTCTCCCTTTCCCTTCTGTTGCCAAGAAATTTAAACATGATGATCAATATGCTAAATTCTTGAATGTGTTTAGAAAACTTGAGATTAATATTCCTTTTCTAGATGCCATTAAGAGTATGCCTGTCTATGTCAAATTTCTAAAAGATGTTATATCTAACAAAAGGAAGTTGAATGTAAATGAAAGGGTGAATTTAAGTGAGGAGTGTTATGCTATGTTACGAAATAAATTACCCCCTAAATTGAAAGACCCAGGTAGCTTTACTATACCCTGTGAGATGGGAACCCTTTTATTTGCAAAAGCTTTGTGTGATTTAGGGGTTAGTATAAATTTGATTCCCTTGAACATTTTCAAGCAATTAGGATTAAAAGAGGAACTAGAACCAACTTCTGTCTCTACAGCTAGCTGATAGATCTATTAAGTACCCTAGAGGGATTGTAGAAGATGTATTGGTGAAAGTTGATAAATTTCTTTTCCCTGCCGACTTTGTTAATTTAGACTTGCATGAGGATTATGAGATTCCCCTAATCCTAGTAAGGCTCTTCTTGGCCACAACAAGAGCTCTTATTGATGTAGAGGAAGGGAAATTGACCATTCACTACGGCAGGGAGGAAGTGGTGTTTGATTCTTTAGATCGATAAAGCAGGCTATGAGTGATGATACATGTTTTAGAATTGAGGCTATTGATTATGTAGTGCAGGAAATTTTTATACCTGATGATCCTTTTCTCACATGCCTAGCTAGTGACATTGGTATTACTTGTGGACTTTCACAAGATGTTGTAGACGAAGTGGTCAATTTATTGGAGGCTTGTTCTCCATATAAGAAGGATAGGCCCCACACTCGCCTTACTTTGGAGGCAAGTCAAGGGAATAAGCTAAAACCATCTATTGAGACAGCCCCTGAGCCAGAATTAAAGCCCCTTCCTGAAAATTTGAAATACATGTTTTTAAATGAAGACAATAATATACCTGTGATAATATCTTCCGAGTTTTCTTGTCTTCAAGAGGAAAAGCTAATGAGGGTTCTTAAGGATCATAAAAGGGCTTTTGGACTGACAATAGCTGACATCAAGGGAATTAGCCCATCAGTGTGCACGCATAAAATTCTCATGGAGGAGAATCAAAGGCCAAGTGTGTAGCCACAAAGGAGGCTAAATCCATTGATGCAAGAGGTTGTAAAGAAAGAGATTATAAAGCTATTAGATGCAGGTATTCTATACCCTATCTCTGATAATGCTTGGGTTAGTCCAATCCAATGAGTACCTAAGAAAGGGGGAATGACTGTAGTGACCAATGAAAAGAATGAGTTAATTCCTACTAGGACGGTCACAGGGTGGAGAGTATGCATTCACTATAGGAAGTTGAATGATGTCACTCGTAAAGACCATTTCCCATTACCCTTTATTGATCAAATGTTAGAGAAATTAGCTTGTCATGAATATTATTACTTTTTAGATGGATATAGTGGGTACAACCAAATAGTCATAGCCCCTGAGGATCAAGAGAAAACTACTCTCACTTGCCCTTATGGAACATTTGCATATAGGAGAATGCCTTTTGGTTTATGTAATGCACCTGCTACTTTTCAAAGATGCATGACAACTATATTTCATGATATGATTAGTGATTACCTAGAAGTGTTCATGGATGATTTTTTTATGTTTGGTTCTTCATTTGATGAGTGTTTGAATAATCTGCATAAAGTATTGACTAGATGCGAAGAAACAAACTTGGTGTTAAATTGGGAAAAATGTCATCTTATGGTTCAATAGGGTATTATTCTAGGCCATAAAATCTCCAAAAAGGGGATTGAAGTAGATATGGCCAAGGTGGATGTGATAGGTAAATTACCTCCACCTAGAAATGTTAAGGGGGTTAGAAGTTTTTTAGGACATGCAGGGTTGTATAGAAGATTCATTAAGTGATTTTCTGACATTTACAAGCAATTGTGCAATTTGTTAGGAAAAGATATTCTTTTTGATTTTGATGATGCATGCTTGAAGAGTTTGTTGTCCTTGAAAGATAAGTTAGTGAATGCACATGTGATGGTGAGTCCTGATTGGTCTCTGCCTTTCGA
This sequence comes from Erodium maritimum, assembly GCA_963921825.1. NCBI lineage: Eukaryota > Viridiplantae > Streptophyta > Magnoliopsida > Geraniales > Geraniaceae > Erodium > Erodium maritimum. The sequence continues at coordinate 96,880,964 of OY997588.1, read as the reverse complement.
GTTAATGTGTGATGCTAGTGATATAGCGGTAGGGGCAGTTTCGGGACAGAGAAAAGGCAAGATTTTTAACACTATTTATTATGCTAGTAGAGTTCTTAATGAAGCCCAAATGGATTATGCTACTACTGAAAAAGAACTACTTGCTGTGGTATTTTCTTGTATTAAATTTCATTCTTATCTCGTCTTGTCTAATGTTATTGTTTACACTGACCATGCAGATCTCAAGTATTTGTTTAGTAAAAAAGATGCAAAGCCTAGACTACTGAGGTGGATTTTGCTGCTCCAAGATTTTGATTTGGATATTCGAGGTAAAAAAAGGAGTAGAGAACGTTATTGCAGATCACCTATCTAGGATTGAGAATCCCCATGGGAAGCTAAGTGTGCCAATCAAGGAAGAGTTCCCGGATGAGCACTTGTTTAGGGTAGAGAATCAAGTCACCCCGTGGTTTGCCTATTTTGCAAACTACTTAGCAAGTGGTGTTCTTCCTGCAGATTTTTCCTCCTATCAGAAGAAAAAGTTTTTATATGATGTGAAAAGCTATTATTGGGATGATCCTTTTTTTGTTTAAGATTTGTGCAGATCAAATGGTGAGAAGGTGTATTCCTGAGTATGAGACTAGAGAGATTTTACATCATTGCCATGGAAGAGAAGTATGAGGACATTTCGGACCTGCTAGGACAACACAAAAGGTGTTGCAATCAGGGTTTTATTGTCCTACCTTATTTCATGATGCAGTTGTGGTCGTTAAGCAATGTGACAGGTGTCAAAGAACTGGTAATATCTCGAGGAACCAAGAGATGCCTATGAACATCTCAATTGAGGTAGAGTTATTTGACGTATGGAACATTGACTTTATGAGTCCCTTTCCACGGTTCAATGGTTATGAGTACATTTTAGTGGTCGTGGATTATGTGTCAAAGTGGGTTGAAGCGGTGGCCTTAGCCACTAATGATGCCAAACCAGTATGTGTGTTCTTAAAGAATTATATATTTTCTCGGTTTGGCATGCCTAAGGCAATTGTAAGCGATGGCGGCTCACACTTTTGCAATAAACAATTTTGGAAGCTTTTAAATCATTATGGTGTTCGACATCTCTTAGCTACTCCTTACCATCCCCAAACTTGCGGGCAAGTAGAGGTTACAAATAGGGAGCTTAAAAGCATATTAGAGAAAACAATCAGTGCATCTAGGAAAGATTGGTCACATAGACTAGATGATACACTATGGGCATATACGACAACTTTTAAGACTCCTAGTTGAATGTCTCCCTACAAGCTAGCGTATGGGAAGTCTTGTCATTTACCAGTGGAGCTAGAGCATAAAGCATATTGGGCAATTAAGTTTTTAAATTTTGATGCTAACAGTTGTGGTGAGAAAAAGTTATTACATATCAATCAGATGGATGAATTTAGGTCTCAGACTTACCACAACTCAAAGCTATACAAGGAGCGCACCTGTAAGAACCATTCCCGGTCAACGGCAATCAAATCGGCGAAAAACAGGAAAATTTAAAAAATTTGGACAGACACCTAAATGAACCTAAATTTGACCCCGAGGGTCATATCGGACTTGAGTTGACCCCGATATCGAACAAAGTGAGTTCTGGGAGACTCAGGGCAACTTTCTGACCAATTTGGGAAAGGTTGACTTTTTACTGGAAAAGTCAACCGAGCGACGTTTTGGTCTGTTCGAGGCTCGTTTTAAATCCAAAAAGCTTAGCCGTCGTTACAGCGGTCTTAGTTGAGCCGTTTCCTTGTAGCCCGTGAAGTTTCGTAATTTCTTGGAAAATGGGCCCGTTCGGGGCCCGAGACGGCCGAATTTCGCGAATCTGATTGAAAAATATCTACAAAGATATATTTTTTAACTCATGGGACCCACAAGACACTTGTCATATATATGGTGGTAGTTGGTTTTTAAAATAAAGAAAAAGAAAAGATGAGTGTTTGTTTGGTAATTAAATGGTAGTTGTTGGTTTTTGAACAAAATAAAAGGGAGAAGAAGTGTGGCGTTCGGTCATTTAGAAAAAAAGGAGAGAAGTAGAGAGAGAAAGTGGAGAGAAGAAAGAGAAGGAGGAAAAGGAAAAAGAAAAGAGAAAGTGTTGGGGTTTTGGGATTTCCCGACGATCCAACCGGCGGATCGTCTCAACGATCGAAGAATTGAGCTCCCATCGTCATTCCCTACGGTGAGAACCTATTCGATTTTTGTTTTGGTACGTTTAAAAGTTAGGGTTTGTGTTAAAACGAGTTAAATATGGATGAGTCGATGTGTAGGGTTCGTTGGGAACGTTTTGGAGCGAAAAGGATCGGTTTTTGGTGACCGGAGGCTCGGGGGAGCTCCGGCCACCGTGGGTGGTGGCTGGCCGGAGCTAGCACCGGCCACCATGGTGGTGAACCGGCCAAGCCACCCACGGGTCTTGATGGCCGGGTGGGGCCCACGTGCTCGGGTCTCGGGTGTTCGTGTTCGGGTTGTTTAGGACGATCCCCAAGTCGTTAATTCACACCCGGAACGAATTTCGTAATTAAATTGTGAAAGTTGGAATTTCGGGTTTAGAAACTTAAAACGCGAATTAAATTGCTCGGATGTAGGAAATTGACTCCGTCGATTGCATAGGAACCCTTGAATTATTCTAATATCTTAGAAAGGAAAACGGGAATTTTCGGAACCCCGGAAGGGCGTTTTCCAATGCAATCGAGCGCCACACTCCGGGCAGATTCGCCGAGCCGGGCGAAACGGGCCTTTCCGGGCCCCTTATTGACAATGTCGAGTAATTGAGAAGTTTGGGAGTGATCGACATTGTCGGGGTTGAGTTTGGGCGTCGAATTATTTAAAATTCAACTTTGTCTGCAAACTTAAAAAGTGTTTTAATTGTGATCTTGTTAGATCGTACCGAGGACCGCGGAAAGAGAAAGCTAGGCGAGTGATCGCGAGCACGCGGGAGCTTGGTTGTGGACTTTTGGGAAAGCGTTATGAGGTAGGGAAAAGTAGCCGAATCTCGGCCCTGATTAGGGAAAGTTAACAGTAGAAATGCATGTGACACTTGGGTGTCGTGGGATAGGTAAGTTTATCGGATAATAGAAAGGCAGGCGACACCGGGTGGTGTCATATGATACGTGAACGTATCGAACAATAGAAAGGCATGTGACACTTAGTAGTGTCGTAGGATAAGCGAACTTATCAAACCTTAGAAATACTTGAGGCATTGGTTGTGCCCGGAGGTTGATTTAATTGTTTTGTGTGTCTTGGGTGGCCATGAGTGCCCGTGGGGAGTTGAACCCGTATTTTACTGTTTGTGTGTCTTGGGTGGCCATGAGTGCCCGTGGGGAGTTGAACCCGTATTTTACTGTTTGTGTGTCTTGGGTGGCCATGAGTGCCCATGAGGAGTTGAACCCGTAATTTTACTGTTTATGTGTCGTGGGTGGCAAGGTGTGTCTTGATGGTGTTGAACCTGTGTGTTACTGTTTTGGGTGTCGTGGGTGGCCATGTGTGTCGGTGGGGTGTTAAACCTGTGTTGTCGCTTGTTGTTGAGCTTTGGTTGTGATTGTGATTGCCTGAGTTTGGGGGCCCGCCTGACAATAAAGGGGTCATGTGGTCGCGCGCGTGGGGGTTGGCTAGCCTTCCGGGTTAACCACCGGTAAAGTTGTGCATTCTTCGGCGATGGAGGGCGGCTCCCCTTCCGACTAGCTATCGGAGAAGTACTGCGGAATATATCGCTAACAGGTCGACCGCCTGGCCCGACAGAGATTGGGGAAAGTTGCGTGGGGTAGGCTCGAGCCCAGCCGGTTAGCAACCGGCACTGAGCAGCTTGAGTGCGATTCTTTGTGATCTTGTTTGGTGTGCGATTCTTTGTGATCTTGGGTGTTGCGGGGTTATGTTTTGTGTCTTTGGTGGAGGTCGTAACCGCTGTGTCGGGTCTAGATTACATGTCCGGGTGTTGAGTTGGTTGGGGAAAGTAACAGTTCGTGTGTTAGTCGGGTTACTTGAGTTTGGGAGAAGAAGTGTGGTGTTCGGCCATTTAGAAAAAAAGAAGAGAAGTAGAGAGAGAAAGTGGAGAGAAGAAAGAGAGGAGGAAAAGGAAAAAGAAAGGAGAAAGTGTTGGGGTTTCTCGACGATCCAACCGGCGGATCGTCTCAACGATCGAAGAATCGAGCTCCCATCGTCATTCCCAACGGTGAGAACCTATTCGATTTTCCTTTTACTACGTTTAAAAGTTAGGGTTTGTGTTAAAATGAGTTAAATATGGATGAGTCGAGGTGTAGGATTCGTTGGGAACGTTTTGGAGTGAAAAGGATCGGTTTCCGGTGACCGGAGGCTCGGGTGAGCTCCGGCCACCGTGGGTGGTGGCTGGCCGGAGCTAGGACCGGCCACCATGTTGGTGAACCGGCCGAAAACCGGCCCAGCCACCCACGGGTCTTGATGGTCGGGTGGCGCCTACGTGCTCGGGTCTCGGGTTTTCGTGTTCGGGTGGTTTAGGACGATCCCCAGGTCGTTAATTTACAGCCGGAACGAATTTCGTAATTAAATTGTGAAAGTTGGAATTTCGGGTTTAGAAACTTTAAACGCGAATTAAATTGACTCCGTCGATTGCATAGGAACCCTTGAATTATTCTAAGATCGTAGAAACGAAAACGGGAATTTTCGGAGCCCCGGAAGGGCGTTTTCCAATCCCGGGCAGATTCGTCGAGCCGGGCGAAACGGGCCTTTCCGGGCCCATTATTGACAATGTCGAGTAATTGAGAAGTTTGGGAGTGATCTACATTGTCGGGGTTGAGTTTGGGCATCTAATTCATTAAAATTAAGCTTTGTCTGCAAACTTAAAAAGTGTTTTAATTGTGATCTTGTTAGATCGTACCGAGGACCGCGGAAAGAGAAAGCTAGGCGAGTGATCGCGAGCACGCCGGAGCTTGGTTGTGGACTTTTGGGATAGCGTTACGAGGTAGGGAAAAGTAGCCGGATCTCGGCCCTGATTAGGGAAAGTTAACAGTAGAAATGCATGTGACACTTGGGTGTCGTGGGATAAGTAAGTTCATCGAATAATAGAAAGGCAGGCGACACCGGGTGGTGTCCTATGATATGTGAACGTATCGAACAATAGAAATGCATGTAACACTTAGTAGTGTCAGATAAGAGAACTTATCGAACATTAGAAATACTGGAGGCATTGGTTGTGCCCGGAGGTTAATTGAATTGTTTTGTGTGTCTTGGAAGGTCATGAGTGCCCGTGGGGAGTTGAACCCGTATTTTACTGTCTGTGTGTCTTGGGTGGCCATGAGTGCACGTGGGGAGTTGAACCCGTATTTTACTGTTTGTGTGTCTTGGGTGGCCATGAGTCCCCGTGGGGAGTGAACCCGTATTTTACTGTTTGTGTGTCTTGGGTGGCCATGAGTGCCCGTGGGGAGTTGAACCCGTAATTTTACTGTTTGTGTGTCGTGGGTGGCCAGGTGTGCCTTGGGGGTGTTGAACCCGTGTGTTACTTTTTTGGGTGTCGTGGGTGGCCATGTGTTCCGGTGGGGTGTTAAACATGTGTTGTCGCTTGTTGTTGAACTTTGGTTGTGATTGTGATTGCCTGAGGTTGGGGGCCCGCCTGACAATAAAGGGGTCCTATGGTCACGCGTGTGGGGGTTGCTAGCCTTCCGGGTTAACCACCGGTAAAGTTGTGCATTCTTCGGCGATGGAGGGCGGTTCCCCTTCCGACTAGCTATCAGAGAAGTACTGCGGAATATATCGCTAACAGGTCAACCGCCTGGCCCGACAGAGATCGGGGAAAGTTGCGTGGGGCAGGCTCGGCCCAGGCGGTTAGCAACCGGCACTGAGCAGCTGGAGTGCGATCCTTTGTGATCTTGTTTGGTGTGCGATCCTTTGTGATCTTGGGTGTTGCGTGGTTATCTTTTCTGTCTTTGGTGGAGGTCGTAACCGCTGTGTCGGGTCTACATTACATGTCCGGGTGTTGAGTTGGTTGGGGAAAGTAACAGTTCGTGTGTCAGTCGGGTTACTTGAGTTTGGGGCCAGTAGTCCCCGGTGTTTGGGTTGTTGTTGGTGTTTCCGGCATTTTCTGCTAGTATGTCGTAGTCAGTCTGGTATCCGTGGTGGTGAGCGAACGCTCACCCCTAGCTGCTTTTCCTACAGGTACTGATCGCGAGACGGACTAGGGGAACTCTCGAAGCTTGAAGAGCTGGGAGTGGGAGTCCAGGTTTCTTTTTGGGAGTTTAGCGACGTACGCTTTGGTTTTTGTCCGCTTGTTTTGGATGTACTTTAAGTTGGAAAATATTATTTTGTTTAACTTAAATGATAATTTTGGACTGTTTCATCGTTCGCGTTCCGGGTCCGGTTATACCGAATTCGGGGCGTGACAGCACCAAAATTGCCCATGATAAGAGAACTGTAGATAGGGAGTTCAAGGAGGGAGACATGGTTCTTCTGTATAACTCCATATTGAAGATTTTCCTCGGTAAAATAGTTTCAAAGTGGAGCGGTCCCTATAAGGTGACCCGAGTTCTTTCTAAAGGGCGGTAGAGATCTCCGATGGGAAGAAGCCCCCATTTCTTGTGAATGGTCATAGAGTGAAGCACTACTTTGGTGGTGTGTTCGGTCCAGAAGAATGTATATATCTGGAGGAGCCTGAGTATTAGGCGGTAGGTGGATTAGGCCGCCTTTGAGTCGAGCTAACGATGTTAAACAAATGCGCTAGTTGGGAGGCACCCCAACAATGGACGGCGAGTCGGAACGGTTTAGTCACATGCTATGGCACCGAGCTTCTTAAAAGCTCTCACGGGCGATGAGCTCTCCATCCATCCATGCACGCCAGGATTCCCACGTCAGCTCACAAGTCGAGTAGCAGTTCTTCGAGGGACAGTATCTCTTCCCTTCCTATTTTCAATTGTTTACCGCTATTGAATTTCTTATATTCTCTCTAGTGGGTATTGAGCACCTAAATTGTTGTGCTGATAGACTACGCATATAGGATTTATTGACTTGTATGTTGCTTGACTCTAAGTATGGGGTGTTTATTTTTAAAAATAATAAGTTTTAAGGTTATTTAGGATTTGGTACCCAAATGTTTCGTCCACTAACGATATGTTACCCTTATGAATTTTTATTCCAATTTGGTACCCAAATGTTTCGTCCACGAACGATTTGAGCTGATGGGCTTAATAAACTAACAGACCAAAGTGAAATACCCCTTGTTGTTCCAGTTGACTTTTGACTTAAATTGAAAAGACCATTATACCCCCACTTATAGATTTAATTTCATTAATATTATAATTAATAATATCATTAATTTTTTTTTAATTTTCTAATTTATTTATCTAAAATTAATTTTTCAAAATCTTAATTTATAATATATTTCTTTATTCTTTATTTCTACTCATTCTTTTTTTCTAATAATTTTAAATAATTATTTTTAAAAAAATTGATTTTTCCTATAATTCTATTTATCATTAAATTACTTTTTAGTAATTTTTTTAAAATTCATTTTTCAATTTTTTATTTCTTTTTTTACAAATTCTGTTTTTCATCTAGCTAGAAAATTCCATCGTTCATCAGCCAAATCCTTTGTTCCAAATCCTTTGACCAGCAATTTTCTCAACTAAACCCTCGATGTTGAACTGACATGTTGCAAACCCCTTGAAAACCAGAAGAAAAAAATCACCATCGCGTGAGTTTCATCTTGGCGTGTTGCAGACCCATAGAAAACCAGAAAAAAAATCACCATATGTGGCTCGAGCTGCATGAGGATCGTTTTCCCCATCTTGTTCGCTTTCCCACCTCAAAATTTAAAGAAAAAATTTCACTGATCTCTCACCAGAACTAGAATATAAGTTATTGTAATACAAGCCAAAACCACCAAATTTCTCGACACAGTACAAAAAAACTCGCCGGAATCGAATCGAAACCATTGAAATCAAAATAAGATTACCATAAATTAGACAACCCAGAAATATCCAGAAGCCACCTTGAAAAATGGTTCCTATGAAGCCCCAAATTTATGAGCTTCGAGAGTTTGTTCAAGCCCTGTAGGAAGGGGCCTTTCAACCCCAACACTTGAACATGTATCTGAGTGATCCTGTTGCCAAAGTAGACCAGGCGGCGTACAAGGTCCATATCGAACCAGATCTACATCGGAGAAGAAGAAAAGAGAGGTCGGAGACCAGACGCCGCTCAGACTCCCCAAATCTCGACGAACTCCACCATTGTTGTTATCGCCTCCGACGAGGTCGCCCCGTCGCTATTGCTACTCTCGCCGCCGACAACTTTCAGAAGACGAACGAAGAACAAACCAGTATCATCGAGAGAGTCTCGAGATTAAGTGAGCAGATAATAGAGATTTAGGTTTTAATAAATGAAAGAGATAATTATTGTATTTCTTTTAATTTTGATTTAATTTATATAATTTTTTATAATTATTTTATTATTATTAAAGAGGGTATAATGGTAATTTTACTGTTGAAATTTATAATTTTGAAATTGATAAGGGAAAAATCGTCATTTCACACCTCATTGAACTGCACATGGTGTCACATGACTAATTTGGAGGAATATTCCGTTAGTTTTCTAACGGAATATGCTACTTCCGTCCGTGGACAAATCATTTGGGTACCAAATTGGTCATTTGAAACATAAGGGTATCATATCGTTCGTGGACAAAACATTTGGGTACCAAATTGTAAATAAAACTAAATTTTATTATAAAACAAACAAACACTCCCTATTTAAAGCTTGTAGCTAAGCTATTTCTATAAAAAGTTGGTTTTTATGCTTCAAAAATAAACTAACGATTATTGAAAATCGAATGGAGCACATAAAGAACTAAAGAATGAGCTTTGGATTTCTTAAATCAGATGATGAAAAATCTAGGATATCGGGTTCATAGAGTTCAATCCATAAAGTTGAATATACTCGATTGTTGTGATGAAGACTTGATTTAGAGGCAACGAGTTATCTCAACTCTAGTCCTAACTTCTTTCGAATGATTCGAACCCTAATGGAATCTAACCACCGAGTTCTTTCGACTCTCGATGTAGGAAGACCCAAAACGGTATTCTTTCTGGTAACTTCTAACTTTCGACCAACCAAGTCTATAACTATTGCAATTGTACTAACCCCACTAGTTCTAGCTAGGGTCTAAATCCAATTTATGATCGACTTTAGACCAATTCGAATTCTCCTTTTTCAAGCGTTAAATTCTAATTCAAAGAAATTATCAAGCCTACCAGGGAGATAAAGCATTAAACAAAAATTGATCGTAAACACTAAAAAAACTCAACAATCACAAAAATTTAAAGCATTCAAAACATGAAAATCCCTACTCTAATCCCCCCAAACCCTAGAAATTGGGGGTTTAGTTGTTCATAGTAATCAATGGAATGGAGATGGTCCAACAATTAAATGATTGCATAATTAAATTTAGAGAGAAAATCTAGATACAATCACCACAATAAATTGACAAAATGGTTGCTCTTCTCCTTCTTCCAAACCCTAGCCTTGATCCTCTTGTGTTGCCAACAAATCCAAGAGTAGAAGCACAAAAAAGCTCTCCTAAATATGAATTTTCTCCAAGAATAATGACACCCTTGGCTCAAATCCCTCCCAATCCAATGAAGCTCGCCCTTGTGGTCCCAACAAGTGAATCTCTCCAATAAAATCAGAAAATAAACAACCCTTTGTAAAAATTTGTTTTGCAATTAACTGTCAAGAGTGTATATATCTTTGTTTGTGTATGGAGAAGAAAAGAGGAAAAAAAAAATCAATTCAGAGCTGTTGAGCCTCCCTGCTTCACCCCTGCAGCTCTCTTTGTGTAAAAAACCCCCAAAAAATATGAAGAAGCTCTTTGTCAATCCTGAGCTACGGCTGTGCAATTGAATGAGGAAAGGAGTAGGTTGCCCTAGCACGTGTCAGTAGATGAGAGGGGAGCTGGAAGGGGACATGTGTCCCTAGGCAACCAAAAGGAGAGGTGTTGCGGCTGGGACACATGTCGGCAGAAGGACAAAGGGCGGCTGGAAGGGGACAAGTTGCAACAGGAGAGAAGAGGCAGCAGGTGGCGGCGCTACGTGGCGGTCGAGTGGAGGGCCACGCGGAGGAAGGAGGCCGGCTGGGACACGCGTCAGCGGGAGAAGAAGTCGGCGGCGCCAGTTGTCGCGCTGGAGAAGAGGCGACTGGGCTGGCGGCGCCACGTGTCGCCCTCTGACTTGCTGATCCATTTTTGAACTTTTTCGCTATTTTGCTCGCTCCGGCTTCGTTTGGACTCCGATTGATCTTGTTCTTGCGCCAAAAAAATTCCTCTTTTCGAGACCTACAAAACAAGACCAGTCATGAATATATTTCGAAGCAAACAAAACTGACCCTCTTAACGATCTACTTGCACGAAACACCCAAAATGTATCGGTTTCCAATCGAACTACCGAACATATCGAGAAATACAATTATTCATACTAAACCTAAATGTATGATCAGAAATGGGGCTAAAAGCCTATATAATTCGATATAATGTTTCCCTTTTATGTGTTAAAATGCACCTGCATCAGGTATCAGATAGTGTACGACGTGTACATGAGTACATATCCTAGCCAAGAATCACATTGTATGTGAATCAATGGGGTCCTGCCTACATAGATCGATTAAGTGGTCAGCCTTTGTTCAGTTTGATCGAATGAATAAAGGATATTGGTTTTATATTCTAAAAGTTTAGAATCTCCTAGTCGGTTTTTCAACTAGATCTTCATAAAATTTATTCAATTTACTGATTAAATTTTACTTGTCATGTAGATCAAATGGAAAATTCTTCAATGAATAGTGGTTTGTCATTGAAAACCATGCTTGACAAGGTCAAGCTTAATGGTACAAACTATCTGGATTGGTACAGAAATTTGAGGATAGTCCTCAAATTCGAACACAAAGAATATATCCTTGACAAGACTATCCCTCATATCTTGAAAATGAAGGAGCATCTCGAACAACTTAATGGACTAGGTCTTAAGAAAGAACAAGAGATGGCATCTTAATGACCTTTCTTGTGCATATGATGAGTTCGTAATGAACTATCACATGCACGATATGAACAACATAGGGGATCAGGGATTCAAGTATGTTCTAGTGGTTAAAGAGAGATCCAGTTTCAAGAGGGAAACTAGTAGTGGTAAGGTCAGGGCCTATGCGCACTTGGAAGGAAAGGTGAGACACCCAATGAATCCTAACCATCCTAGAACAAGGGGGTTCTGAAGGAAGGCTACGGAAATTGAGAATGTCTGCATCTACTATCAGAAGCCTGTTCATTGGAAATGGAATTACAGGAAAATTCCAAGATGATCTGAAGAAGGGTGGTGGGACCGTGCCTTCATCTGGTATTTTCTTTATGGATATTCATCTCTCTACTTCCAAAGATTCATGGTTATTGGATACCAGTCTGAATCTCACCTATGTACTAATGTACAGTGGTTAGAAGATAGGAGAAGCTTCAAGAAGAACGAGGTAGACCTTAGAGTGGGCAACATTATAAGAGTTGTGGCGATTGTTCTGGGATCCATTAGTCCTCTTTTATCAAGTGGCCAAGTTTTGGTTTGAAGAATGTAAATTGGGTACTTACTTTAGTAGGAATATTATATCTATATCCGTGTTGGAAATGGAGGGATACAATTTTGATGATGGAAATGGAATTTTCAATATATATTTTATGCTACTGCTAACATGGTCAGAGGATTGTACATATTAGATATGGATACCAATGCCTCAAGCTCTATTTATAACATTCATACCAATAGGTCTAAATCCGACAATTTAAACCAAACTCTTATATGGCATTATCGTTTGGGCCACATAAACGGGAAACGTGTACCAGGGATTCAGAAGTACGGACTTTAAGTCCATTCAAATTTCATTCGATTGATATGTGTGAGGTTGTTTGATGGGAAAAATAACTAGAGCGCCTTCATCGGTCTTGGTGAAAGGGTGGCTGAATTATTGTGGATGATACACTCAGAAGTGTGTGGACCACTAAGTTCGCTTGCCAGGAAGGGTTTTAGTACTTTATCACATTTACTAATTGATTGCAATAAATATGGTTATGTCTATTTGATGAGACATAAGTATGATGCTTTTGATAAATTCAAAGAGTTTAAGACTGAAGTAGAAAACCAGCTCAGGAAAAGTATTACGACACTTCGATCGTATCGAGGTGGAGAATACTTGACAACATATTTTTTTTATTATCTCGTAGAGAATGGGATCCTTTTAGGAATGACTCTTCTAAGGACACTGTAGTTGAACAATTTGCCAAACTGAAAAAATCGGACTTTATTAGATATGGTCTGATTCATAATCAGGTGGACTAATCTCCCGATTTGTTTCTGGGGTTATGCTCTGGAGACGACCGCATTCATAGTGAATGGGGCTTCGACAAAGGTTGTGGAAGGGATACCATTTGAGCAATGGTACGAGAAGAAGCTCATTTTGTCCTTCCTAAAGATTTGGGGTTGCGAAACTTATGTGAAACTTTTGGTTTCAACTAAGCTCGAACCTAGATCCGAGAAATGAACCTTCGTGGGGTATCCCAAAGAAACAAAAGGATACTACATCTACAAACCTGGCGACATGGTGTTCGTCGCTCAAGGTGGGGTCTTTAAGGAAACATAGTTTGTTTCCAAAGATTTCAGTGGGAGGGCTATACATCTTGAAGAAATTAAGGATGGTGCAGAACCATCTTAACTTGTTTATGAACCACTTCATAACCCAGCCGAAAGGGAGGAGCTAGAGATGGTCGTAGAGCAAGGACCAATTCCTATAAAAATTGTGGAAGGTCCAAGGCGATCTGTAAGGGTAAGTCGTCCCCCTTCAAGATATTATTACTTTTTATCTGGAGGTGAGGGTGAGCTTATGGTGGATCACGAGGATCCAGCCACTTTTCAGGAAGCTGTGGATGGACCCGACTTAGAATTATGGTTGGGACCCGTGAGGGAGGAAAGGCAGTCCATGTCGAACAACCATGTCTAAGAACTGGTTGATATAATAGATTGTGTGAGAACCATTGGATGCAAATGGTTCTTTAAGGTGAAGATGGACATGGACGGAAATCCTCGGATCTACAAAAGCCAAATGATGGCGAAAGGTTATAAACAAATTCAGTGGTTTGACTATGAGGAAACCTTCTCCCCAATGGCTATGGTCATATTGATCCGAATTCTTCTTACCGTAGCTATATGTCACGATTATGAGATATGGAAAATGGGAGCAAGATTACCTTTCAGGCGCTCATTCAAAAGACATCCCAACCTTGCACAAGACTAAAGCCTGGTTGAGGAAGTTTTTCTCAATAAAGGACTTAGGCGATGCTACTTATATCTTAGGGAGCAAGATGTATAAAGATCGCACCAATAGGGTCTTGGTTTTAAATCAAAGCACCTATGTGAACAAAGTATTGAATATGTTCTCAATGCTCGATTCCAAAAAAGGACTTTTATCCGCTCGTCATGGCACTCATCTTAGAAAGACTCAGTGTCCTAAGACACCTGATGAGCTGAAAAGGATGGTGCGAATCTCATACGCTTCGGTAGTAGGATCGATCACGTATTTGATAATATACACAAAACCGGATGTCTCGTTTGCCTTGAGTTATACCAGTAGACACTAGTCTAACCCTGGTGAGGAACATTGATTACGGTCAAAGCGATTCTCAAGTATTTGAGAAGAACTAAGGACATGTTTCTAGTGTATGGGGGAAAGATGACGGTGAACTAGTCGTCAATAGATATGTAGACGCTAGTTTCTACACAGATCCAAATGACTTTAGAAGTTAGTCAGGATATGTGTTTACGATAAATGGCGGAGGTTTTCTTGGAAGAGCGTAAAGAAAGATACCTTCGCCGATTCCATGATAGAGGATGAGTACATAGGTGTTGTAGAGACAGCTAATGAGGCTATGTGGATTTTGAAATTCACGGCAAGGTTGGACGTAATAAAAAAAACCCTTAAGTCCGGTGAACCTATTGCGCAAGATAAAGATCTTAGATCGCATAACAAATCCAAAAATGTATCGTGGCGTTTTCACCTCATCATAGAAATACTAAACCTAGGCGATGTGAAGATCACCTATATTCCAACTGATGATATCTTAGCCAACCCATTGATTATGGCACTGGCACTTCCTAAACAGGAGAGGCATGTAAGGTCAATGAGAATAGATTGGAATTTAGATTGGAACTAAGGCTAGTGGGAGATTGTTAGTCTTAGAGCCCGTAGCCCAATGGTAAATCTCTAAATGTAAAAATCATCATTTTGCAATAAAAGTTAGCAACTTTATATTACTTATGTGTTGAAGTTATATATCGATGTGCTCACCATGTGAATGGAACCATAGATCGAGATGGGTCACACTCGATGGGTCCCTACTCAACATAGCTTCACTATACCCAAGTCAGATGAACCAGCTAGTAGACGGTTCGATTAGTCATTGGAATAGGATTCTAGAGTATGATCATATATATCATGTCGGACTTAAATATTTGACGACTCGACCTGTAAGGACCGCTCCCGGTCAACGCCGGTCAAATCGGCGGAAAAACGAAAAAATTTAAAATTTTGGGCATCCACCTAAATGAACCTAAAAATTGACCCCGAGGGTCATATCAGACTTAAGTTGACCCCGATATCGACCAAAGTGAGTTCTGGGTGACTCAGGGCAACCGAGCACGTTTTGGTCCGTTCGAGGCCCCATTTGGATCCAAAAAGCTTAGTCATCGTTACAGCGGTCTTAGTTGGGCTGTTTTCTTGTAGAACGCGAAGTTTCATAAATTCTTGGAAAATGGGCCCGCACGGGGCCCGAGAAGGCCGAATTTCGCGAATCGGACTAAAAAATATCTACCAACATATTTTTCTAAGTTGTGGACCCACATGACACATGTCAAACAAGTGGTGGTTAGTTGTTTTTAAACAAAAATAAAAGGAAATGAAGAGTGGTGTTTGGCCACAGAGAAAAAAAAAGGGAAAGAAGGCGAGAGAAAGAAGAGAGAAGAAGGAGAAAGAGAAAAAGAAAAGGGAAAAAAAAGTTAGAGTTTGGTGATTTCCCGACAATCCGACTGATGGGTCGTCTCAAAGGTTGCATATTCGAGCTCCCCTCGTCATTCCCTACGGTGCGAACCCGACTTTTTCTCGTTTTGGTACGTTTGAAATTTAGGGTTTGATTTTAAACGGTTCAAATATGGTTGGGTTAAGGATTGGGGTTCGTTAGGGGCGTTTTGGGGCGAAAATGGACGGATTCCGGTGACAGGAGGCTCGTGGGAGCTCCGGCCACCGCGGGTTGTGGCTGGCCGGAGCTAGGACCGGCCACAACAGTGGTGAACCGGTCCAACCACCCACGGCCAGTGGTGGCCGGGTGGGGCCCACGTGTTCGGGCCTCGGGTTTTTTGTGTTCGGGTGGTTTCGGACATTCCCCAAGTCGATAATTCACACCCGGAACGAATTATGGAATTAATTTGTGAAAATTGGAAATGGCGGGTTTAGAAACTTTAAACACGAATTAAATCACTCGGACGTCGGAAATTGATTCCGTCGATTGCGTTGGAAAACTTGAATTATTTTAGGATCGTAGAAACGAAAACGGGAATTTTCGGAGCCCCGGAAGGGCGTTTTCCGATCCTGGGCAGATTCGCCGAGCCGGGCGAATCGGGCCTTTCCGGGCCTATTGTTGACAATGTCGAGTAATTGGGAAGTTTGGGAGTGATCGGCATTGTCGGGGTTGCGTTTGGGCGTCAATTTCATTAAATTCGGTTTTGCCTGCATATTTAAAAAGTGTTCTAACTTGTGATCATGTTAGATCGTGCCGCCGACCGCGGAAAGAGGAGGCTAGGCGAGTGATCGCGAGCGCGCCAGAGCTTGAGCGTGGACGTTTGGGAAAGTTATTAATAGAAATGCATGTGACACCTGGTGGTGTCGTAGGATAAGTGAATTTATCGAACAATAGAAATGCATGTGACACTTGGTGGTGTCGTAGGATAAGTTAACGTATCGAACAATAGACTTGCATGTGACACTTTGTGGTGTTGTAGGATAAGTGAACTTCTCGAACAATAGACTTGCATGTGACACTTGGTTGTGTCGTAGGATCAGTGAACGTGTTGAACAATAGAAATGCATGTGGCACTTGGTGGTGCCGTAGGTTAAGTAAACTTACCGTCCGATAGGAATTACATGTGGGCACCTGGTTGTGCCCGTAGGTTGAGTGAATTGTTTGTGTTTGTGTGTGGCCATGTGTGCCTGTGGGGTGTTGAATCCGTATTGTTGTTGACTGACTTGTTGAGTGGTAGTTAGTCGTGATGTTTTTTTTTTCTATTTGCGGAGTATTGTGTGATAATTGGTTGTGATTGTGATTGTTCTGGTGATACCTGATTGAGCTGTGCCCGAGAGGTGTGTCGTACCTTTTGATGCGCGACCGGTAAAGTGTCGAGGGCTGTTGTCCCCGTGAGGTGTGTCGTACCTACCGGCGCGCGATTGGTAAAGTGCTGATGCTTGAGCTGTGACCGAGAGGTGTGTCGTACCTTATGATGTGCGACCGGTAAAGTGCCGAGGGTTGTGGTCCCCATGAGGTGTGTCGTACCTTCCGGCGCGCGATTGGTAAAGTGTTGAGGCTTGATTTATGCCCGAGAGGTGTGTCGTACCTTCCGATGCGCGATCGGTAAAGTGCCGAGGGCTGTGGTCCCCGTGAGGTGTGTCGTAACTTCCGGCGCGCGATCGGTAAAGTGCTGAGGCTTGTGGTTGTTGTTTTGCGTGATTTTGATCACAGTTGTGTTATGTTTATTGAGGTCATCATTACTTTGTTGGGTCTACATTACATGCACGGGTATTTAGATGGTTGGGGAAAGTGATAGTTATTTGTGTGACAGTCGGGTTATTATGTGTTTTGGGGTAGTAGTCCCGGGTGTTATTGTTTGTGTCGGTGTTCCCGGCCTTTCTGCTGGTATGCCGTAGTCGTTCTGGTATCCGTGGCGGTGAGCGAAACGCTCACCCTTTGCTGCTTTTCCTACAGGTACTGGTCGCGAGGCGGACTAGGGGAACTCTCGAAGCTTGAAGAGCTGGGAGCGGGAGTCCGGGTCTTTGGTAGTTTAGCGACGTACATTTTGGCTTTTGTTCTCTTGTTTTGAACGTATTTTCTGTTGTAAAAATATTGTTTTGATTAACTTAAGTGGTGATTTCAAGCGGGTTATTAAAATGTTTGAAAATCTTTTTACTGTTTCATCGTTCGCATTCCGGGTCCGGTTATACCGAATTCGGGGCGTGACACGACCTAAATATGTGTCATAGATCAAGTCATGAACATATTCAGTGTCGTAGCCTGTCATGTATCCTCATACTAATAAGTCTTTATGATTGCTATGCATTAAACAACTGAGTTTGACCTAAGCCTAACGTTGTCTGTAACAGGGCTTCCATAACTGCCAGGATTGGCTTGGGGATGGAGTACATGAGTGATACGAAAGACGACTAAGGGATTTATCCCTCATATTATGATATGGGAATGATATCCGTTCACGACAGCTCGATCGAGAGTGACTGAAGGAAGAGCATTGTCATGCACATGATATTTGGTATCATATATTCAATCATCTCATATGTCGAGGAATAGTGATTGAGGATAATAAGGATGATGGCTCTATGCCTTATCTCAATCAGGGTTATCTAGAGATAAAAGGATAATGATAGGGACGATAGAAAGGTTAGAATCGACAAGGGTCGATTCATTATGTAGTGTAAGGCAATATTAAAGTCTCATTAGATTCCACTTATATAGGATCAAGTAAAATAGGATTTTACGTTGATATACTGACATGTATAAACCTAAGGGTCACAGTGGAAGATAAATTTCATTAACACATTGTTGGAGAATGGGCAAGCGGGAAATTGACAGAGGACATGACCAAAACTAGGTTTTGGGTCATAAGTCCGTGAGTGATGATATTATGGATCGAGACAAGACTTGGAGTCTTGCGAACGATCTCGTCGGATGAGGTTGGAAATATCCGAAGTGGAAGGCGTTGGAGACGATTAGAGCTTCTTGGGACCTGGTGGGAATGGTTGTGGGCCCAACCCACGAGGCTCAATGGGCAGTCCAATTTTCCAAAGGCACATCTTGAGAGAAAATCATATTTTCCTCTATTTTGCATGCACACTTTCCCAAACAGGACTACACTATCTTATTTCGAAATTGCCAACACATGGGCTTCTAAAGTAGACAAGTAGAGTTATTTCATGAGTAGTGGACATGCAAAAGTAACCTCCTTGAGTTTCGATCTTCAAGAGTCATTTTGCATGCAAATTGCCTAACATAATCTCATTATATTAGCAATTGAAAAACGAGTTAATGAATAAATAAATATTATATCCAATATTATTTTATTTTATTCACTTAATGTACTTCCAAAGTTCAATTCGATTTTGGGCTTGTTGTTGTCTGTGACACTGTAGGCTCATACAATTTTGGCAGTGGCCCCGAAATCCCTGTTTCGTTCACATGTCATAGTTGTCCTCTAGCAAGACATTATGACTACCCAAACATTTATGATGATCATTAATCCGACTTAACCTTTTACCGCTAATATCTTAATCCCTTTGTCATCGATATCTCGATCGAATATAAGGCATCGTCATCCTTATTTTATTAGATCGATGTTTCTTGATCTTAAGTAGACTGTCATTATGATAAATCATTATCGGTTCGCATGACCATGTATTTTTGCAGTCTCACTTATCAAGTAGCCCAAACGATATCTGTTCATGTTTACATGAGGGACAAATTCCTTATCAATCAACCACGTCTCTCACAGAGACAATTATGTTCCCAACATTGTTACCCAGTTAAAGAGATCATTGAATTGTGTCAAGACACTCAACCACCTATGTAGAAGCGATGATGACTATAAGCTCAAAGGACTTCTTCCATATTACGGTACTGACAAATAGTCATCACAATTCCTATGTAGTATTCTCACAGTGGGTCATCAAATACCATTTCCCTAAATGACATCTATGATTTGACTTCATATCTAATATCCATGATCAATAAAACGTGATCATCAATCAACATCATACTAATCTTAGTATATTAGTAAGACCAAGGACCATTAGCATAATACTCTTTTTCTTCTAATATTTTTACTATGAAGTCACGTACTTGATGATCTCAAAAAGAGTCGATTACTCACGCTATTAACATTTCAAAAATGATAATAGTAGTGTCAATTTATCAATAAGTGAAAATGTCATACAAGACCAAGATTGGCCTATGACATAAAACTAACACAAAGATTAAGAGAAACAACCATAAACAATCATTATGTAGAAGAGTTGTAGAAATAAATACTAATGTAGGATTACAATTGACGAATTCAAGCCCTAAACTTCTATTCTAAACATATGCTAAATAAATAAATTTTTACACAAAGCAATTTCGTCAACTAAAACAGATATCTTCATATGGTAGAGATTAGCTTCTTCTTTCTTCAATCAACAATTAGATATCTTCATTCAACAGCTAGGCATGTTTCTTCAAAAGTTCAAAAACACATCATGCTTCAATAAAGCAGATCTTCTTAACTTAAACTCATGTATTCTAACCAGATATGTTCAAACAGTAAACACTTCTTGCATGCATGCTTAATTCAAACCTCTACTCCCCCCGATTGCCCCAAAAGTTTACAGTGATAGAAAAAACAACTAAGCAGCTAAGAATATAAGGTTTATCAAGTACATATAATATAGGAGAAATGCAAGTAGTAGCAACTAGAACATACTATAAATGACATTATCATGTCAACAAAAAAACATTATCTTGGAGCGGAGAGTAGTAGAGTGTAGCAGAGTGACTTAATACATCATCCATCAACAAATAGAACATGTCCTAGGCAAAGAGTTAAACAACATAAGTTCATCAAAAGCTTGTTACAGAGAATCTTAGTCTATGAAGGAGGCTTCCAGAGCAACATCTTCTTTACTATGTTTTGGAATCTTATTCTACCCCAAACATTGTACCTAATGGTACAGGAAAATGGGTAGGTATCCTAATTGGACTAGGTGATCTCGGTTGGAAAATTTTGGTTGTAGGCCAGCTCTCCAAAGGCAAGGAAAATGAAATTTCATGTTCATTCCCGACTGGAACTAGAGGAATAAAGTGGGGATCAGCTAAACAACCCCGGAAAGATTAGGCGATGGCTGAAACACAGCCTTTCCAGGAGGAATGTTAGGACACTATGGCTTTAGGGACTTGTCTTGGGAAGGTTCCCTAGTGAAATCCATTCCTCCTACTATTAAGGAGTTCAAGTTCGATCGCAACGCACAAACTGTTATGCAGCGTTAAGACAATACTTTGAGGAGTACTCCTAGTTTCATTTTCCGACCACCCCCTCCTACATGCTTATTTGGCGATTTCAATACCGTCTATGACGATTATATTTCCTTAGAATTATGTATTCTAAAACTTCTGGGAACTCTTTTTTTTTAACGAAAGGAGAAAATTTCATTAAACCTTAATAACCATTACATCGATGTGCGTTAGGGAACATGCTCCCTGACCACTTAAGAAGGATAATATGGAGCCGAAGTTCACCAATACTTTTTCTACTATAACTGCCACTAACGGTGTTTGGACGCCATAAGGGCCAACAAAAACGAGTGCGAAGATGGTACTGGAGGTCCTACTCCGAAAAATTGTCACAGTAGTAATGGCCAAGGATTTCTCTAGTAGTGGTGGGAATATATGCGAATCAACCGCCATCGACGGTGTTTGGATGCCATAAGGGCCAACAAAAAAGCGAGTGTGAAGATGGTACTGGAGGCCAAGCTCCGAAAAACTGTCGCAGTAGTAATGGCCAAGGATCACAAGTATTGATGGGAGGATATACACGAATCAGGGTTCCATACCCGGAAAAGTATATGACTCTCTACGCGATAGTCTTTGACTATGCAAAGACAAAATTAGTAATAATAACAAAGACTCACTCGATTAGATTGCTCCAGAATCTAGAGAGGGATCGAGGATGGTTCGGCGGTGGAGGCCAATGAGATGGACGCGCTAGTGGTGGATTCAGAGACGGCGAAGGTTGCTCAAGAGCGAGGATCCGAGACGGATTCATCCAGTGCCAGATCAATCTGCAATAAGGACATAAAATAGGGGTGCAAAACTGTACCCTGTTCGCATGCATTGGTGGAGGCCAAGGAGGCAGGGATATACGAGAAATTGCCGGTGAAAAAGTCCGAGATAGGACGCCCCGTAGAGAGGGAAACTCCTCTAACCCAGGCCGAACAACATCAAATAAAGCATAGGAATAGGGAGAATGCCATGACGGCAGAGAGGAGAGACCGAACTTACGCCGGGAGAGGTGGAGGCAGCGCTTGGGTGAGACGTAGTGGGGAGGGGCTGGAAACCTAGGTTTGTCCTCAATTAGAGACGCAAAGATATAGAAGTATCGGAATGCTCTCTAGCATTACTGTAGCATCATTGTAGCTTCTTCATCAGCAAACAACAATCTTCAACAATATTCAACAACATTCAACATCTTTCATCAATATTTTAGATTAAGTCTGCAACCCTTTTGGAAGAGGAACATGGGGTTCGATATCTGTGGAGGAAACACTAAATCAAAGCGTAGGGAAGAAGAGGAATCATCTATCAACTTACAAAGAAGATGTATTAGAGGCAAACAAATCAGATCAGTAATGGTCTCATCGGCACATGTCTTGTCTTCAAGCCTGAGTGCCCCTTCACCAGGTTTTGAACATGTCAAGAGAAAGTTGGACACAGAGAGGCATAACACAGCTTTTCAGTCACAGAACAGAGAAGAGAGATGGAAAAGAGAGGGTAACTTCAAGGTTTTCATTCACAACCTTCTACCAAACACGACTCCTACAGCTTCAAAGGGTTTGCTTGGCACCTCGGGAGCGATCAGTAGAGTACAAGTTCCTTTCATACCCAACAACAAAGGGAGGTGGTTTGCTTTCGTAACTTTCAATAGAGAGGAAGCAATAAACAAAGCAATCTATGAGTTCAATGGTTTTGTTTTCGCGGGTTACAAACTCTTTGTAACTAGGGCCTGGGAGTGTGAGGAACCTCGACACACTACTAAGTATTGTAGACCTATAGTCCACTCTACTATTGAATTATTTCCGAGAGGATCGATTGTGGCGGCACAACAAAAACTTGGTGAAGCAGCACATTTGGTAGTACTCAACAAAAACCTTAGCACAGAGGCAAATCTGTGGGAGCTAGGGATTGAAGGGGTTTATGAAATTGATCTCGTTTCACAGGGGTACTGAGTAGCATTGTTGAAGTGTGAGAACAAAGATTATGAAAAAAAAATACTGCTGGAGAAAGATGCCTGGTTGGGACAGTGGTTAATTGTCATACCCAATGGAAACACTCATTTAATGAAGGTTGGGAGATTGCAAAGGGTGGCAATTAGAGGCTTGCATGTACAAGGGCGGTGTGAGGAAAGTTTTCAAGCCTCTATCAGTACTGTTGGCAACTATATTTTTAGCCATCCTTTCTCTTTGGGTTTGAAGAACCTTGAAGCAACCTTTGTATTAATACAAACTTCAGAGTATTCGGTTATTGACAAGGTTGTACACATCAATTTGGGGAAAGAAGTCATCAAGGTACAGATTAAAAGCGTGGAGAATCATCAACTGCCTGTTATAGTTGGCACTGGTTCTGCAACTACCTCGGAAGATATTGATGAGAATTTAAATGGGGTTAGAGAGGCAGGTGAGATGTCAAGTGATTTTACTATCTTTGAGACACATGATGGATCTAAGAAGACGACAGAAGAATGTTCCTTGCCAGTCATTATTGTCTCAAGGCATGTTTCATCACAGAAAGTCATTACTGAGAAGGAAGAAGAAGTACAGAGACTGTTGAGAGTGGAGGAACTAAACAAAGTCACAGAGTTAGTTGAAGGACACGAAAAAGAACTAATTGGGGTCAGTTCGTTACTTGATTTAATTGTTCCTGACACATTTGATGCCGCCTTGGAAACTACTCCCATCAACTTGTCTTTGGTGAAGATAAATACAGCTGGAACTTTGCAAAAGTCTTGATGAGGAAGTGATGGTTATGACTGAAAACAGAGTAGAAGAGGAAGGAGAATTAATAAAAGATACTTTTGGGTACACTCTCATTAATGAAGGCACTATTCCATCCACATCTGTCTTTGTCCAAATACAAGAGCCACTTATTCAATCAAGGGAAGAAGGGGTTTTGGAGGGTACTTCGACTAATCAAATTTTGGCAACTAATTTTCAAAGTTCAGAGATTGTTCTAAGAAGAAGAAAGAGGAAAAACAAGGCTCTAAAGACACAAACTACTTACATGTATGCTACTAGGTCTAAATCGGGGCAGTACAACACCCTCAGAACCTCTCCCACTGTGTCATCACAACCTATTCAACACAATCTTGGAAACAAGAATTTCAAAGCTGATGGACAAGGCACCTGGGACTACTGCAAGGCTATTGGACTCAAGGCCTTTGCAACAGATATTGAAGTGGCTGAACAATTTCAATGCTTGAATGATGAGCTGAATCATAGGGTTTCTTTAAAAGCTGAATCTGGAGATGAGTTTGAGGATTTGGATGAAGAGGGTGGAGGAGGGTTGGAGGGCATTAACTCAAACAAAAGTCTAAACTCTCAGTAACCTTGAAGTTCCTCTCTTTGTGGGGATTATGGTGAGGCTTAGACTAGACAATTGGGTTGGTTTGTGTTTGTTGTGCTTTATTTTCCTGTTGCTGAGTGAGTGGGGGTAGACAGTACTTGTTATTTCCTTGCCTTTGTTTTTTTTGCGGAGAGTAGGTAGTTCACCATTAGGAGACTAGTCTGTTTGGTTTCCTGGTAGTATAGTTTGTGAGGTTTTGGCTGCGTGGGACACTTGTTTTCTCCGGTTGGCTGTGTTGCAGATCATTTTACACTCTTGGTGTCTTGTTTCCTTCATGAGGGCTACACTTGCCGTTCTTTTCAGCAATGAGTTGCAGCTTGTGGATACAATTTCTTCCTGTGTGTTGGTGGGTTACATCAGTTCGAGGGTTTCTGTAGGGTATTTGTTTGGCATTGATCATAGCTGGTTGTGTTTTGGTTTTTTAAGGTGCAGTAGGTATTTGGGGGGCCCTGTATATTGGGGTTGTTACTGGTTTTTAGTGGCCTCCTTTGTGAGGTGCACAATATTGTATTATTGAGGGGAGTTTTTCCTCTTTCTTTGGGTTTTATCATTAAAACCCATTGAATTTAATTTCAGCTAGCTTTCCAAAAAAAACCCTAGTAGAGCAAAAAAAATTTCAAACCGGGGTTTCATACGCGTACCTAGATAAGTGATGCGTGTAGACGAAAAAAAAATTGGGAACTCTTTACTTGTATTGTCTCTCTGAAGAGAAATCAAATAAAAACCATGTCTTAACCTAAAAACTAGAGAACCAATCTAAGTCATCTATTTTAAGAATGAAGGGATAAGATGCAATTGAGTGGTTGACTTATTGACTGCAAAAAAAAAACAGCACTTTTTAGTAAGAGGGAATGACTTTTTAGTAAACTATCATATTACTTTTTTTTTACCAATTCACTAATTTAATTTTTCCCACTTCGATTGGCTTCAAACTTGCGCCATTAGTTTTGTTTTTTGAAGGGATTTCTATCAAGATCACTCATGAATATATTTTGAAGCACGGAAAAAAAATATTTCGGGGCTGATTTAAAAAAAATTATACATGGATAATTTTTATCAACACTTTGCTCTGGTTTTATCAACACTGTTACATTGGTTTTATCAACACTTTGCACTGGGTTTATCACCTCATTTCCAAAACTGATCATGATTTTATCACATCATCACGTGTTTTTTATGAACACTAGTTTTATCAACACCAAACACTAGATTTTATCATTATATTACCCGTGTTTTATCACCCCCATCACATGTTTTTTTTGAAGCACGAAAAAAAGAATTATTTCGGGGCTGATTTAAAAAAAATTATATCTGGGTAATTTTTATCAACACTTTACATTGGTTTTATCAACACGTTACACTGATTTTATCAACACTGGACACTAGTTTTATCACCTCATTTTCCAAAACCGAACATGATTTTTATCACCTCATCACATGTTTTTTATGAACACTAGTTTTATCAACACTAAACACTATGTATACCATTAAATTACATATGTTTTTATTACCTCATCACATGTTTTTTTATCAACGCTAAGCTCTAGTTTATCACACTTATTATCAAAATTGAACATGATTTTTATTACCTCAATACATGTTTTTATCAACATTTAGCACTAGTTTGATACCTCCGATATAAAACATTTATAAGTAAAGATTTATCAACACTCAACATTATTTTTATCACCCCGATATACCTTTTTATTTTCGTGCTTCAAAATATATTCATGATTGATCTTGATTTAAAGCCCTTGAAAAAAAATTATTGGCGCAAGTTTGAAGCTAATCGGAGTTCAAACGAATCCGAAATATTAAATTAGTGAATTGGTGAAGAAAAAAATGGACACTTGTCCATATGGCACCCTGCTTTTACAATTATTTCCTTACTTTTGTGAGAAATGATGAAAGGGGCGTGAGTTTGGGTGAAATTGGGGTGATGATGTGGTATCATGGTGAATGTTGGATCTTAGATGTATGTGGCTAGGATTGATTCTCTAATTTTTAGGTTAAGAGTGGTTTGTAGCCGATTTCACCTTTTGTCTCTCTTATTATTAATAAAATCTGTACTATTTAAGTAAAAAAAAGTAACAAAAATTTCATAAGAAGTAATAAATAATTTAAAGTAAAGGATTAATTTTGTTGAATGGTGTGTATTGTAACGGATGTAGCATATTACGAAAACAAACAAAAGTGCATGGTGATGAATTATCATTCTACTTTGAAGCGCACGCGAGTGGGAGTCATGCATGACGCACTCCAAACCATGCAACAATAGACAGAATCAATATTCCTTTTTCTTGCCCTAACTATTATCAACAACTTGACATCATAGTTTCAATCATGAAGTCATCAAGTGATAAGCCATGGTGTGATTGATCATTCCAACCCCCATAACAATAAGATTTGTGGGTGCGTGATGCCATTATAGCTCTCCACCCGGACTCGGATTAATCAACCAATCAAACACGAATTACATAATTTGGTAGTAAATAAGACTCCCAAGTAAAGGCTAATATATGGGGCTCAACACTAAGTAGTACGTGAAGGAGGCCCAGTTTGAACCTTTGATTTTTAAATAGTCTATAGCTTCGAATCGTCAAATTCGTCCTTTTAAATTCCTCGGGAACTACATTACTGTTCAACTCAAACCATCTAGTTCTTTGAGGCAAGATTTACCCGACAGAAGAGGTCGAAGGCTCAAAGGATCAAAACAACAACCCACAGTTTTCCGTCAATACAACGTAAGGACTAGGTTTGTAAGCCGTGAAAAGGGGGTTAGACAGAAGAAATGGGAGTTCATAAAACAAACTTTGGTTCTTCGGGATAAACTGGAGGTCTAACAAACCAGGTTTTAGGAAAACTCAACTGGTCAGTTCGATTGTTGAAAGTTTGGGCTTTTCTTTTCTGTGTCGTGAAGTACCTATTTTTTCTTGAAGGTTTTTGTGTTGATCCCCATTTTATAGGTTGTATCACTATTTTCTCTCGTTTTTCTTCTTGGAAGATAGGATTATGAATAAATTTATCGCTTATAAAAAAACACTACAGCTGCCTAACCACATAACACACGTTTGTAGATTCTTAGCCAGAATGAATATTAGCTACCTAAAGACGAGGAATCTGAAATTTTATTATGTATGTATCGCCTATTAACTGTGGAGTTTTTTTTTTGATCAGCAATTTTTTTGATTTTATAAACCCGATCTTCGAAAATGAAGATAGGGCCAAGGGCATGCCCTCCACCAAATGTTACAAACAGTGGATGATATTTGATCATCCCAACAACACAAACCAACTAACTTAACTAACATTCAAACAAAACCTCCCAAGTCCCTCCCAAAAGACTTGTCCCACAAGTAAAGTAATTAACAGGAAAGAACTAAACTTTCTACCCATAAAAACACTAAAAATTGAAACAAAACCCTTCAGCAGCAATGAAAATTCATATAAAAACCCAAAGACCTCTATGGAAGAGAGGCCAAAATCATGACAGTGCTGAAGAAGAGCCCCAAAACAGACCAAAACAACCAAGACCAATTCTGCAGATCCCCACAGCTTCCTTGGATGATTGCAGCAGTAGCAAAACAAATTGTTCCTGCAGAAGACTTACACAGGCCTTGTTGTGGACAAGTAACCACTGTAGAATAAGACACTAAGAAGTCAAAACACCAAACCTCAGAACCCCAGATTGTTGTAAAATCTTGCACCACCTGATAGAGGAAAAAAGAAAGAAACAAAACAAGGAGCAAACACTCAAACCTAAATAATGACTACCCTCTCAATCTAAGGTAACCAGAAGAACCCCCGCACCTTGAGTCTGATCCCAATCCCAAGTTAACAAGCCTCACCAAAACTCACCAATAATACACTCCCCACCCACCCTCCTACCCAAATCCCAAAACCCCAGAACAAACCAAGTGCTAAGAAGCAAAGCCTGAACCCAAGTACTCAAACCTTGATTGCAAAGCAAGACCAAGGCTCACTGATCCAAGATAAGAATGAGAAGGAATGGACATCCTTGAAATTTGCCCACAATAACTGATAAGAATCATTTTGTATCTGAAGAAAAATGGCATTTGCAGATTGAGGCCTATTATGAAAACAGAAATGGTTTTTGTTAATCCACAGCCTCCAAATGATCAGGGAGGATAACATTTCCCACTGCTTCTTAGCCCTTCTAGGACCCAATTGTGCCCAAGATAGAAACCAAGTCATAATGGAGCCAGATAATGCAGCTTGAATACCCCACCAATGAAGACACATATACCAAACTACAGAAGACAGTCTGCAACCTAAGAACAGGTGATCCTGCTCTTCAGGATCCTCATTACACATAGAACACCAAATGTCTCCATTATACAGCCCTCTAGCAAGCCAAAAACATTTAGTGGGAACCCCTTGCATACAAACCAACCAAGCAAATGCTGCCACTTTTGGGGGAAGGATAGGAGTCCAAAGAAGGGCAGGCCAGTCCAGAGAGTTGTCCCAAGTATCATCTAAAAGCTCATACATTTTATGCACAGAGAAGCCTCTATGATCAGGCACCCAGGAGGCCAAGTCATTATCCCCAGACAATGTAATTGGGTTTTTAGCATCACAAAGGAGAATGTTCTCCTTTTTTGCAGCACTTGTAAGTGAGGAAGAAGCAACAAAAGGTTTCAATACCTTAGATCTGGACCTAGTGTTATAAGCTACAGTAGTGTCTCCTTTGATAACAAGTTGCTTACTACTCTTTTCAGCAGTCAAAACCCTAGTTAATCCCTTGGTTAAACTGGTAGGATTTGAAATAATCCTTCCCTCCAAAATCTGTGAGTTGTGAGCTGGAGTCAGAGGTAAGGGCCCCAAAACAGTGTAAGAGGGTTTAGAAGTCCCTTCCTTATTAATGTGACCAGATACCAATATCTCCTTTTGTACTTGCTTTCCCAATCTAGTCCCATCTGTATCAGATGGAGAGAAGTGTAGGATGTTGTCTTCAAGGCTGGCCGGAGCAGTGCCTAGCCTGCCTGAGGGGAGATTTTCCAATGAAACTGCACTATCCACCACTTCAGTATTCATTAAGGCATTTAAAAACGTTTGAGGTAGAACGTTGATCTCTGATGCGTCCTTAATAGGATCCACAATAATTGGAGCAGGTAAAGCCGGGAACTCTTGGATTTGAAGTGCAGAAATTTCCTCATCAATAGAGTCAGGAATAATCATATTTTGTAACTCCAAGCTGTCAGATTTTTCACCCAAACCCGAAAAACTCTGAATGTTATTACTTCCTCCTAGGGCTTCATGTAAATCAGTGTTATTTGTTGCAATAAATTCACTACAAGGAGAATGTTCTGAACTTCCCACATCAGAAGAGGTAGATTTGGTACTAAATGTGGGTGAAGGCACAGTTGGGATGACAGAAGAATCCACAGAACAAATCATAATCTTGTAGATGTCCCCTTCTAATTCTAAACAAGTGTCTTTATAGACTTTAATGTACTCCTGAGATTGCAGAAGAATAAAGGCCGTATCAAAAGCATTCCCCTTGATGGATGAAGAATGAACACAAACAAAGTTACCAAGATTATCCACCAATGCTTCAAAGTTTTCCTTGCACCAACCCAGAAGAGGCATGCCATGCAAAGCAACCCAAGAGAACTTTCCCCCCAGTCTACAGAGATGTGATTTTTCATCCACTCATTCTAACCAGAAGCTTAACC
Source organism: Erodium maritimum (assembly GCA_963921825.1). Taxonomy (NCBI): domain Eukaryota; kingdom Viridiplantae; phylum Streptophyta; class Magnoliopsida; order Geraniales; family Geraniaceae; genus Erodium; species Erodium maritimum. The sequence continues at coordinate 96,851,588 of OY997588.1, read as the reverse complement.
AAGTGCTTCCTTCCTTTAAAGCTTCCTTTTCAGATTCACTATCAGAGAAGATAACCAACACCACTCTATTACCAAGGCCTTTAATACACACCTCTACTCCCCTTTCCAGCTTGAAATCCTCCATTATAGCTTCTAATGAGAAATTCTTATGTAACAAAGCCAAATGACCTTTTTCTAACCACCTTCTATGATCTTCAACCACCACTCCTTTGAAAACATCCTTTGGAGGTAGATCAGGTTCTTGTATTTCCTCCAATGTTTCTTTAGTCCTCCAAACTTGTTGGCTTCGAGTTCTCTGTAACCTGTTCTTTCTCCAAGCTTTGGCTACAAACAACTTATAGCCTTTGAGAAAATGCCCATTAAAGATCTGCAAACCATTCTGCAATCCTTGTAGTGTGGCAAAAGTGATGAAACCAAACCACTTCCCCCGACCATTTGGAACTAAAGGAGTCTCAGTGTTGATTATTTCCCCACATTCAAGAAAGAGGTTTCTTAACCAGACCTTTGATGTACCAGGAGGCAGATTATGAACAAAGACCCTGAAATCATCTGTCTCCGCAGTCTCAAATCTGTGAGAGGATTGATTTGGGGTAACCACTACAGATTTAAGTCTTCCACCCTGCACTTCTTTATCAATATCACCAGGCACTAACCTTTCAAAGCCCGGTGGAGGACCAGAAGCCAACGATGTGACCATAATATCAACAAGACAGAGTTTAAACCCACTGATGATTCGTTGATCAGAACAAGCTCAAAGACTCAGACAAACACGGTGGTCCGATGACCTGTAGGTCAACCAGGACACTACACCAGTAAAAGTATTGCTGAGTTGATGAAGAAGAAGCACAGTGATATACTGTAGCTTCTTTCTATTAACTGTGGAGTTCTTAATTAAGTACGTACTGTTTCTGTTAGTAGTGGAAATTAAGCTGTGTACATGGACAAAAACCATGTACAGGACACCATGCATATATGTAGTGCTGGTTTGGTTGAAACACTTAGTGGGATTTAATTTGTGGATCATATATCCATCCTTTGTGTTCCCCCACTGACTCTTAATTACCACTTGATTTTTTTTTTTTTTTAATTATTTATGTCCACTAATTGTTTCATTGTTAACTAGTAATTATTCATTAGTGCCTGGACTTGTCTACAGCACTAGAAAAATGAAGAAGCGACTCTAGGGTTTTATGCCTTTAATTTAAACAATGCCCATAAAAGGGACCTTTTAGTTTAAGGACACGCGGTTAAAGAATAAAGATTCTACTGGGGAGAATATTTGTCTTAATTGCATAATAAGAATGCCCTAGAAAAACGTTATTTATTAATAAATAAAGAGATAATTGTCAAAAACTACCCCAACGTCCCGTCTACAAACGAATTGATGCGCAAAGTTTCGTCCACGCTGTGTTGTTACCGAGAAGTTTTGTTCACAACTTTTTTTTTATTTTTGACGTAATAGGGATGTTCAGAATGATGGTCTTGACAGTGCTTCCCGGATTTGAATAGAAGCGTGGACAAAACTTCATTGAACCCACAAAGCGTGAACAAAACTAAAATGCATCCACAAAAGCGCGGGTAAAACTTCAATGCACTCACAAAGCGTGGAAAAAACTTTGAGCATCAACCCGTTTGTGGACGAAACTTTAGAGGATAGTTTTTGACCATTATCCTAAAAATGAATATTAATAGAAAAAAGTCAAAGGGTCATCCCAAGTATTGGGGTTGCAGGTGATAACATTGATCCTAGAAGAGAAAAGAAACGACCCCAAATCTGTCTAAAGGGCCAAAAGAGACTAGTGCTCAACAGTAAACACCTACACCACCAAAACTCTCTGTGTAGCTTTTGGTTGGTTCTGGTTAATATTTAGGGCTTAGGTTTGTGTCGTGGTGTACTGCATGGTGTTCACTACCTTGTAATGTATTACACAGAAATGGAGCTTTCTATGTCACCTTTCCATTCAAATCTACACTTTAATACCATAAACAAAATTATAATGCATCATCCACCATACCCTATACCCTATAAATTTCTCTTACATTCCTTTATAATTAAGGTAACTTGCAATACCACCAAATTAAGCAACCAGATAAGATTACTGTCTTGTAAAAACGGAAGGATTTATTTATATGCCAATAACTAGCCTTAATCAATACCATTAATATATGCACACATATTTTTTTTGAAATAAAGCCTCATTAAAACTTGCCTTAATCAATACCATTTACATATGTACACTTTTTTTTTTGAAATAAAGCTTCATTAAAACTTGCCTTAATCAATACCATTTATATATGTACACTTTTTTTTTTTGAAATAAAGCTTCATTAAAATCTTAATAACCCTTACACAAGGATCCATACAACTGTTGCATTTCTCGGTCATTCTCGAAAACCCGACAAACGACCAGAGAAATGATAGCTCTCAAACAGGGCGACACATCAGCTAGAAAGCAACTACTAGATCGGTACATCATATCGACGTTCCAGAAAAAATCGCGGATAGAAAGATCCGACCAATCACGTCGCGAAAGACGAACACATCTACTGGATATCCGACATTCTGGTAGACGAGACCTACAACTAATCAAACAAAAAGATAAACAACTACGACGATCCAGAGAAACTCGTGGTCGACCTCTGATGATAGAGACCGATTTCGAAAACGGGAGTTGAAGGTGGACGGCTTGGACGGTGACAGATCTGCTTCGCTTGGGGCATGGGCACGGGACTGGTCGGTAGAGCTCGAAATGCAGGAACACAACGCTTGAACTGCAGAGCTCCGGCGAATGGTGGGAGTATATTTGTCTGTCTGGCCGGAAGAGGAGCAGGGCAAAGAGGCTCGGCCGTGGTAGGTCGGGTCGTCGTTGTTGGGACAAAAAACCAGATCTACTCGGCTTGAGAGCTGGCCGGCATATATGAACGTGGGGTTGCGGCTGGCCTCCGACGAACGGAGAAGACGCCGGAAAAGAGGGGAAGGAGCTGTAGAAAGAGTTGTGGAAGGAGCTGTCGGACCCATACAATAGATCTTGCCAGCACGGGGCTACGAACGAACGGAGTAGAGGCCCGAGAGGTGGAACGCGGCGGAGGACCTTGGCTGGTGGAGGAGCTCAGGCGGGAGGGCGGCCGAATCTGGCAGGAGAAGCGTGTCGGAGGGGGGGCAGCGCCGGTGGGCCAGATCTCCGGATCTGGGCTTGGTGGACGGTCGGAGACGTCGGAGGAGAGCGGCCGTAGTAAAGGAGCGTGGAAGTCCGGCTCCCACGAGCTCCGGTGCATTGCTACGACGTCGACAAACGAAGAATGGATTGCGGGAAGCAGGGAGAAGGTGAGAGGAAAGGAGGTTCGGGGGAGGACTGCCGGCAGCTTCCACGGCCAAAACCATGATCACTGTCGACGGTAACGACGACCTGATACAATTAGTTTTCAATAGGGTTTCCAAAATCTACAGTGTTGAAGCGATAAAAGCAATCTTATATGTACACATTAATGGATTAGAAACTTAAATTTCTTGATCAAAACATATGAGCTAGAGTTATAACATTTAGATTTAGGCCCGACAATGAAGTAGTGGGGTTAGATGGAGTATTTGATTTTTATTAGAAAGTATATATCTAGATCAAAATGTGCATGGATCTCCACTTTACCTAAAATATGAGTAGCTGGTATAAATTAATGTCACAATAAAAATAGCATATGCAGCAGCCAATCCATAATGATGATTATGCAGCCAATCCGTAAGTGGTGCGAGTTGGTATTGTTTGAAAAATTGGGGTTTTGATCTTCTTTTAATGGTGTGCTTCATGATAGAAAAACAGGGTTTAAGGCCTAGTTTACTGTTTTGATCTTAACCGTTGTAAAATTTAAGTATTTAGACATATTTCATTGTTCATTGTACTTTTGTTCAGTCCCCTTGTTGGGATTCACATAAGGCTATGTTATCGTAACAGCGCTCGAGTCCGTATGTTTTTCATGGTTGCACTATCAGGTCTGTAGCTGAGCCTTGTTGTACTCCTCTTTTACATCTTGAGAGGTTTCAATTTAAATTTGCGTTTGCTGATAAAAAAAAAGGTAAGGGGTGGACTCACAAATTCAAGCTGATTCACAGAGGTTAAATGAAAAGGTTTACTCATTTCCTGAATGTATGCCCAAAACAATGGTAAACCATTTTCCACTGTGTATGTTTATCTAAACAACCCAATAAGAAAAGGAGTACCTAAATACTGAATGAGAAAGCAAAAGGGAAATCATTTTCCAAATGTTGACTCGGCAACTTTCTCAATGCTTGAAGCCTTTTCTGATAAAATTAGGCATTTGCAGTAAAACATTTGGATTTAATCGTACTGATACAGCAGTGCACTGTCACAATCGTATGGTGCGCTACACCATATGAAATTGTTTATCAAATCGTCAACTATACGAGGTGGTGGATCTCAAGACCTTCATTTTATTATGCATACCCACACTCGATTTGTTATGCTACACCTCCACATTCATTATATTTGCTTCATATATCCCATTTCGTCACTATTAATTATAGATGTTGCGCAGTCCACAGATAAAATACAACCTTTTTACTTAGTATTTAATTAGCACAGTAATACCAATTACCGAAAGAAGAGATCTAAGCATAGAAGCTCTAACCCTAGGGGTTGCGTTCTCTCTGCGCATCCTCCTCCCCTCCCCCCCTTTCTCCGTCATTGAAGCTCCTGACTTAAAATGTTCCGTTATCTTTGACGGTTACCCTTGACGGGTTTACCTATGGATGAGTTCAACATTACCCTTGCTAGGATTTTCTTTTTTCATCATTTTTCGCCGCCGTTCACCCTTCGCAGGTCGCCGCCGCTCGGTCATCCCTTCCCACGGCCTCTTCCTCGTCTAGCGCTACCGATCATGCGTCGTCGGATAGGTGCCGTCATCGAGCCAGTAGCCACAGTGGTCCTCCTGCCGCCGTTCTCCTGGATACGGGCTCCATGTACCGTCCTCAATTTGCAGCGGCCTCCCGCCCCATGGCCACCCCTCGCCGGCATGGGTCCGCTCCCTCGATGGATTTGGGATCCGGGAGGAGGGACGATAGGTTGGGGCCTAATTCCACGACACCAGAAGTCGGGACCCTCGATCCCGAACAAACCGTTGCGGGTCAAATCGATGATCCCGTTTTCCGCACTACTTCGAAAGATCCTGGCGAATCAAGACGAAGAATTGACAATACCAGAAGACTCCAATGGCACGGGGCCCAGAAGAACTGGCAGCGTAATTGTATTGAATAAGATGAATAAAGCATACATAGTGTACATGTATATATAGTGGTGGTGTACCACTAGGGTTTTCTAAACCCGATGTTAACCCTAATGAGCCACATGGGCTGGGCCTATAAAATATATTCTAACACCCCCCTCAAACTCAAGATGGTGGTAATGAACCCAAATTGAGTTTGTCAACTAAAGGTTTGAACTTTCCTGGGATTAAAGTCTTGGTGAAGATATCTGCAATCTGATCGCTAGAGGAAACAGATCGGAGAGCGAGGGTGCCCTGATTAAGATGTTGTCGGACAGGGTAACAATCAATCTCAATATGCTTGGTGCGTTCATGGAAGACATCATTATAAGCAATCTGAATAGCACTCTGATTGTCACAATGAATGGTAGTGGCTGACTTGTGAACAACACCCATGTCATGTAGTAACCAACTAAGCCATATGAGTTCGGAAGTAGTATCAGCAAGGGCTCGATACTCAGCTTCCGTGTTGGAGCGGGCAATGGTTGTTTGTTTCTTACTTCTCCAAGAAATCAGAGAGTTACCAAGAAAGAAACAGTAACATGTGGTAGATCGTCGGTCTGTGGGATCACCTGCTCAATCTGCATCTGAACAGGACTGTAGGACTAAAGGTGAGCCATAAGAGAAATGTAGTCCTTGTGATAAGGTGCCTCGAACATAGCGCAAGATCCGAAGAATGGCCTCATAGTGAGTAGTGCGAGGTGCACACATGAACGGACTGACAATGTGGACATCATATGCAATGTCAGGCCTGGTAACAGTGAGGTATACCAACCCTCCAACTAATCGGCGATATAAAGTGGGATTCTAGAGGGCTTTACCATCTGATGGAAGATCCTTGACATTCACTTCAATGGGAGTTGAAGCGATCTTGCTATCGGTTATTCCCCCTTTAGAGATGAGTTCGGCTGCATACTTGGCTTGTGACAAATGATAACCAGAGGACAGAGAGGAAATCTCCAAACCAAGAAAGTAAGAGAGATGACCCAAATCCTTCATATCGAACTGTTCGCTTAGTTGATGCTTAAGATCCACAATGCCGATAGCATCATCACCAGTAATGATCATATCATCCACATATAGAAGTAATAGAGTATGTCCCCGAGAGGTCTGACGAACAAACAGTGAACTGTCGTGCGGACTAGAGACGAAACCAAAGATTGCCATTGCAGCACTGAACTTGGAGTACCATGCCCGCGCAGCCTGCTTGAGTCCATAGATGGATTTGCGCAAACGACAAACCATGTGTGGGGATGGTCATAGCCTGGCGGGGGCTTCATATAAACCTCCTCTATAAGATCTCCATTGAGAAAAGCATTCTTCACGTCCATTTGAAAAACGTCCCACTATCGACCAGCAGCAACAACAAGAATGGTGCGAACAGAAGTAAGTCTCGCAACAGGAGAAAATGTTTCCTCATAATCAACCCCATGTTCATGGGTAAATCCACGAGCCACAATACGTTCCTTGTAGCGCTCGATAGAACCATCTTCCTTGGTCTTCACCTTGTATACCCATCTAGAACCGACCACATGTTTGTCCCGAGGCAAAGGTACCAGATCCCATGTATGAGTCTTTACCATGGCCTGTAGTTCCTCAGTCATTGCTTGCTGCCATAGGTGGTTAGTGCAAGCCTCCTGATAGGTGTCATGCTCATATACAAAGGACACTATGGAAGCGACACAAGATGGTAGAGTTACCTCAAAGTCCTGGAGGTGATATGGGAGTTGCCGATGACGCTGTGGTCAAGTCGGTAGCACATGATCCTCTAGCACGGGATCCTCTGGCGGAACGTGGTCCATGGTAGGAGGTAGAGATGTCGGAGCACCTGCAGGAGTCAGCTCAATGGGAGAACCCTCATCATCATCAAAAAACAAATCAATATCGGGATTAGAAAAGAAAAGAGTAGACTCGGGAATGTGAAAAGAAGACATGGAAGCAAACATCTTATGTTCCCAGAATGTGACATGGCGAGATATGCGGAGACGTTTGGATACAGGGTCCCAACATTTGTACCCTTTGTGTCCGATCCCATACCCAATAAAACAACAAAGACGAGAACGAAGTTCAAGTTTAGTACGTCCATGAGGTTGGAGATGAACAAAACAGACACACCCAAAGACACGAAGAAGATCATATACTGGAGGACGACCATACAAACACTCGTAAGGATTTTTGTTACCTATGACCGGGGATGGAACTCTGTTGATGGTGTAAACGGCTGTGAGGGCAGCCTCCCCCCAGAAACGTTCAAGACAGGCAGCTGCAATAGTGAGAGCACGGACCGTATTAAGAATATGGCGATGTTTGCGTTCTGCCCGACCATTTTGTTGCGATGTACAAGGACAAGAGCGCTGAAAGATAGTACATATGGAAGCAAGTTGTGCAAGGAAGGATGACTCTTTAAATTCCATGTCGTTATCCATACGTAGTGTTTTGATAACTTTTGAGAATTGTGTGCGAACCATGGCAGAAAACTCAGAATAAATTTTGTTGAAGTCAGATTTATTATGCATGAGATAAATCCAAGTAAAACGTGTATGATCATTAACAAATATAACAAACCACCGAGACCCCCCCATGGTCGGAACAGGTGCTGCTCCCTACAAGTCAGAATGAACAAGATCAAAAGGTGCAGAGGAAATAATATTATTAAGAGAAAACGACAGTTTATGATGTTTAGCAAGCTGACAAGACACACAATCACCAAAGTTATGCAAAACTGACCCTAACAAACCACTAGAAATAAGACTACATAAACGAGAGGAAGAAGGATGACGTAGGCGAGAGTGCCATAGATCAGCGGAGACGACAGCGCCACAAGTAGACGAGGAGGATGATGATGGTGAGGGAACCAACAAGAAGGTGAGTACGAACAGGCGACCAACTTTACGTCCTGTCCCATGGATTTGTCCCGTCAGTGGATCCTGCACAAGAACAGAAGAAGTACAACCAGAAAAGTTAACGTCAAAACTCAAATCACACAATTGACCAACTGATACAAGGTTCAGTGATAAGTCTGGGACAAGCAAGGTGTTCGGTAGTGATAACTGGTATGTGGTTGCGGTACCACAGTGTGTGGCAAGTAAAGTGGAATTATCAGTAGTACGAATAGATGGAGACTTGGTGACCGGGGTTACACATGTAAGCAAATTTGACTGAGGGATCATATGATTGAAACAAGCAGAATCAACATACCAAGTGGATGTGCTACCTGGCGGAGTAGTGGATGAGCTACCTGACGAAGCAGTGTGAGCTGATAGGAACGCTCGTATGTCACCCAAGAGAGCAGTCATGTCAGGAGATTCAGCAAACACAGTAGGTGTAGCAGCAACAATGCCATTGGGCCTGTTGGAAGGCCGATGATCCCCACGGGAGCCACGCCCCCCTAAAGTTTTGAGAGGGCCTGGAGTTACCCCAGGGAGGAGTTTCTGAGGCAAGAAGGTGACGAGCATGAGTTCTGCATTCAGTTATGACATGTCCAGATCTGTTGCAGAACGTACAGTGGGGCTTGGCAATAGATCCACCAGCAGAGGTAGAGAGAACAACATCAGGAAATGGAGACGATGGTGTACCCGTACCCTCGAACCTTGTTTCTTCAAAGAGAAGCTCAGCAACCACGGTGTGGAGATCAGGGAATGTTGGCTGATGAAAGAGAGCGCTCCAAACTGCTTCAAACTCAGGACGAAGAGCTGTGAGGAACTGAAATACCTTAAATTTATCCCAGTAGATTTGAAAAGTCTCCTCCGTTGATTGAGCGACACTCATTTGGTCCCAAACATGTTGCATCTGGGAGAGAAAATCTTTGACAGACTGACCTGGAGCTTGCTTCATGCAGTGAAGGCGGTTGTAGAGCTGGTAGTGGTGCGAGATGTCAGCAGTGGATAACAGTTGCTCCAGAAAATCCCAAACCTCCTTCGCAGTATGGAAGCGAGCAAAGTGCACTTTAATCGAGGGAGCGTAGGTATTACGAATCCAGGTAATGATCTGGTGATTCTTGCTGTCCCATTGATCAAAGCGGGCATTGAATGCATCCTTGGTTTCGTCTTTTTCCTGGACTGGCGCAGTGATATCGCCAGTAACGTAACGCTAGAGAAGTTTGCCTCGCAGAAAACTAGACATCTCTACAGCCCACAACACATAATTGTTTCCATCAAAGTAAACGCTAATAGGTTTAGCGATATCAAATTTCTCCATTAGGAATACCTGAAAAGAAAACACTGAAATAAAGGATTTTTTTTTGGAACAAAAGTCAACGCGCGTGAGTCACGCGGTCAGAGGCGCGTGGCGCGTGGCGCGTGGAAGCGCGTGGCGCCTGATGATCTCATAGGAGTCGGGCGCGTGCCGTGCACACGTCTTCTTCGATGAGTCGTGCATGAGTTTTGCAGGCGCCGCGCGATTCCGGCGTTGGCGTTGCTTTGTCTGCGTCTGCGTCGTCGGCGTGGCTCGCGACACAGGGAGCAGACCGGAACGGCGGCGGCGTGCAGGAGCAAGGGAACGACGACGGCGTTGTGTGGTCGACCGAGATCTTCTCGCTGCGGAGCTCGTCAGCGTGGTGTGATCGACCGGAACAGGAGCAAGTGGCTGGAGCAGGAGCAGCGGCTGGAGCAGGAGCAGCGTTTAAGCGGAAGCGATATTTAGAGCGATAGAGGCTCTGATACCATGAGAACAATAGCGTAATAGTATTGAACTGGATGAATAAAGCATACATAGTGTACATGTATATATAGTGGTGGTGTACCACTAGGGTTTCCTGAACCCGATGTTAACCCCAATGAGCCACATGGGTTGTGCCTATACAATATATTCTAACAATTTCGCTCGTGTGCTAATTTTTTATTATGTTTTAGGTCGAATAAATTGTTGGCTAGATAGGGTTAGGATTTTGATTATTAATTTTTTTGAAATATCGTAAAGAGGAACTCCTAAGTTCGGATCTGCGAATCAAACCAAACTATATTTATGGATCCATGAGCGCCTGATGGACTACGGTCGATCGAGATAAATATCTGAAATCCGGGACGATTATGTCATATCTTGTAAGGTTACGGTTATAAAGTAATACAATACCTCTCTACTCGTTTTAAAAAAAGTTATTAATGTTGCTCTCGGTCAAAGTTTAGCGACATTTAGAGACCCTACTTGAAAATGTCATTATTTATTATTACAAAGATATTGAACTAGAAATTAGTGGAATGGACCTAGTGGACTAATGGCTTTTGCTTTTGATTAGGTTTATTTTAATAACTTATCTTTCGTCATATAATAATTATAAGTGAAAACCATAACGTATCATGGAAAACATCATCAAGAAAAAAACATGAAAAACATGCTCAACTTTAATTACCGTTTCTTTTTTCTTTTTATAATTAATCCTCTACCAAAATCATATGCAGGGCAGCATGGTGTTTGTTAGGGAACTGAATTTGGACACTTGGTCGATTTTTGAGTACTGAGTTTTTTTATTCGGTTTCCATTTAAAGTTTAAACTACTTGTTCACCGCTCTTGTATACCCCCAAAAGGATTTACCCTTGCCGCCGCCGGATCTCGGCTCCGGTCTTGATCGTTGCCGGCGAAGATCTGGAGTCTTTCCCTCGCTTTCTCTCACCACTTCCTTCCTTTCTCGACCTCTCCTGCCCTTCATGCCGGTTTCTTGGTGACTATTGGGGGTCAGATCTGGAACCTTGAGTCTTAGATATGGCCCTTAATCGACATCGGATCATTTCTCTCCTCCGGATTCCGTTTTCCTTCGTTCCCTTGGCTTCTATGGCTCGACTTCTCCTTACTTTGGGACTTTTTTTCTTCGATTCCTAGCCGGTGGAGTGTCGGGGGGTATTTTCCCAACTCGCCCTTGGGTTCGCCGTCGAGTCCTGGCTCCGGCGGGCTTTCCTTTAGGAAGCTGAGCAGTGTTGGGGGGTGTCGTGTCCTTAGAGCTCGAGGATCTGGAGCTGCTCGGCACTTTTCATTGATCGTGCGGTCGCTACATGCTTGACTACAGTCCTCCTCGTCCCCGGCGATTTGGTGATTGTGGTCGTCCAGATCTGAGGTTGGCCACGGGTTGCACGGCTCGGGGCATAATCGGGAGTGGTGGCCAGTGTTGTCGTCCAGATCTGATTTTCCCGTTGGGGTTGGCCACATGGTGCACTGTTCGGAGCATAATCGGGAGTGGCGGCCGATACAAGCGTTTTCAGTGATAACTTCTTCTCTCCTGATTTTTCTGTCACTCCGTCCTCCTTCTCCGGTTATCCTCTCGCCCCTGAGTTAGGGGTCTCACGGTGTGTCGGTGTGGCCACCGTGATTGTTTGGGTCGTGTTAACCCGGCCGTGTGGCCTGTTTTGAGGATGTTCTGAGGGGTTGGGTTGCAGGGCCACTGGGTTTGGGTTGAGGTCTGGCTTTGAGAGTATTCCTCTGTTGTTCTTTGCTGTTTTCCAGTTTGATGTTGGGTTTGTTTGGTTGATAGGTTCTGGTCTTAGTGTTTTAGCCTTGTTTAGCTACTTGTTTACGTCATGTTTGGAAAAACTCCTTGGGTAAGAGACCTTTGATTGTTAGTTGTGCTTAATGTTAGGAAGATTTAGGTATGTAAGACTTGTTTTTCCCCCTTGTTGAGGCTGGTTTTAGTGAGTTTGAGGTGCCGCTGAGGCGTGCTCCATCTGTGTAATGAGGCTTTACTCCATTGGCCCTGTTTTCGTTTTGAATACTTGGCTCTTTCTAAAAATAATTTGCTGATAAAAAAAACATAATCATGCATTGGGGAACTGGCTCTCCGACCATCATGTCAGTATTCACGAACAATGGTTCACTGATCCTGTTAATATCAAGACCGTCACAGACGGGATTTGGATGCCTCGAGGGAAACGGAAGAAATCGATGGGGAGGAATGGGATACCGGAGATCCTGAGGGAACTCGACAGTAATAGTGATGACGGGAGGCAAACTATTGTCCAGGGAACCCTCCCTAGGCCAGTCCCCAATGTCAGGATTGTGCATCATCCCTCCCAACGGGGCCTCACCCCCTCTTGTGATCGGGCGCCCCACACCCCTGTGGATGCCTCCTTCATCACAATGCCAGAATTAGCACCCCTGGGGTCAGTAACTGAATCAGCCGAGGGACGAACAACTCATGTCCCCGGATGATCCAGTGTACAAGAGTGTGGGGGTATCGGGTAAGAACACACCGGGTGAATCAGCCGAGGGACGAACAGCTCATGTCCCCGGATGATCCAGTGTACAAGAGTGTGGGGGTACCGGGTAAGAACACACAAGGTGACCTGTCACTGGCCACTTGTTTTGAACCCGAGGCCACTTGTTTTGAAAACGGGAAATAAAGTGGCCTATCACTAGCCACTTGTTTCGAACCCGAAGAGGGTGCTCGGGACCCGGATTAGGTATCAGGTCTAGTGTTACACCGGGTACCCTACTTTGAGGAAATTCGTCCTTAGGTATCGGGTCTAGTATCAACGTGCCGCCATCCTTCATAATCACTGGTCGGAGCTCCCGACGACCACGGGTTGCACATGGGCGAGATCTCTTCATCGGAAAAGACCGTAGTGAAGCTCTTCGATACGCCAGGGTACGGCGTTGCGGGTACCAATCGCAACGCGCCGACCGAGCATCTCTCCGGGGCATCACTGTACCAGGCACCATAGCAGCTACCACCGCAGACCGGACGAAAATGCCCCCAATAGCATGAGGCCCTAAGCCGTGCCCTCCAAGAGGCCATTGTTTCATCTTCCAATGTCGCCTCCCACTTCCGGGAAGCCGATCGACACTCCTTTATAGGCCACCGCGGTCGCGACCCGACCCCTAATTCGAGCAGACCCCAACCAGGCCTAGGCAGTCGACGAGTACGCCGTTCCCTCTCGAGGCCTAGAAACATTAGGCGTTAGTCGGGTGAAAAAAGGTCTTACAGGCATTAGACGAAGATTAATGGGATTATATTTTTTATTAAATACATATTATCAAATTTTATATTATATTATATACTATATAAAGATATTAATAGTCTTCATTCAACTAATTAATCACAAATATATACGTTCTGTTCCTTTAGGGTTCTTCTCTCTTATGATACAATCTCTATCCGTCGTTCTGCATCGCCCAGACACCATCCTTTACCTCCCTGTCAGCCGTGCTTACGACAACCCCCACTCGCCTACCACTGTGTTGATCGCCATGCCATGGAGTGATAGAATATGCATATATATGAAGATATCTCATGACATCACAAATCAACATTGCATGTCGATGTCATTACTGAAATCAAACCATACACCGGTGATATTCCCACTGCCACTATCAGTGGCACCACTATCATTGCCACCCCTCCAAGGCCCACGCCTCCTACCACGATCTATAATCCAACACTTCCATCGGGAAGACGGAACGATTAAGAACATGACTCTCCTTAGGATTCTGGCTCCTAGAGATCTCGACGGGAAATCCTGCCAAGTGATTGAGCCTTATCTTTGTGAGTGGGAGAAATGGTTGGTTGTACAAGCAAGGCCGCTCTGGATGGATACGACACCCCTTCCTGGCCAACACACGAGAGGAACCAACACCCCAAAGATACTACCACATATGAGGGAGTCGGGAAATAGGTTCTTCAGATCGATGTATCCACAATATGGCACTCTAGCCGTTGGAGGTTTATCTAGCGGAATGGAACAAGTGGCTGATCCTGTGGCTACGACCATCACAAGAGGAAAACGGGACAACCCGTACCGCACGGACCCGCGCTGCATGCACCACTGTGGAAATCTACCACCATGGTCGAGGGAAATTTTGGCCCACATATCAGTCCAACCCATTTGGCCGGAACCTACTGTACATTGACAAGTCCCCCTCCCCCCGTATGATATGGCAACATGGTACTTCGAGGGTTGAGATGCCCCATCCTTAATTGGGCAACGACACATACATCAATAACCACCACAAGGTGAAAACTATTATGTAGTCTTGCCAAGACCAATAAATCGCCCGCATAGTAATGGGGTATGTAAGGAACCGCATACCTCGCCCTGTTAAGATCAGTGCAATCCCGACATTAGGGTTCCCTCATTACTTGGTGTTCTCCCTAGATATCTACTTCCGCTTGTATATTTTCAGGTCGAGTCAGGGAGTGAGTCTCTTGAGCTGATGCTGAATAACCGTCTGGGTGGAAAGCATCCACCATAAATTTGCCTCTGGAATAGCCAAATATTCTATTTTAGGATTAGTGTCTAGAACCTATGGGTCAAGACTCACGCCTTATCTTTTTTTTTGTTTCTTTCTGTTATTTCGTTTATCCTAGTGTTTATGGTATGCTTGCTTTTGTAACCTTTTTCACATCTAATAAAAATTCCCATGTGCTAAAAAACAAAATATAAAAATATTAATAATATCAAACATTAAATATGTATAGATAAACATAAACATTCTAGTAAACTAAAAGAATCAAACAAGATCAATAACTATGGCTCAATCGAACTCAAAGTGTTACATTTGAACAAAGTGGGCTCTACCAACTCAACAACCATAATTTTGTAGTCCCCCTTAGTTTGTAAAAAATTAGAAGTTGTGTTTTCTAATTACAAATCCGAACCGACGACTGGCCGATAAAAGTCGGGTCGGCTATTAATCGGTCTATATTCCTCCTAAACGGTGTGGAACGCCCTTGAAGAATAAATTGGGTCCAAAAGCCCATTTCAATGCCTTAACGCATGTAATTTTACATGGCCATTACCTCTTATTTTTTCACCACAAGTCTTGAATTCTTTTTTGACTCACAAGTAATATATTAAAAAACCAACCTTTTAAAAAATAAAAGTAGGGCAAGGAACACTCGAGGGCTTACTTAATACAACCAAGGGAAAATCCCAAACAATATAACCAAAGAGCATTTTGCAACCAGGAAAAACCTCCAAACCAAGGCAAACAACCGAACCAAAACCCATAGGGCCAACAATAACCCAAACACACAAAGGCCTCTAGGAAAATTACAACGGAAGATCGATACTACTATGTGGATAAAAGCAAATTTTTGACGAGAATTTCAGGTAACAATATATAAAAACTTTTGGATTACACTACAAAGCCTAAAGGGTTTAAGGAGATGTGCCAAGGCTTTCAGGTAACAATATAGAAAAACTTGATCAACAACTCGCCGTACGAGCTACATTGTATGAGAACTTGTTCTTCCGGTATCGATTGTTGCTGGAATCAAGGGCATTCAGATGAGAGATTCATTTTCCTTTTAGTTAAGGATGAAGGTGTTCCTAGCGACAAAGGCTTGAAGGTTAAGAAGTCTCACTTCTCCACGGTGTCTACGAGGTCGACGACTTCCCCGTCGGTGAAGGAAGTGACTAGGCTCAAGCCACATCGGTGTTAGACACAGGAACTTCGTCCATTGGGGTGCATAACAAGTTTTCAAAACAGAGTTCAATTTATACGTTGAATCAAAAACACAAATCTGTTATAGTGCTTCATATGAGATTTTCATCTGTAATTTTCCCTTTCAGACGACGAAGGACTAGGTGAATTATATTTTAAGTTCGTTTGGTTCAATCATCGCCTGCTCTGTTTTGCGTCAGCCAAACAAGGGTGGGCGCTATTTTGGTTTCGTAACGTATGCGCTAGATTCTTCGACGTTTGAGGGTGTGGATAGTCTCAATGGGTTTAACGTTAATGGTTATCATCTATTACTAGTTTTATCTAGACCGAAGTAGATGAGTTCCTGTGTAGTATTCTCACATTGGGTCATCCAATACTATTTCAGAATATAGTCTCTATAAAAATCGACACTGACTGCTCTTCTCATCTTCTATATGACTTTGTTCAAAGCTTCCAAGAGAGTCTGCTATGAAAAACAAACTTGGCAAATATGCTTCTTATGGCGTAACTCAGTGGCTCGAAGGGTGTTCTGCAAGGTGAAATCGGATACCACATACAGGCCAAAGTCTAAGGGAGGATTAGGCATTCGTTGTTTGGCCACTGTCTATGCTAGTATTTTGGCAAAGTGGTTCTAGAGCTTTGCTGATGAATCTAACTCGCTATGGAAGAAAGTCCTTTTGGCGAAATTTTGATGGGATCTGAGGGACTAGGACTAGACTATAATATATAAGCCAGGTAATTCCTTTATCTTTTGACACGTCATGTCTCTGGACCGAGATCACTCCTCCAGTTGTTTGTTTGGGGTCAATGTCTCCATTGGATCTAGGGAAAAGGGGTATC
Organism: Erodium maritimum; assembly: GCA_963921825.1. Classification (NCBI taxonomy): domain Eukaryota; kingdom Viridiplantae; phylum Streptophyta; class Magnoliopsida; order Geraniales; family Geraniaceae; genus Erodium; species Erodium maritimum. Next base: position 96,835,105 of record OY997588.1, on the reverse strand, counting down.
GCATCAAGTTTTGGGAGGCCGTTTGGTTGGGGGATACGAATTTCCAGTTCTATCTCACTCGCTTGTACTCATTTGCGAATTCGAAAGGGAAGAGAATTACTGAGGTTTGGAACTCAAGTGTGTGGAGTTTGGAGTACCGCAAGCATTTTGTGTATTGTGAAGGTCTAATTGCAAATGCTCTAATGGATTTGTTGAGTTCGATGACAGTCCTCCTCAACCGGCCATATAGAGTGGTTTGGGTTAAATCTTCTAAGCGTTTCTCCAGCGCCTTGACCTATGATCTTATTTTGGAAGATAATCAACGTTCCTATCCTTGGGAAAACATTCTTTGGGTCCCGGACCTTCCTTCAAAGTTTAGCTAGCTAGTTTGGCTCATGGTAGACGATGCAGTGCTCACATCACATTTATGGAGAGTAGATGACTCTAGGTTTCATTGTAGAGTATGCTTTGTGCTTTCTATATGAAAGTCTTTGAGGATGGTTCGCATTTGTTTTTGCATTGTGAGGTTGTTCGGAACCTATGTGGAAGAGTGTATAATTTGTAGGGGTTGTCTTTTGTCTCGCCCTAGTCAATTACAGAGGTTCTGCTCATTTAGAGAGGCATGTTTCCAAGGAAGCTCTAGAAGATATGGGTGAAAATTGGATACATTGTTCTTTGACATGTATGGATTCAACACAATGCTTTGGTATTCGGAGGTTCTCCTACAAGCTTAAGTTCCGTTCTACAGCAAATTCAGTATCATTCACTGTTCATCTGCAAATCCGCTGGTAGTGTTAGTGAATATTGTGATTCTGGTGCATGTGTTTCAGGTCCTGCGCTTTGCCTGATCTCCTAGTGATCTTATTGCGAGCTAAGTTTGGAATTCTATTTTCTTCTTGGTGTCGTGCTGATCAAGGTTCCAAATTTTTACTATTTTTGATATGTTTTTTTTTCGTCTTAGGTGATCTTCTTTATGTGTTCTATCACCTCTCCTTGTTTTACTCTCTTGTAATTCAAGTTCATAAATAAAATTCTCTTCTATCTAAAAAACAAATAATATCTATAATTTGACTTCATATCCCATATGCATGATCAATAAAACATGATCATCAATCAACATCATATTAGTCTTAGTATATCGTTAAGACTAGGGATCATGGAATAATAGTCCTTATACATTTAAAAGTATTACCACCAAGTTATATACTTGATGATCTTATAAATAGTTGATTATCCATTGTATTAATAAACTACAAACTCATATATAATTGAGATTTGACCAGGAAATATATAAAAAAAAGGTCTTTCCAAAATAGTAATTGACGCCCTAAGAATTTACCCACAAAAAGGGCGCGACAAGCGCACCGGTCGTCACGTAGTATCCCGGTTTTAAGTCCAGTTATCATACCCAAAGGAGCAGTAACACAGTCACTCGATTTTAAATCCGTTATTAATTTGTTTCTTGGAAATGGTTGGTTTTGGTTTTGAAAATTTAAATAACAATTGAAAAAGCAATTATAGTAAAGTGAGAACAAATTTCAAATGTTTGTGAAATTCAGGGAAAAAGACTATCTAGTACTTTTAACGGGGTCACAGTATGACAATTAATTCGCAGAGATTTGTGTTTACATGTGCAAATAAGGTAAGTTTAAGGGCCACATAAATTCTCTCAACCGGTCCTAAACATCTCTCTATCGAATACGGACCCTAGTATAATATGACCACCTAGTTATTTCTAATGTACGTGTAGAGAGACATACATCATTACAATTCATGAACTCTTCTAACTTTCGGGTTTGTACGTTTATAGCTGTTGCACTCGTGTTAACCTAACTTTACTAGATACTAGATTTAAATCCGAGTTGCATAATCCATAGTCCTTTTAGTCATTTTCATCTCTCGATTGTTGAATGCTAAAACCTAATCAACTATCAAGTGGCCAATTTGATGAAACATTAAATCCAAATTATGTAAACAATATTCTAAACACAATTTGCACAAATTAAACACTAACCCATTGAATCAATGCATCATATTGTTTCCACTAGCCCTATATCAATAGGAATTTACCTCAAGATGGAGAAGAAGAACAAGCTAAGAGGTGAAAAAGAACTATAGATAAACATAATTTCAATGAGTTTCATACACAATACCCAAATGATAAAATGACTATCCAAGCGTCAAGTCTTGCTCTAACACACTTCTCTTCCTTCAAGTTCCAAGCCCTAGCTCCAAGTCTATTTTTTTTCTCTCTCAAAATTCACATCTCAAAAAATAAATCATGAATTTCATTAAATAGGGCTTTCAAAAACGCAGGACTAGAAAGGGGCTGATGTGCACGGCCCGGAGCGTGGCACGAAACGGGCCACAGACAAGCCCGTTATGCCACACGGAAAGGGCCACACACCAGCCCTCTAAGCCGCACGGAACGTGCCTACTACCGGATAAGATCAGAGAATTCGGACCTTTTCTCCTCTTAGGTGCCCATAATGGATTGGATACTGGGCCGCTTGGCCGCCCGCAACGGGCCACGTTCCGGCCCGGATTGCTACCTGGGATGTGTGGCTCAAAGGTTCCGAATAGTGGACATCGGCTCCCTCTTGGTTCAGGCATCTGTCCTGCATCTTCCTTGGCTCATCAATTATGATATTTATTGCTAAATTCGCTTGTCTTGCTCTGAATACTTGAAAACTCTCAAATCAAGGCCCACTGCACATAAATAGGAAGAAATGCATTAAAAAAATCTAATACCGGGACCGAAAAGCTTAAGATGTTGGCTTAAAAACATCGAAAACCGATGCATTTTGCATCCACATCAACACCCACACTTAAACTTTTCTCGCCCCGAGAAACCAAACTAAGAAAGCAATAAAAGAAATGTCCTGGTTAAACCCCGAGGTTCACCTCGATAGAAGGAGTTCGGGCGTCCTTTATTCAAACACAGAAAAGTAAAAATGCAGCTGTTGGGTCTTGAGGTAGGGTTGGAGATGAACCAACTCGCAGCGGAAAATCAATGAAAACCAAGAGACGATTAAAACCATGAAACAACTAACAAAGAATGGATTCACAAGAGAAAAATTCAGCACTATTTCTTACCAAAACAAGAACACCGGGTAACGAATGATTGGCTTGAGTCTCCAAGACCCCTACGTATCCACATGGGAATCAAAGCCACGTAGTTCTTCTCTTTAAGGACTCAAGAACACAAAAATGGAGATGGAACACACCCTTGGCCGAAATTGCAAAGGAGAGGAGGGAGAAGTTGTGTTTCCTATTCTTGTCTTGTGTTTGTTATGTTGAAAAAAAGATGACTTAAACATAAAAAACTCCATCAACTTGTCAAACTAAAAGCATAGGTCAAGTATGGTGTCAAGTAAGGTGTAAATAGGACAAAGTATGGCCAGACAAGATGAGGTTAGGTGGTAAATCACCAACACCTTAATCCGTGTCTTGCTTACTTAGTACTAATTAATCAAGACTTGATTAATTAGTTCCATGGGCATTGGTTGCATGGGCCTCTTAGAACATGACCCGTGGCCATTCCCAACAAGGTCCCGTGATGCGCTCATTGCCTCCAAGCCTTCCAGACCGGAAATGTCCAACATTATCCGACGTGATCAATCCCAAGACTCCAAGCCTTGTCTCGATATGTAATGTCCTATTCACTTACGGGCACATGACCCAAAACCCAATTTTGTTCATATCCCGAGACAACTCCCTTTTGACCATTCTCCATAAATGTGTCAATGAGTTTCATCCTCCGATGTGACCCTTAGGTTTATGCATGTTAATAGATCAACGTGAAATACCGTTTTACTTGATCCTATTTAAGTGGCAACTAATGAGACTTTAGTATTGCCTGACACTGCATAACGATTCGACCATGTCGATTCTAACGTTGGACGAAGCTAAGCCAAGCATGACCATTGGATGGTTGATATGCCAAGGCTAAACCGTTTTGTTAGTTATGACGAGTTTGGAACCGTCATCACAAACTCGAAGATCAAATGTTCAAAAGTTTCATTTTTGAACGGCTTCGATAAACCGAGCATCAAAAAAATTCGAAACTTGGCAATTAATTAAAACCGGAAAATCACATGATGTTTGATAACATGCTTGTTTGATAACACGATGTGTGATGTGATGTTGGCATGGTGTACATAATAGCCCCAAGCTCGATTTAATTATTTATCGCTTTTCACGGCCTGCGAGCCATTAAAGTTAGCGTGTAATTATTCTTTCAAGGTGTGGTCGTCGAACCAATTTTTTGTAATATTTATTTATTCCTGACCTGCGAGTCGTGTATGAAATTGTAATATTTTGCTCAAGACAAAGAAAGGGCGAAAAGGTTATTTGGTGGCTTTTTGGGTGTTGGCATCGACTTGGAGTCGATGGAGCTCATGAATCTAGTGGGAGTTAGTTTAGGGGGCTATTATGTGCACATTTATCGCTTTATGTTTGGTTTATTTTATGCATGATTAATTCTATGTTGTCTTAGAATTGCATGCTTAGCTTTATTTACCGAGCATATCACCTCACATGCAAAGATAAAATTGGAATTTTAATCCTTGTTTGTGAGCCCTTAGAACCGTCATTAAATTAGATGTAGTTGACGGGTTCGAAGGAAGAATTACATTGGATGTAATTGGAGGCATCATTACATTTGGAATGTAGTTGATGTGCTCATCGCATCTAGGATGTGCCAAAAGTTTTAAACACAACCGGACAAGTAAAAACGGGTCATGTCCGATACCTCCCAATTCTCAATGCCTTACTACCTCCCCGTCCTATGGGTGTCGTGTGCCTTAGCGGAGCATCCATGGGAAGGCGGGGTAGTAGGTTTGGACGACATATGTGGGTGTCGTGCGCCTTAGCGGAGCACCTACATAGTGGCGGGTCATAGTTGAAAATTGGAGGACCCGACTACGATTCTCAGCTAGGGTTGAGCTAGGGTATCAGATAGGGTAAGCCGTGTACTTAAGTACATACCCTAGCCAAGAGTCACATTGGATGTGATTGGACGGGGTCCTACCTATAAGCTCGATTGAGTGGTGAGCCTTCGTTCAGCTTGATCGAGTGAATCAAGGATCTTGGTTTTAGATTCTAAAGGTATAGAATCGATTGTTGGTGTTTAAGCTTGATCTTCATAAAATTTATTCAGTTTACTGATGAATTTTATCTGTTGTAGATCAAATGGCAAATTCAGCGAACATTAATAGTTTGTCATTAAAAACCATTCTTGATAGGGTCAAACTAAATGGGACAAACTATTTGGACTGGTAGTGAATTTTGAGGATAGTCCTCAAGTCTGAACGCAAAAAATATGTCCTTGACAAGGCTGTCTCTATGACCATATCATAGTTACATGAAGTGTCATTAACTGCTGAGAAGAATATCAGGGATCTGGGATCCAAGGATATTCTGATGGTCAACAAGGGAATTGGAAGTGGCAAGGGCGGGGCCCATGCGCACTTGGCGGGAAAGATGAGACACTTGAGAATGTCTTCTTCTACTGCCAACAACCTGGTCATTGGAACCAGGATTATAAGAAGTTCACGGCTGATCTGAAGAAGGGCAGTGGGACTGCGCCTTCATTAGATAGCATGAATGATCTAAAGAAGGGCAGTAGGACCGCGCGTTCATCCGGTATTAACTCTATAGAGCTACATCTCTCTGCTTCCAAAGATTCATGGGTATTAGATAGCAGGACTGAATCTCACACATGCACTAACGTATAGTGGTTGAAAGTAGGAGAGGTTTGGAAAGCACGAAGTGGACCTCAGAGTTGTGGAAACTGCTGTAGGATCCATGAGTCTTGCTTTTCCAAGTGGCATTGTCTTATTATTGTATAATGTATATTGCATACCTACTTTTAGTACGAATAGTATATCTACATCCGTGTTTGACAAGGAAGGATATAATGTCAATATTGGAAATGGAGTTTTCAATGATCTATGCAATGATATGTTTTATGCTAGTACTAACTTGATTGGAGGATTGTACATATTAGATATGGGTAACAATGCCTCAAGTTCTATATAATATGTTAATACCAAGAGGTCTAAATCCAATGATTTAAACCTAACTATATTATGGCACTATGATTTGAGCCGCATAAACAAGAAGCGCATATCAACACTTCAGAAGTACGGGCTTTCAGGTCCATTCGAATTCCATTCGATCGATAGGGGCAAGGCTTGTTTGATGTGAAAAATGACTAAAGCGCCCTTTATCGGTCGCGGTAAATGGGCGGGTGAATTATTGGGGCTAATACACTCGGAAATGTGTGGACCAATAGGTTCGCTGGCAAAGAGGGGTTTTAGCTACTTCATCACATTTACTAACGATTATAGTATATATGGTTATGTCTGTTCAATAAGACATAAGTCTGAAGCTTTTGATAAATTCAAAGAGTTCAAGACTGAAGTAGAAAACCGGCTCGGGAAAAGTATTAAGACACTTCGATTGGATCGAGGTGGAAAATACTCAACCACAGAGTTTTTAGATCATCTGGTGGAGAGCGGGATCTTTTGAGAATGGACTCCTCCCGGAACACTGCAGTTGAATGTTGTGACCGAGCGGAGAAATCAGACTTTATTGGATATGGTCTGATCCATGATCAGTTGGATTGATCTCCCAATCTCTTTCTGGGGTTATGCTCTACAGACGACCGCATTCATAGTGAATCGTGCTCCAACGAAGGCTATGGAAGGGACACCATTTTAGAAATGGCATGGGAAGATGCCCACTTTGTCCTTCCTAAAGATTTGTGGTTGCGAGGCTTATGTGAAACATTTGGTTTCGACTAAGCTCGAACCAAGATTTGAGATATGCAACTTCCTGGGGTATCCCAAAGCAACAAGGGGATACTACTTTTACAAATCCAGTGAGAACATGGTGTTCGTTGCTTGGGGTGGGTTCTTTATGGAAAAGGATTTTTGTTTCCAAAGGCGTCATTGGGAGGAATGTGCATCTCGAAGAAATTCAGCATGGTACAGATCCGTCTAAACCAATTGACAACCCTGTAGAAAGGGAGCCAGATATGGTCGTAGAGTAAGAACCAATTCCTGTTAGAATTCCGGAAGGTCCAAGGCGATCCAAATTCTTCTTGACATAATTGCGTATCATAATTACGAGATATGGCAAGTGTATGTCAAAATCGCTTTCCTAAATGGAAATTTGACTGGGTACATTTGTATGTCTCGGTCCAAAGGTTTTGACGATCCGAAGAATAAGGGAAAGATTTATAAGTTGTTGAAATCCATTTATGGATTGAAACAAACTTCTCGGAGTTGGAACCTTCGTTTTGATGAAGTTGTAATTGGATTTGGCTTAATCAAGAACGAGGAAGAATCTTGCGTTTATAGAAGGCTAGTGGGAGCAAGATTACCTTTCTGGTTCTCATTGAAAACGACATCCCAACCTTGCACGAGACTAAAGCTTGGCTGAGGAAGTGTTTCTCAATAAAGGACTTAGGCGATGCTGCTTATATCTTAGGGATTAAGATATGTAGAGATCGCACCAAGAGGGTCTTGGTTTTAAGTCAGGGAACCTATGTGAACAAGGCATTGAGTAGGTTCTCAATGCTAGATTCAAAGAAAGGACTCTAACCCACTAGTCATGGCATTCATTTCAGCAAGACTCAGTGTCTTAAGACACCTGATGAGCTGAAAAGGATGATGCGAATCCCATGCCCGTGAGGGCAGGATCGATCATATATGCCATGACATGTACGAGACCGAACGTCTCGTAAGCCTTATGTTGTACCAGTAGACATCAGTCTAACCCGGGGGAAAGATGATGCTGAACTAGTCGTCGAAGGATGAGTAGACGCTAGTTTTCCAAGACAAATCCAGATGACTTTAGAAGTCAGTCAGGATAAGTGTTTACGCTGAATGATGGAGCATTAGCTGGGAAAGCGTAAAGAAAGATACCGTTGCTGAATCTACGATAGAGGCCAAGTACATGGATGTTGTACATGGATGTTGTAGAGGCCAAGTACAGCTAAGGAGGCTATGTGGATTTAAAAAACCCATCCAGCCCGTTGAATTCATTTTGCGACAACACAAGGGCCATTGCGCAAGCTAAAAGCCCAGATCGCATAACAAATCCAAACATGTACTACGGCGTATCCACCTCATCAGACAAATACTGAACCGAGGTGAAGTGAAGATAACCTATATTGCAACGAATGATAACATAGCCAACCCTTTGACTAAGGCACTATTGCTGCCTAAACATGTTAGACATGTAAAGTCGACGGGGACATTGTCACGCCCCGAATCCGGTATTGACCGGACCCGTGACGTGACTTAGTGAATTTAAATAAAACAATTTAAAAGTAACGAATAACTGATAAGGAAAAAAAAACTATATAGACCAACAATAAACGTTCAGTTCAAGAAGAGAGTACGTCTCTAGACAAGTCTAGCCTAAGATCCTCGCTAGCTCCCTAGCTCCGAGAATCCCGCTAGACCACAACCTGGTCAACCTGTAAAACAATAGAGTAAGGGGGGTGAGCTTGAAGCTCAGAAGGGAAAACCCCGAAAACCACCTCAAACAGATTCACTAGAAAGCTATTCCACAATTTAAGTTACATCAAAAAGGGTAAAACAACGTTGCGACACTTAAGACAATTTAAAGACAAAAACCCCCTTTTAACCTGACGTTTACCAGCCAACCATACTAACTTCAATTCAACACCATCCAATCGACTAAGATACACAATGATAAGGAACAATCTAATTAAGACACCCAATTACGTTTCTAAACTAACCTTTTTTAACGATTAAAAGGAGAAAGCGACAACGAGAACATATAACCCAACTTAAACAACCTTCACTTTACTCGACCACAAACTGTCCCAAGATTCCACATCCAAAGCCCTTTCACAACCGACTTACGGACAACCCCAGATAAGACACTTTAACTTACACAGAAGCTACACACATGAACTCATCTTCAAACAATCAAGGCGAATCATTCACGGTTACACACAACTCATAACGAGGAAACACCCATAACCATAAACACAGCAACACTCATTCAATCCAAACATTATCGAAACACACAACTTGTAACCCATGCACGATCTCGGGAGCAACCCGCTCGGCCCAGGAAACTACCACAACCACAATCACGATCATACTCATACATGGCACACTTGCCCACAACATAACAACACATGCATCACCGAACATCACTTATCATGCTTCTTAATTTACCACACATAGCACACTTGCTTCACCGAATATCACCTATCATGATTCTCAATTTACCAAATATAGCAACACATGCTTCTCAATTTACCAAACATAGCAACACATGCTTCTCAACTTACCACACATAGCAACACATGCTTCTCAATTTACCAATCATAGCAACACATGCTTCTCAATTTACCAAACATAGCAACACATGCTTCTCAACTTACCAAACATAGCAACACATGCTTCTCAATTTACCAATCATAGCAACACATGCTTCTCAATTTACCAAACATAGCAACACATGCTTCTCAACTTACCACACATAGCAACACATGCTTCCCAATTTACCAAGTACAATAGGAAAAAGCATTTAAATCACTGATCATGCGTACTCTAGTCAATTCTACTCGTTTTCGTGTTCGTTATTTATTAACCGTTCAAGCATCAAATGCATACACAGATACATTCATCACACAAGTCCTACGGGCGCAACATGGCCCGATTCTACGAGCACAACAATTCTCAAGACAGAAATCGTAAATGTTCACAGTTTGATACGTCTACGCTAGTTGTTTGTTTCCTATATGCATACTAGTTCTTTAGCCGGTTTATTAGGTTTCCTATATCCATTCTAGTAAAACCGTAATAAAGCGGGTTCGAGGTAATCCCTACCTCTTGAAGAACCAGCAGCTGCGTCTCCTAGCTGCGGACGTCCTGGCAAACACCGGTCTTCTCGTGCTTGGGGTAACGACATTGTTTAACACAAAAGGGACGGTATCAGTCCCGGTCCAACCCGTAACGGTTCTCCAATTTAATAATTAAGTCCAAAGTTCGATGTCCAAAAGTCCGTTAAGTTGTCCGATAAATCCAGATGTTTATCTGATTTTAAAACCCAATTATTTATTAATTAAATTAATTTTAAAAGCTGGCCTGACCCGACCCGAGTCCAACCCGAATCCAGGTCCGAACCAGGTCCAGACCCGGCCCAGAACCTGATCCGGACCTGACCCGGATCCAGAACCAAGTCCAGACCCAGCCTTTCGGACCTGGGCTCCAGGCCCAGCCTGGGTTGACCGGCCCAAGGACCCGTCTTCACTTCTGGGCCACAACCCGTCTTCGATTCTGAACCGGCCCAAGGCCCGGTCCTGCTCAGATCGAGCCAGAGACGAAGGGCGAGGAAATCTCCGGCGAGGGTTTCGTCTGGTACAGCGGTGGACGGTGGCAGATCTCTGGGACGGTTCTACGACGGCGATGATGACGGAAGAAGACTCAGGGTGGTGAGGGGAGGTCGGCAGGACCATTCCCGGGCTCCTCCGCTCCAGATATGGCAGAGTAGACTTCGCCGGCGTTAGATCTGGAGCTCGAAGCCCCGGTGAACTCCTCCGACCCAAAAACAACCTCCATCGAGTTCGTTGGCGTGGGTTTTCTGAAAAGGGAAGAGCGGGGGAGATGAATCGGGCCATGAAAGACTTACCGTCTCTGATATGGTCCTTCGACGGCGCGGTGAAACTCGGGTGGACGGCGACGACACTGACTCGCGTTGAATCGAAGAAGAAGAAGAAGAAGAGAGAGGGGCGGGGGTTTTGGGTGTTTGGATGGTCGTAGGTGGGAGCAGAAGGGAGGAGAAGAAGTGGGGCGAGAAGGCGGAGTTCCGGTGACCGGTTTGAGAGGGAGACGACGCCGGCGAGAGGTCGGAGACGAGGGAGCGAGAGAGACGCGTCTCCTCGGTTCACGTTCGTGAAAATGAAGCTGAAGCGGCGTCTTCTTGGTTTTGTTTGCTAGGGTTTGTGTAGGCTGGGCCTGCTTCGCGGTAAGGCTGGCGCGCGCGAGATGGGCCTTGCCTTGGCTCGGCCCAAGTCTGGTTTCTGATCAGACCCAAAATTTCAACCTCTTTTTTTTCTTTTTCTTTTTCCCTTTTTTTTGAATTCGATCCAAAATTTACTCGTTCCCAAACTTCGACGTTAATATATAAAAACTCAAATAATAATTTTCCCGGTCTTTACAGACATATTGGAGTTTATATTGGAAGTAGGGCAAGTGGGAGATTGTTAGTCTTAGTGCCCGTAGTTCAATCCTAAATGTCCAAATGTATATTTCATCGTTAGCAATAAAATTAAAGCGGCTTTATATTACTTATGTGTTGGAGTAATATATTGATGTGTGCTCTGATCTATGCCCACAATGCGAATATAACCATAGATCAAGATAGATCACACTTGATGGGTCCCTAGTCAACAAAGCTTCACTAGAAGCGACTAGTATGAAAGATGGCTCTTTATGGCTTACATTCTGTTAGTCATTGGAGTGGGATTCCGGAGTCTGATCATAGATATCATACTTGACACCATACTTGTCCCATGCCTTTAGTTGGAAAAGTATGGGTTTTGTTATGTTTAAGTCATCTTTTTTCAACATAACAATCACAAGACAAGAATAGGAAACACAACTTCTCCCTCCTCTCCATGGCAATTTCGGGTTTGGCTAGTTTCCACCTTCATTTTTGTGTTCTTGAGTCCTCAAAGAGACGAACTACGTGTCTTTGATTCCCATGTGGATACGTAGGCGTCTTGGAGACTCAAGCCAATCATTCGTTACCCGGTGTTCTTGTTTTGGTAAGAACTAGTGCTGAATTTTTCTCTTGTGAATTCATTCTTTGTTAGTTGTTTCATGGTTTTAATCGTCTCTTGGTTTTCATTGATTTTCCGCTGCGAGTTGGTTCATCTCCAACCCTACCTCGAGACCCAACAGGGCCTTTCATGGGCCTCTTGGAACATGGCCCATGGCCATTTCCAACGAGGTCCCGTGATTCGCTCATCGCCTCCAAGCCTTCCATAAATGTGACAACTCCCTTTTGGCCATTCTCCATAAATGTGTCAATGAATTTCACCCTCGGGTGTGACCCTTAGGTTTATGCGTGTCAATAGATCAACGTAAAATCCCATTTTACTTGATCCTACTTAAGTGGCAAATAACGAGACTTTAGTATTGCCTGACACTGCATGGTCATGCTATTCTTTCAGTCACTCTCGATCAAGCGGCCGAGAACCGATATCTTTCACATACCTCAGTACGAGGGATAAATCCCTTAGCTGTCTTTCGTGTCACTAATGTAGGCCGTCCCCAGGCTTAGGTCAAACTCAGTTGTTGACTACATAGCGATCACAAAGACTCCTTGGTCTAAGGATACATGACAAGCTATCAAACTGAATATGTTCATGACTTAATCTATGACACATATTCAGGGCGGGTCGTCCAATATCATGTCCCACATGATATCTATGATCAGACTCCAGAATCCCATTCCAATGACTAACAGAACGTAAGCCATAAAGAGCCATCTTTCATACTAGTCGCTTTTAGTGAAACTTTGTTAACTAGGGACCCATCGAGTGTGATCTATCTCGATCTATGGTTCTATTCGCATTGTGGGCATAGATCAGATCACACATCGATATATTACTCCAACACATAAGTAATATAAAGCCGCTTTAATTTTATTGCTAACGATGATATATACATTTGGACATTTTGGATTGAACTACGGGCATTAAGATTAACAAATACCTTAACACCGTGGATTTCAGCCGGATTGCATTCAGACTGTTACTAAAGACATCCCCTGCGCGTGAAATATGCGCCCACCATTCTCCTACTGTAGGTCTGTTAGGTATGTTCCCATCAAAAAGGAGTGAACCCAAGAGCTATCCCTATATCTTTTGGAGAATCGAAAGTCCCGTCCACATAACCGGAAACACACATTCAATCCTGAATGACGTCAGGAACTCCATTGTCAAGTTCTTATATGAGCGAGGGTGCCAATTTAGAAGGGTTGACTAATCGATTCTAACTAGCCGGTCGAGGAACTCTTCTTTGCACCGGGGGCCTGTTTGGGCAAAGCCCATATCGACAAACTAGTGTGTCATGAATTCCCTACCCATTTGAATCTCGAGTCACGTTCTTCGAATATTGCTATTATTGAAAATAAGGCAAGGGATTTCATGAGTACCTATAGCATAGTCGAGTGAACGGGGAGGCCTTTCCACTGGATCAGTGTTAATCCAGTACTCAGGTTGCTCCGGGGCCTCTTGATTCATTTCTTCACACCTGCTTGATCCTTCCCCTAAAGTACTATTTCGAGTTTTCTTCTGTTTATACCCGATCACGTCTGATGCCTCACGGAATGAGGCACGGAACGGGACATGGAAAGGACCGAATAACGATACGGTAAAGGCCTATGAGCGGGCCTGATAGTGGAATATTGAGGGCTCCTGAACGGCCCGAGTATATTCATCGGACGGGCGTCTAGACGACACTTTGCGAGGTTCGGAATGTGTTGCTGGACGGCCAGGAGAGAAGCGCTGAACAGGCTTTGGTGCAGACCGGAAAGACAACCGAAGTGGTCCTCCTAACGCGTCGGAGTTGCTCAACAGTGTTTACCAAGCGGACAGACCTTCTGTAGCATGATTCAGACAGGAGTGGAAGGTTAGATGGTGGAGATGTTGGGTCTCGATGGAGGGTATGAACACATACTTGCAGCGGAAATAACTCGAGACCATGCCAAAGAACACTACCAAATATTAGATACACAAGAGAATAAACAATATGGATGTTTCCTTACCAATTAGTTCAAGAAAAGGAAGAGAACACCAAAGAAAATATGATCGGCTTGAGTCTCCAAGACGCCTACGTATCCAATTAGAATCATAGCCACGTAGTTCTTCTTTAGATAACTCAACAACGCAACAAGATGGAAAAACAATGCCGAACCTGATATTTTAGGGAGAGAGGTAGTGAAAATGTGTTTCCTATTCTTGTCTTGTGTTTGTTATGTTGAAAAAGGATGACTTAAACATAACAAACCTCATACTTGTCCAACTAAAGGCCTGGGACAAGCATGGTGACACGTAAGGTTTAAATATGACAAAGTATGGCTAGACAAGATGGGGTTAGGTGGTGAATCACCAACACCTTAATCCTTGTCATGCTTACTTAGTAATAATTAATCAAGACTTGATTAATTAGTTCCATGGGCCTTGGTTGCATGGTCCTTTCATGGTCCACTTGGAACATGGTCCGTGGCCATTTCCAACGAGGTACCGTGATTCGCTCATTGCCTCCAAGCCTTCCATACCGGAAATGTCCAACATTCTCTGACGCGATTAATCCCAAGACTCCAAGTCTTGTCTCGATCTGTAAAGTCCTATTCACTTACGGGCACATGACCCAAAACCCAGTTTTTGTCATGTCCCGAGACAACTCCCTTTTGGCCATTCTCCATAAACGTGTCGTTGAGTTTCACCCTCCAGTGTGACCCTTACGTTTATGGATGTCAATTCATCAACGTAAAATCCCATTTTATTTGATCCTATTTATGTGGCAACTAACGAGACTTTAGTACTGCCTGACACTGCATAACGAATCGACCCTGTCGATTCTAACCTTTCCATCGTCCCTGTCATTATCCTTTTATCTCCGATATCCTTATTGAGATAAGGCATAGAGTCGTTATCCTTATTATTCTCAATCACTGTTCCTTGATATGAGAGATGACTGACTATATGATACCTAGTATCATATGCATGACCATGCTATTCTTTCAGTCACTCTCGATCAGGCGGCCGAGAACCGATATATTTCTCATACCGTAGTATGAGGGATAAATCCCTTTGCCGTTTTTCGTGTCACTCATGCAATCTGTCCCCAAGCCAATCTTGGCCGTTATGGAAGCCTTGTTACATGCAACGTATGGCTCAGGTCAAACTTAGTTGTTTACTGCATAGCAATCACACAGACTCCTTCGTATAAGGATACATGATAAGCTACGACAATGAATATGCTCATGACTTGATCTATGGCACATATTCATGTCAGGTCATCCAATGACTAATAGATGATATCTATGATTAGACTCCGGAATCCCGTTACAATGACTAACAGAACGTAAGCCATGAAGAGTCATCTTTCATACTAGTCGCTTCTAGTGAAGCTTTGTTGACTAGGGACCCATCGACTGTGATCCATCTCGATCTATGGTTTTATTCGCATTTGGGCATAGATTAGAACACACATCGGTATATTACTCCAACACATAAGTAATATAAAGCCGCTTTAATCTTATTGCTAATGATGATATATACATTTGGACATTTATGATTGAACTACAAGCACTAAGATAAACAATCTCCCACTTGCCCTAGTTCCAATCTAAACTCCAATCTATTCCCATTGACCTTACATGCCTCTCATGTTTAGGCAACGATAGTGCCTTAGTCAACGGGTCGGCTATGTTATCATCAATTACAATATAGGTGATCTTCACATCGCCTCAGTTCAGTATCTCTCTGATGAGGTGGTATCGCCGAAGTTCATGTTTAGATTTGTTATGCGATCTGGGCTCTTTAGCTTGCGCAATGGCCCCTGTGTTGTCGCAAAATAGGTTCACCGGGCTGGATGGGTTTTTGATTACACCCAACCCTTCCGTGAACTTCCTAATCCACATAGTCTCCCTAGCCGCCTATGCAGCCGTTATGTACTCGGCCTCTGTCGTGGAGTCAGCGACGGTGTCTTGCTTCACACTCTTCCAGCTGAAAGCTCCGCCATTCAGCGTGAACACATATCCTGACTGACTTCTAAAGTCATCTGGATCTGTTTGGAAAATAGCGTCTACATATCCATTAGCAACTAGTTCAGAATATCTTTCCCCCGTACATTAGAAACGCGTCCTTAGTTCTTCTCAAATATTTAAGAATCGCTTTGATTGCTATCCAGTGTTCCTCACAAGGGTTAGACTGATGTCTGGTGGTACAACTCAAGGCATATGAGACATCTGGTCTCGTGCATATCATGGCATACATGATCTATCCTACCGCTGAAGCGTATGGGATTCGCATCATCCTTTTCAGCTCATCAGGTGTCTTAGGAAACTGAGTCTTGCTGGGATGAACGCCATGATGTGCGGGTAAGAGTCCTTTCTTTGAATCAAGCATTGAGAACCTACTTAATACCTTGTTCACATAGGTGCTTTGACTTAAACCCAAGACCCTCTTGTTGCGATCTCTATATATCTTAATCCCTAAGATACAAGCAGCATCGCTTAAGTCCTTCATTGAGAAACACTTCCCAAACCAAGCTTTAGTCTCGTGTAAGGTTGGGATGTCGTTTCCAATTAGTAGTAAATCATCAACACACAACACCAGAAAGGTAATCTTACTCCCATTTGCCTTATTGTAAACGCAAGGTTCATCCTCATTAGGGTTGTAAAAGTCACCTGAGGCGTCCGCTTAGGCGCCGACTACGCGCGAAAATTGACTCCAACGACACGATTTGGCCGAATCGGGCGGAATAAGGCGATCACCCGATCTTTAGCCGCTCATGCGTACTGGGCGCGACCAGGCGCGCCGAATCTAAGCCAGGCGGAGCAAATCGGAGTCAGGCGCTACCAGTCGGACTCAAATCCGACGGCAAGGATGATGGTTCATGAATTCAGGTTGCTGATGAAGAAAATATTGATTCAAATCTGACGAGTTGTCGCGAAGAAGAGCCAATAAAAAGAGAAGAAGTAGAAAATTTGATGGAGGCCGGATCTCGTAGAAACAGAGAACAAAGTGAACTAAAAAAAAGGCTGCCGCAAGCCCGCAACAACGAAACAGAGATTAGGGAAAGATGAAATTATGTAATTTTAGATTAGGGTTAGACCGAGTCTCTGCACGTGTATTAACTTTCCTTTCTGAAAATACACGTGTATATATTTAGTTTATTATATAATTTTGGTTTTTATGTACTAATTTTTGTTTTTAAAAGTACACGTGTACTAAGTTTAGCTTAGTAACGTTTCTATAAAAATAAAACTTTATCTTAGTATGTAATTTAATATAAATGTATAATAAATTATGATCTACCAATTTGTTAACATAAAAATTAATAATTTTATGATATAATTTTCTAGTCATATAATATAAATTTTATATTTGTATAGTATAATATTATATTTTTATAATGTGTATATGTAATATATTTTCATTAATAATTAAAAATATTATAAAAAAATCCGCCTAGGCCCCGCTTAGGCCCTGACTAGTCCCCGCCTGACGCCTAGAGGTTACAACCTTGATCCTAATTCTTGATAAAGCCAAATCCAATTACAGCTTTATCAAAACGAAGGTTTCAACTCCGAGAAGTTTGTTTCATTCCATAAATGGATTTCAACAACTTACAAATCTTTCCCTTATTCTTCGGATCGACAAAACCTTCGGGTTGAGACATAAACGTCCTCCTACAAATTTCCATTTAGGAAAGCGGTTTTGACATCCATTTTCCATATCTTGTAATCGTGATATGCATCTATGGCAAGAAGAATCCGGATAGACTTGACCATAACCACCGGGGAAAAGGTTTCCTCATAGTCAATCCCTTAGATCTGCCTATAATCTTTCGCCACCAGTCGAGCTTTGTAGGTCTGAGGGTTGCCTTCCATGTCCATCTTCACCACCGATGAGATCAACCAGTTCCCAGACTTGGTTGTCCAAGATGGATTGCATTTCCTCCCCCCCCCCCCTCATGGCTCCCAGCCATAACTCGGAGTCGGGTCCGTCCACAGCTACCTGAAGTGTAGCTGGATCATCATGATCCACCCTAAGCTTACCGTCACCTCCAGACAGAAAGTAACAATATCTCGGAGCTGGACGACTAACACTTTAAGATCGCCTTGGACCTTCTTGACTTGTTGCAGGAACTGGTCCTTGGTCTACGACCATCTAATGCTCTTTTACAGGGTTGTCTAGTGGATCAGTTGGATCTGTACCACCCTGAATTTCTTCTAGATGTACAGCCCTCCCACTGACGTCTTTGGAAATAAACTCCCTTTCCATAAAGACCCCACCCACAACGACGGACACCATGTTCTCGCTGGGTTTGTAGAAGTAGTACCCCATTGTTTCTTTGGGATTACCAACGAAGGTGCATTAATCAGATCTTGGTTCGAGCTTAGTCGGAACTAAACGTTTCACATAAGCCTCGAAACCCTAAATCTTTAGGAAGGACAAAACATGCTTTCTCCCTTGCCATTTCTCAAATGGTGTCCCTTCCACACCCTTCGTCGGAGCCCGATTCAAAATGAATGCGGCCGTCTCCAGAGCATAACCCCATAAAGAGATTGGGAGATCAATCCCATTGATCATGGACCAGACCATATTCAATAAAGTCTTATTTCTCCGTTCGGACACACCATTCAATTGTGGTGTTCCGGGAGGAGTTCATTCCGAAAGGATCCCACTTTCTGCTAGATGATCTAAAAACTCTATGGTCAAGTATTCTCCACCTCGATCCGATCGAAGTGCTTTAATACTTTTCCCGAGCTTGTTTTCTACTTCAGTCTTAAACTCTTTGAATTTATTAAAACCTTCAGACTTATGTCTCATCAAATAGACATAACCATATCTACTGAAGTCGTTAGTAAATGTGATAAAGTAGCCAAAACCCGTCCTGGCAAGTGTACTCATTGGTCCACACACATTCGAGTGTATTAGCCCCAATAAGTCACCGCGATCGATGAAGGGCGCTTTAGTCAGTTTTCCCATCAAACAAGATTCACAACTATCAATCGAATGAAATTCGAATGGACTAAGAAGTCCACACTTGTGCAGTATTGATATGCGTTTCTCGTTTATGTGGCCTAAACGACAGTGCCATAACAGATTTTGGTCTAAATCGTCGGACTTAGACCTCTTGGTATTTACATTATATATAGAGCTTGAGGCATTGTTATCCATATCCAATATGTACAATCCTCCAACCATTTTGGTTGTAGCATAAAATATATCATTGCATAAAATATTGAAAATCCCATTTCCAACATCAAAATTGTATCCTTCCTTATCCAACAAAGAAGTAGATACAAGATTCCTACTGAAAGTAGGTACGCAATATACATTGTTCAAAACAAAAACTAGCCCAGTTGGCAAAAGAAGACTAATGGATCCTACAGCAGTCGCCACAACTCTAGTCTTGTTGCCCACTATGAGGTCCACCTCGTCCTTCTTCAATCTTCTCCTACCTTCCAGCCACTGCACATTAGTACAAATGTGAGATTCAGCCCCGGTATCCAATACCCATGAATCTTTAGAAGTAGTGAGATTTAGCTCTATAAAGAAAATACCTGATGAAGGCTTAGTCCCACCGCCATTCTTCATATCATCCAGAAACTTCTTGCAATCTTTCTTCTAGTGACCAGGCTGTTGACAGTAGAAGCAGACATTCTAGACCTCCTTCCCCTTCGTTGAGGACTCCCCGATCCTAGGACGGTTAGGACGCTTTGGATGCCTCATCTTTCCTGCCAAGTGCATAGGGGCCTTGCCCTTACCACTAACAGTTCCCTTATTCTTGAAACTGTTTCCTTGTCTAACCATCAGAACATCCTTGGATCCCTGATCCTTGACGTTATTTTCAATAGTTACTAACATTCCACGCAACTCTGAAATGGTTTTGTCCATATCGTACATATGATAGTTCATGACGAACGTATCATATGAACGAGGAAGGGAGCACATAACCACATCCGCTGCTATCTCGTTCTCTATCTTAAGACCCAGTAGATTAAGATGTTTGAGGTGCCGCTTCATCTTTAGGATATGAGGACCCACAGAGCCTCCTGCTGACATTTTGGAGGAGAAAAGTTCATGAAGAACATCGTATCTCACGATACGTGCCCTTTCTTTGAACATACCCTTTATGATCCCCATCGCAGTATATGGGTCATCAGAGTACTCCATGACTGGTCTTGTAGATCAGACTCCATGCAGCCCAGCATAATACATGCCACATCTATAGAATCACTAAGGTGCTTTTGGTATGCATCCTTAACGGCCCTAGTGGCATTATTAACTGGCTCCTCAGGGATAGCCTGGTCTAGGACATATTCTTTGCGCTCGAATTTGAGGACTATCCTCAAGTTTCTGTCCCAGTACAAGTAGTTTGTCCCACTTAGTTTGATCCTATCAAGAATGGTTTTTAGTGACAAACTACTATTTTTCGCTGAAGTACTTTCCATTTGATCTACACGACAAACAAAATTTAATCAGCAAACTGATAAATTTTATGAAGATCAAGTTCAAACACCAACCAATTGATTCTAAACCTTTAGAACCTAAAACCAAGATCCTTGATTCACCCGATTAAGCTGAACTAATGTTCACCATTTAATCGAGCCATGTAGGTAGGACTCCATCCAATCACATCCAATGTGACTCTTTGCTAGGGTATGTACTCATGTAAACGGCTTATCCTATATGATACCCCAGCTTAACCTCAGGCTGAGAATTGTAGTCGGGTCCACCAATTTTCAACTATGGCCCATTACTATGCGGGTGCTCCGATAAAGTGCATGACACCCACTTATGTCGTCCATACCTACTACCCCGATTTCCCGTGGATTCCCACTAATGCGCATGAGACCCATGATAATTGGGAGGTATCGGACATGACCCGTTGTTACTTGTCCGGTTGTGTTTTAAACTTTAGGCACATCCTAGATGCGATGAGAACATCAACTACATTCCAAATGTAATGATGCCTCCAATTACATCCAATGTAATTCTTCTTTCGAACCCGTCAACTACATCTAATGTAATGACGATTCTAAGGGCTCACGAACAATGATCAAAATCCAATTTTATCTTTGCATGTGAGATGACATCCTTGGTAAATTAAGTTAATCATGCAATTCTAAAGCACATAGAAATGATCATGCAAAAACTAAACCAAGCATAAAGCGTTAAATATTTACATAATAGCCCCCTAAACTAACTCCCACTAGCTTCTTGAGCTCCATCGACTCCAGGCCGATGCCAAAACCCGAGAAGCCACCAAAAGACCTTTTCGCCATTTGTTCGTCTTTAGAAGAAAAAAATTACAATTGAATACACGACTCACAGGTCGGGAATTAATAAATACTACATATAAGTGGTACGACGACCACACCTCAAAAAAATTATTACACGTTAACTTTAACGGGTAAAAACTAAAATATATATTAGAATTAGTAGCGAAATGAGTGAGAGAGAGAGAGAGGCTCGGAGAGGCCCGTCGATATCCAATTCGGGACGTTGGGGGCGACGGCTTCCGCTGCGATTCATGGCTCCGACGATGCGAAGCCAGCTTCTGGTGGAGCGCCGTCGGGTCAGGTGGAGGTGAATCGCGATTCTATAGTCAAGGTCTTCGTCAGCAACCTGCCATTTGGGATGACTGACGAGTGGTTTGCCTCTTATTTTGGGAGCTGTGGGAAGATCGTCAAATCAATCTTCATCCATAGACCTAACTTGAGGGGCAGGTACTTCTGATTTCTCCATGCAGATTCAATGGAGGAAGCGAGGAAGATCATTAGTCGGGAAAATGGTAAGAAAGTTAAGGGTCACATATTGTTGGTGGCTCTGGCCTGGGAAGGGGGGTCAGAAGAAGGTTCAGAGTAAGGTTTGGAAGAGGGTTGCGGAAAGCCCTTCTTCAGATGCTCCTCTGGTGGCTAAAGGGGAAGCGAAGCGTGTGGATTGGATTCAATCGAGTATTGTTGCGATCAATCGGACTCGGATGTCGCGAGACGAGCTTTTAAAGGCTTTATCGGCGCATGGAGCACTTGGTATTGAGCTCAGACATGTCGGGGGAGATGTTTATTTGGTCAATTGCTCTGATCCAGTGTTTGGTGCAATGCTCCACGAAACGAATTGGAAGTGGATCGAAAGTTGGTTTGTTTTGGTGAGTAAGTCGGGTGATACTGTGTTAAGGGGAGGTGTCTGGTCCTGGGTGACGATCAAGGGTGTTCCGTAGCACGGCAGGTGCAAAATAGAGTTACAAAAGTTGCTAGGAGATGTATGTTCCCTCGAATGGATGTTGCCAGAGGAAGATGATGGCGAATTTTATTCCCACGTTACTGCTTTGGTTCATACGGCTCGCCCTTTTCTAGATTCAGTTGACACTCAGCTAGGTGCCGGAGTTTTCATGATCAGTTTTGAATCGACGGCGAATCCGATCACAGGGAAGGGCGACTTGCTTCCGGCTCCTATGGAATTTTCTGCGGATTCATCGGGATCCTCTTCGAATTTGAATGGATCCTCAAACTCGATTGAAGAGGGAGAGATCCATTCAAATTCCCGTGAATCTGGGGATATTCCAACTCAACCGGTCGTTTTGGAAGACATTTCGAAAGTGACACTACGTGATCCGACTGCTTCTCCGGTTCGGCCTTTCTACCAAACCAGATCCCGTACCAGGTCGGTCGAGAGAGATAACACTCCACAAAACTCCCCTTTGACGGACAAATCGGTGAATCAAGTTAAGATTGTGAAGTTGGCCTCCAAGGTTAGTGATCAGGCCTTATTGACCGGGTTTTCAGTCCTGAACTCCCTGCATAGTACTGCTGAAGGCGTTTCGTCTCGTTGGAAACTATTCAAGAATAAATCTCCTGTGGGAGACGACGCGTGGGAGGAATGTGCAGTCGTGGAAGGCACTGTGGGGAGTGCCATAGCCACCACCTCGTGAAACATGATCGTCCTCTCATGGAACATGAGAGGACTAAACACCTCTCAGAAGTACAATAGTTTGAGAGGTGTGATCAGGCACGTTAAGCCTGACATCGTGTTCTTGCAAGAAGTAAAGTGGATGGTAATTGACTATTGTAAATTGAGGAGCTTTGGCCTAAATGCCGGGTGGAATTGTGAGCTCCTTCCAGCTGATGGTAGCGCTGGAGGTGTCTTAACTGTTTGGAAAACATCAAGTCTGGTGATGTATTCTGTGAACCCTGTTGATCGTGCATTGGTATGGAGAGGGAGAGGTCTTGCTAATAACAAGGAGGTTGCTTTCATCAATGTTTACGCCCCGTCAAGCATAAGCACACGTAAGTCTTTATGGTCTGCCTTGATACAGATTGTAGACTCTCTCCCGGAATTATCCGTTATTGGGGGGGACTTCAATGCTGTTGTTTCTGAGGCTGAACAGCTCATCCTCACGGGTGGATATTATAAACTTTCAGGACTTTATTTCTCGCTCAAATCATATTGACTTACCTCTGACTGATTCTCTGTTAACGTGGTTTGGTCGAGAATCGAAAGCATACAGGTTGGATCGTTTCCAGGTGTCGCCGGAGTTTTTGGCAGAGTATGGTCCTCTAAACCAGGTTAGCCTCCATCGTGATATTTCTGATCATAGACCGGTTGTGATACGCTTTGATAGTGTTAATTGGGGTCCCCGTCCGATTAAGTTTCTAAATGCTTGGACCAAACATGCTAATTTCTTGCCTGTTGTTACCGCTTTCTGGAATTCATACCCCCATTATGAATCGGCTTCCTTTAATCTGTGGATGAAGCTTAAGTTACTTCGACATGATCTTAAGGGTTGGAATGTGGAAGTTTTTTGGTTGGTGGATACAGTGATTGAGGACCTACGAAACAAAATAGATGTCTTGGATAAATTGCAGGAAAGTCGGGGTCTATCTGGGATGGAAGAGAACGATAGAGCGTTTTATACCGCTTTCTTGATTCAGAAACGTAAGCAACATGCTCGAATTTGGAGACAAAAGTCCAGAATAAGGTGGCATAAGGGGGGAGATCGGTGTTCTCGTTTTTACCATCGAATGGCGAATTATAGGGCTCATAAGAACAAAGTATCCCAATTCCGTGTTGGCCAAGACATCATCAGAATACCAAATGACATGAAGAATGCTACAGCTGGTCATTTTGAAACGGGAAAACGCCACAAAAGAACTATGCCCTGACCTTATAGCTCACAAAACAACTATTGACAATTTTATCGTTCAAATCACATCGTCCCAAAAGTTAAATGTCAAAAACCGTAAAAATTGTGATGGTCCGTTAACAGCGTTAGTGTAAAGACCAAACTGCCCTCAGTTTTAGTCATAACTCTATAGTTGTATTTTGTAATATAAAGTAAAACCATAGTTGTTTCTTGGTGTTTTTCCATCACGCGGTTAACGGTCCGTCTATTTTTAGACGGATTTTTATGGTTTTTGACATTTAACTTTTGGGACGATGTGATTTGAACGATAAAATTGTCAATAGTTGTTTTGTGAGCTATAAAGTCGGGGCATAGTTGTTTTGTGGCGTTTTCCCTTTTGAAACCCGATTCTCACCACCTCCAGTTGCAAGGGTGCCTCTGCCGTCTTTGCCCTTCTCCACTTTGAGTGATGCTGACGCTGCTGCCTTGGAGGCCCCTTTTTCCATGGACGAAATTAGACGTGCTGTGGATCTGTGTGGCAATGAGACGGCACCAGGCCCGGACGGGTTCTCGGGGAAATGTTTCAAGGTGGCTTGGGAGGTGATTAAGTTCGACATGAAACGCTTTGTGGTCGAATTCTATTTCAGTGGTGAAGTGGGGAAGGGTCTTAATGCAACCTTCGTAACTTTAATTCCCAAGCATGATCAGGCGGAGTTTCTAAGTGATTTCAGACCAATCAGTTTGATCTCGGGACCTTATAAGATCCTTGCTAAAGTGTTAGCAAGTCGCCTGAAGTCGGTTATTGATCATCTGATTAGTGATTCCCAGAGTGCTTTTGTGGCAGGAAGGAAACTCGTGGATGGTGTACTTATAGCATCTGACCTCATACACATGGTTAAAAGATCGGGCATCGAAACTATTCTCCTGAAACTCGATTTTGAGAAGGCATATGACATGTTGCATTGGGGGTACTTGGAGGACGTGATGGGGCAGATGAGGTTTGGAGCCTGGTGGAAGATGTGGGTCAACAGACTCTTTCGAGCTCACCTATCAGTCCTTGTAAATGGTGTCCCTAGTAGGGAATTCCAAATGTTGAACGGTATAAGACAAGGGTGCCCGCTATCCCCTTTTTTATTCTTGCTAGCTGCAGAGGGACTCCATAGGTGTCTGGAGTATGGGAAACAGGATGGTTGGTTTGCTGGTGTGGACTTGGGCAATGGGGTGTCAGTGTCTCACCTTCTATTCGTCGATGGCACCCTATTATCAGAGGGGATATTGTAGTCTACAGAGGTTGAAGTCTTTGCTACTTGACTTTCAGCAATACTCGGGTCTGAGAATAAATTTCTCGAAGTCTAAAGCCATTGTTTTGAATGCATCCACCATTTCGGCTGCTGAAATTCAGACCAGTTGGGACTGTTCTATTGGCACCTTACCGATGTCGTATCTTGGTTTTAGCCTTGGCTCTTCTCCCAAACGCATCACGACTTGGGACCCGATTATACAAAGCTACAGGAGCTCGTTGGCAGTCTGGAGTACTAAATATTTATCTATGGCGGGAAGAGTTGTTCTAATCCAAAGTACTATGGTCGGTTTACCCCTATTTTACATGTCCCTATTAAAGGCGCCGAAGGCTGTGATTAAAATGCTTGAAGCCTGTCAAAGCCAATTCTTATGGAAGTCTTACGGGTCAGGGAAGATTATATATAAAGTCCGCTGGTCCAAAGTTTGCACTCCAAAATCAAGCGGTGGATTGGATTTGAGACATTTGAGTGAGAAGAACGATGCTTTATTGGCAAAGTGGTTTTGGCGTTTTTCCTCGGAACCTAATTCTTTGTGGAAGATGATTATTTGCTCGAGGATGGGCTGGCCGGTTTTGGAATGGAATCTACTGTCACTGGATCGCCGAAGTAATTTGTTTTTGTTCCACCATATGGTTAATTTGGCTTCGGATCCAGCTTTCAACTCTTTGTTTGGAAATCAAGGGCTTAAATGGGTGTTAAGAGATGGTTCCCAAGTGAAGTTTTGGGACGATTTGTGGCTGGATGACACTCCCCTCAAGGTCCGGTTCCCTCTGTTTTATTCATCTGTGGCCAACAAAAATAGCTTGGTGAAAGAAAATTGGAGGGGAGGGGACTGGTTCATTGCTGTGAGACGACGACTCTGGGATTGGGAAAGGACTGAGAGGAATAGCCTGCTGTCACTCCTTTCCTCGACTCGGGTAGCTGCGATTCCGAACCGTATTGTATGGAAGGCCAGGCCGTCCGGGTTCTCGGTCTCGAGCTGCTATTCGCTACTGTCAGGGGAGTCCACTATGCAACCGAATTCTTGGGCCAGTATTCCGTGGGTCAAGGAAATTCCTCCGAAGCACAATATGTTTATGTGGCTGGCGGCTAAGGCAACAGTTCCAACTTCGGTCTTTTTTGAGGCGAGAGGCGTTCCTATTTCCCTAAAGACATGTTCTATCGCCTTTGCAAAAAGAGTATGGAGACGGTGGACCATCTGCTCTTTCATTGTGATCTCTCTTGGTTTATTTGGTGCAGGGTTTATGATTTGTGGAATGTAGCTTGGGTGTCTCCTCAATCGGTCGTGACGTCCATCTTAGCCTGGAAAGGCTTCGGCCGGACCAGTTGGTGGCGGTGTTGGATCCGGGTGGCATATATAGTTTGTTGGCAGATTTGGATCCTCCGTAACTCTGTGGTTTTTAACTCGGTTATGGAGCCTGCTGCTGTGGTTTTTGGGAAAATCCAAAGTCACTCGTTTAGTGTTCTTTGGAACTCCAAATCTATCAGAAGAGATCGTTCGTTTAGGGATTGGCAGGTGAATCCGGTTGGGTGCTTGTATTACAAGAGGAGTAGAAGATTGTTATCGGTTTGATTTTTGTTGATTGAAAGGGGGATGCCCCTGTTTCTCTGTTTTGGAGATTTTTGTAATGGTTAGTTTCTTTTAGGCTTTCTCCACCTTGGAGATTGACCTACCAATAAAATTTATAATGCGCTTATCAAAAAAACACTTTAACGGCTCGCATGCCGTGAAAAGCGATAATTAATTAATCGAGCTCTGGGATATCATGTACACCATGCCAAAATCACATCACACATTGTGTTATCAAACAAGCATGTTATCAAACATCATGTGATTTTTCGGTTTTACTTAATAGCCAAGTTTCGAAAAAAAATTATGCTCGTTTATCGAAACCGTTCAAAATTGAAACTTTTGAACATTTGATTTTTGAGTTCGTCAAGACGGTTCCAAACTCGTCATGACTGACAAAACGGTTTATATCGGCATATTGACCATCCAATGGTCATACTTGACCTAGCTCCGAGAGGGAGTGTAAATGTGTTCCCTATTATTGTGTTGTGTTTTTTATGTTGAAAAAGGATGACTTAAACATACAAACCCCATACTTGTCCAACTAAAGGCATGAGACATGCATGGTGACAAGTAAGGTGTAAATAGGATAAAGTATGGCTAGAAAAGATGGGGTTAGGTGTAAATAGGATAAAGTAATCCTTGTCATGATTAATTAGTAGTAATTAATCAAGACTTGATTAATTAGTTGCATGGGTCTTGGTTGCATGGGCCTCTTGGAACATGGTCCGTGGCCATTTCCAACGAGGTCTCGTGATTCGCTCATCGCCTCCAAGCCTTCCATACCGGAAATGTTAAACATTATCCGACACGATCAATCCCAAGACTCCAAACCTTGTCTCGATCCGTAAAGTACTATTCACGTACGGGCACATGACCCAAAACCCTGTTTTTGTCATGTCCCGAGACGTAAAGAATTGCATGTGTCAGTGAGTTGATCCCTCCAGTGTGACCCTTAGGTTTATGCATGTCAATAGAATAACGTAAAATCCTATTTTACTTGATCCTATTTAAGTGGCGACTAATGAGACTTTAGTACTGCCTGACATTGCATAACGAATCGACCCTGTCGATTATAACCTTTCCGTCGTCCCTGTCATTATCCTTTTATCTCTGATATTCTGATTGAGATATGGCATAGAGCCGTCATCCTTATTATTCTCAATCACTGTTCCTTGATATGTGAGATGACTGAATATATGATACCTAGGATCATGTGCATGGCCATGCAATTCTTTAAGTCACTCTCGATCAAGCGGCCGAGAACCGATATCTTTCTCATACCGTTGTATGAGGGATAAATCCCTTAGCCGTCTTTCGTGTCACTCATGCAGTCCGTCCCCAAGCCAATCCTTGCCGTTATGGAAGCCCTGTTACAGACAACGTTAGGCTCAGGTCAAACTTAGTTGTTTAATGCATAGCGATCACAAACACTCCTTGGTCTAAGGATACATGACAAGATACGAAAATTAATATGCTCCTGACTTGATCTATGGCACAAATTCATGTCGGGTTGTCCAATATCATGTCCCACATGATATCAATGATCAGACTCCGGAATCCCATTCTAATGACTAATAGAACGTAAGCCATGAAGAGCTATCTTTCATACTAGTCGCTTCTAGTGAAGCTTTGTTGACTAGGGACCCATCGAGTGTGATCCATCTCGATCTATGGTCGTATTCGCATGGTGGGCATAGATCAGAACACACATCGATATATTATTCCAACACATAAGTAATATAAAGCCTCTTTAATGTTATTGCCGATGATGATATATACATTTGGACATTTATGTATGAACTACAGGCACTAAGACTAACAGGAGAGTCGAAGAGAGGTGGAGTTTGATGTTGGGCGTGTGGTGTTGAAGAAGGAAATTGGTTTGTGGAAAAATTTGAGATGGAAGTTGATGGAGAAAGATGAGATGAGGAGAGGGTGAGGGGGAAAGGTTGGGGCGGGATATGTAGAAGGGTTAGGGTTTGCACGACAACCGAGACATGTTGGTGGTACGGAATGGAACGCAACATGGAACGGGCCTCTACGCGGTGATCTCGATGCCCATTCATTGAAAATGGGACCTTTTTAACATCTGTGATCTCGATGGCTCCCTTAGAGAGAACCCGCATCACCCGATAGAGCCCACTCCACTTTGAAAAGAGCTTACCAGCTATGAGCTTGATTTTTGAGTTAAAAAGCAAAACCCGGTCTCCTTCCTTAAATTCTCTTGGGTTTATGTTCTTGTCATGCCATGCCTTTGTTCTCTCCTTGTACAACGCAGCGTTGTGATAGGCTTGAGATCGGAATTCCCCCAATTCATTTATTTGTACTACTCTATTTAAACTACAAGCTTGGGGGTCAAAGTTAAGAAATTTAATTTCCCAAAGAGCTTTATGTTCTAATTCAATAGGTGCATGACATGATTTCCCATACATAAGTCTATAAGGTGAACAACCAATAGAGGTTTTAAATGCGGTTATGTAGGCCCAAAGAGTATCATCAAGCTTGGTAGACCAATCCTTACTAGATGTACTGACGGTCTTTTCCAAGATACTCTTTAGTTCCCTATTGGTCACTTCTACTTTACCATTGGTTTGGGGGTGATAAGGTGTGGCAAGTCGATGGTGGACTCCATATCTAGCTAAAAGTTACCAAAATTATTTGTTACAAAAATGTTTTGCACCATCACTAATTATTGCCCTAGGTACACCAAACCGGGAAAAATATGTTTCTTTACAACGACCAATACCGGTTTATGGACATTAGTGGGAAAGGCCACTACTTCTTCCCATTTGGATACAGAATTCACAGCCTTAAAGAATGTATTCATTATTGTTCGAGCGTGGAAAAGGTCCCATAAAATCTATCCCCCAAAGGTCAAATAATTCTACCTCAAGAGAGACGTTAATTGCTCTTAGATATATTACATGTTCGTTGGCATCGATCACAACATTTGACATACACATAAGCATCATGAAAGAGTGTGGGCCAATAGAAACCTGACTGAAGCACCTTACTAGCTGTTCTGGCAGGACCAATATGCCCTCCTACTTCTCCTCTATGATAGTGAAAAAGGATATCTTGGATTGTAGAGTCGGGTACACACCTCCTTATCATTTGATCTGCACAAACCTTAAAAAGAAGAGGATCATCCAATATATAAACTTTTGCATCATGTATAAATTTCTTTTTCTAGTGGGATGTCAGATCCCCGGGTAGTAGTACCCTGGAAACCAAATAATTTGCAAAATGTGCAAACCATGGGGCTTTTTGGTCATCTACTTTATAGAGGAATTCACTAGGGAATTCCTCAATTATGGGAAATTTAGTATCTTCGTAAGGATTTTCAATCCTAGACAGGGGATCAGCAACTACATTCTCTACCCCTTTCTTATCCTTAATTTCAAGATCAAATTCCTGTAACAAAAGAATCCATCGCAGTAATTGAGGCTTAGCATCCTTTTTAGTTAACAAATATTTTAGGGCCGCATGGTTAGAATATACTATTACATTAGACAAGAATAAATAAGAATGAAATTTTTCACATGCAAATACTATCGTAAGTAGTTCTTTTTCAGTAGTAGCGTAGTTTACCTGAGCCTCATTGAGTACTCTACTAGCATAGTAAATTGTATGGAATACCTTGTCTGTTCTCTGTCCTAGGATAATCCCAATGGCTAGATCGCTAGCATCACACATGAGTTCGAAAGGTAAAGACCAATCTGGGCTTACATAACCGGTGTATTCACCAACTTCTCTTTAAGAGTTTTGAAAGCAGTTAGACAAGCATCATCAAATGCAAAAGGAACATCCTTAACAAGCAGATTACTTAATGGTTTAGAGAGTTCTGAAAATCCTTTTATGAATCTACGATAAAAATCTGCATGTCCTAAAAAGCTTCTAACTCTTTTTACTGAATCAAGCGGAGGTAATTTCCCAATTACATCTACCTTAGCTGTGTCTACCTCCATCCCTTTTGAGGAAATCTTATGTCCTAAGATTATTCCCTGTATAACCATTCAATGAGATTTTTCCCAATTAAGTACCAGATTCGACTCCTCACACCTTGTCAATACAACATCCAAATTATTCAGGCAATTATCAAATGAGGAACCAAATAAAGAAAAATCATCCATGAATACCTCTAGATATGTGCCTACCATGTCATGAAATATTACAAGCATGCATCGTTGAAAAGTAGCGGGAGCATTACATAAACCAAATGGGATTCTCCTATATGCAAATGTACCATATGGACAAGTAAAAGTAGTTTTCTCTTGGTCTTTAGGGTCTATGGAAATTTGGTTATACCCGCTATATCCATCTAAAAAGTAGTAGTATTCATGCCCTGCTAATCTTTCTAACATTTGATCAATAAAAGGTAGGGGAAAGTGGTCCTTACGGGTGGCATCATTTAATTTTCTATAATAAAAGCATATTGTGCACCTTGTAACAGTCCTAGTTGGGATTAATTCATTATTATCATTTTTTACTATTGTAATTCCCCCCTTTTTAGGGACACACTGAACTGGACTAACCCATGCAGTATCAGATATAGGGTAGATGATACCTGCATCTAGGAGCTTATTACCTCCTTTGTCATTACTTCTTGCATCAACGGGCTTAGTCTTCTCTACTGTTGCACACTCTTCTTATGATCATCTTCCATGAGGATCTTGTGCATGCATGTGGCTGGACTTATCCCTTGAATATCTGCGATGGTCCATCCAAATGCCTTTTTGTGCCCCTTTAGAACTCTCGTTAGGTTTTCTTCTTGTAGAGATGACAATGCAGCATAAATTATTACATGCAAAGTATCATTGTCATTCAAAAATACATATTTAAGAGAATCAGGAAGGGTTTTCAATTCAAGTTCTGGGGCTTGTGCGATTAAAGGCTTCAATTTTGGCCCTGGAGTTGCTTCCAATGCGAGAAATCTAGGGTTGTTGCGAGTCTTCCAAGGTGGACAAGCCTCCAACATATGGATTACTTCATCTATTCCTTCTTGTGAGGCTGCACATAGTTCATTACTACTTTCAACTAGACATGCTTCAAGAGGAGTGTCAAATTCACAAACATTAAAATTCTCTTGAATAACATGATCATAAGCATAGATTCTTAAACAGGTATTATCAAGACTAGCATGCTTCATAGATTTAAACAAATTGTAAACCACTTCTTCCTTACCATATCTCAAGGTTAATTTAACTTGTTCCACATCTATAAGGGCTCGGGCTGTGGCAAAAAAGGGCGTACCCAATGTTAAAGGAATCTCATAGTCCTCAGCCATATCCAAGATTACGAAATCAGCAGGAAAGATATATTTGTCTACCTTAACCAACACATCCTCAATAATACCTCTTGGATATTTTATAGATCTATCTTCTAATTGTAGGGTTACTGATGTTGGTTTAGGTTCTTCTCCTAATCCCAATTTTCTAAAGACGGATAAGAGCATCAAATTCATGCTCGCTCCTAAGTCACATAATGCTCTAGCAAAAGATATTTTACCCATCTCACATGGAAAGGTGAAACTACATAGGTCTTTAAGTTTAGGAGGTAACTGTTAGTCTTAGTGCCCGTAGTTAAATCCTAAATGTCCAAATGTATATATCATCGTTAACAATAAAATTAAAGCGGGTTCATATTACTTATGTGTTGGAGTAATATATCTATGTGTGCTCTGATCTATGCCCACAATGCGAATAGAACCATAGATCGAGATAGATCACACTCGATGGGTCCCTAATCAACAAAGCTTCACTAGAAGCGACTAGTATGAAAGATGGCTCTTTATGGCTTACGTTCTGTTAGTCATTGGAGTGGGATTCTGGAGTCTGATCATAGATATCATGTGGGACATGATATTGGAGGATCCGACATGAATATGTGCCATAGATCAAGTCATGCACATATTCAGTGTCGTAGCTTGTCATGTATACTTAGACCAAGGAGTCTTTGTGATCGCTATGTAGTCAATAACTGAGTTTGACCTGAGCCTAACGTTGTTCGTAACAGGGCTTCCTTAACGGCCATGATTGGCTGGGGGACGGGCTACATGACTGACACGAAAGACGGCTAAGGGATTTATCCCTCATATTGAGGTATGAGAAAGATATCAGTTCTCGGCCGCTTGATCGAGAGTGACTGAAAAAATAGCATGGCCATTCACATGATACTGGTATCATATATTCAGTCATCTCACATATCAAGGAACAGTGATTGAGAATAATAAGGATGACGGCTCTATGCCTTATCTCATTCAGGATATCGGAGATAAAAGGATAATGAGAGGGACGACGGAAAGGTTAGAATCGACAGGGTCGATTCGTTATGCAGTGTCACACAATACTAAAGTCTCGTTAGTTGCCACTTAAATAGGATCAAGTAAAATGGGATTTTACGTTGATCTATTGACATGCATAAACTTAAGGGTCACACCAGAGGATGAAACTCATTGACACATTTATGGAGAATGGCCAGAAGGGAGTTGTCTCGGGACATGACCAAAACTGGGTTTTGGGTCATGTGCTCGTAAGTGAATAGGACTTTAGGGATCAAGACAAGGCTTGGAGTCTTGGGATTGATCGCGTCGAATAATGTTGGACATTTCCGGTATGGAAGGCTTGGAGGCGATGAGCGAATCACGTGACCTCGTTGGAAAGGGCCACGGGCCATGTTCCAAGAGTCCCATGAAAGGCCCATGCAACCAAGGCCCATGGAACTAATTAATCAAGTCTTGATTAATTAGTACTAAGTAAGCAAGACAAGGATTAAGGTGTTGGTGATTCACCACCTAACCCAATCTTGTCTTGCCATACTTTGTCCTATTTACACCTTACTTGACACCATACTTGTCACATGCCTTTAGTTGGACAAGTATGGGTTTTTTTTATGTTTAAGTCATCTTTTTTCAACATAACAAATACAAGACAAGAATAGGAAACACAATTTTCTCTCCCTCCCAAGAGCAATTTCGGCCAAGACTACATTTCTTCTCCATTTTTGTGTTCTTGAGTCCTCAAAGAGAAGAACTACGTGGCTTTGATTCCCATGTGGATACGTAGGCGTCTTGGACACTCAAGCCAATAATTCGTTAACCGGTGTTCTTGTTTTGGTAAGAAATAGTGCTGAATTTTTCTCTTGTGAATCCATTCTTTGTTAGTTGTTTCATGGTTTTAATCGTCTCTTGGTTTTCCTTGATTTTCCGCTGCGAGTTGGTTCATCTCCAACCCTACCTCAAGACCCAACAGTGGTATCAGAGCCGTGCTACCTTCGGGATTCACAAGACGATGTTCAAAGTTTCGGTTTTGCTTGAAAGTTTCGTTTTTGGCATATTGTTTTGCTAAATTGTTTGATAACATGTTTTAAATTCTTGTTTATGGATTTAATGCATGTAAAATGATTTTTTGAAAATTATTTCAAATCTGTAAATTTTGAATTTTTTATTTATTTTTCGGGTCTCGGGAGCGGGACTCTCGGGGAGCCGAAACCGGGACCGAACGGGGCTCCGTTGGACGTAGCTAGGCCAAGCATGACCATTGGATGGTTGATATGCCAAGTCTAAAACGTTTTGTTAGTTATGACGAGTTTGGAACCGTCATGACGAACTTGAAGATCAAATGTTCAAAACTTTCATTTTTGAACGGTTTCGATAAACCGAGGATCAAATTTTTTTGAAACTTGGCTATTAAATAAAACCGGAAAATCACATGATGTTTGATAACATTATTGTTTGATAACACGATGTGTGATGTGATGTTGGCATGGTGCACATTATAGCCCCGAGCTCGTTTTAATTATTTATCGCTTTTCATGGCCTGCGAGCAGTTAGAGTTAGCGTGTAATTATTCTTTCAAGGTGTGGTCGTCAAACCACTTGTTTGTAATATTTATTTATTCCCGACCTGCGAGTCGTGTATTAAATTTTAATATTTTGCTCAAGACGAAGAAAGGGCAAAAAGGTCATTTGGTGACTTTTCGGGTGTTGGCATCGGCTTGGAGTCGGTGGAGCTCAAGAAGCTAGTGGGAGTTAGTTTAGGGGGCTATTATATGCACATTTATCGCTTTATGCTTGGTTTATTTTATTCATGATTAATTCTATGTGTTTTAGAATTGCATGCTTAACTTTATTTACCAAGAATATTACCTCACATGCAAAGATAAAATTGGATTTTTAATCCTTGTTTGTGAGCCCTTAGAACCGTCACTACATTAGATGTAGTTGACGGGTTTGAAGGAAGAGTTACATTGGATGTAATTAGAGGCATCATTACATTTGGAATGTAGTTGATGTGCTCATCGCATTTAGGATGTGCCAAAAGTTTTAAACACAACCGGACAAGTAAAAACGGGTCATGTCCGATACGTCCCAATTATCAACACCTTACTACCTCCCCGTCCTATGGGTGTCCTGCGCCTTAGCGGAGCATCCATGAGAAAGCTTGGTAGTAGGTTTGGACGACATATGTGGGTGTCGTGCGCCTTAGCGGAGAACCGACATAGTGGCGGGTCATAGTTGAAAATTGGTGGACCCGACTACGATTCTCAACTAGGATTGAGCTAGGGTATCAGATAGGATAAGCGGTGTACTTAAGTACTTACCCTAGCCAAAAGTCACATTGGATGTGATTGGATGGGGTCGTACCTACATAGCTCGATTGAGTGGTGAGCCTTCGTTCAGGTTGATCGAGTGAATCAAGGATCTTGGTTTCAGATTCTAAAGGTTTAGAATTGATTGTTGGTGTTTAAGCTTGATCTTCATAAAATTTATTCAGTTTACTGATTGAATTTTATCTGTTGTAGATCAAATGGAAAATTCAGCGATCATTAATAGTTTGTCATTAAAAACCATTCTTGATAGGGTCAAGCTAAATGGGACAAACTATTTGGACTGGTACAGAATGTTGAGGATAGTCCTCAAGTCTGAACGCAAAGAATATGTCCTTGACAAGGCTGTCTCTAAGACCATATCAGAGTAACATGAAGTGTCATTAACTGCTGAGAAGAATATATCAGGATCTGGGATCCAAGGATATTCTGATGGTCAACAAGGGAATTGGAAGTGGC
This sequence comes from Erodium maritimum, assembly GCA_963921825.1. NCBI lineage: Eukaryota > Viridiplantae > Streptophyta > Magnoliopsida > Geraniales > Geraniaceae > Erodium > Erodium maritimum. The sequence continues at coordinate 96,799,263 of OY997588.1, read as the reverse complement.
AAGGGCGGGGCCCATGCGCACTTGGCAGGAAGATGAGACACCTGAGAATGTCTGCTTCTACTGCCAATAGTCTGGCCATTGGAACCGGGATTGCAGGAAGTTCACGGCTGATCTGAAGAAGGGCAGTGGGACTGCGCCTTCATCAAATAGCCTGGATTGTAATAACCACTCCCGGTCAACACCAGTCAAACCTGCGAAAAACGGGAAAATTTAAAATTTTTGAGCAGACACTGATTTGAACAGGAATTGGACCCCGAGGGTCATACCGACTTAAGTTGACCCCGTTATCGACCAAAGTGAGTTCCGGGGGACTCACGGCAACTTTCTGGTCAGTTTGGGAAATGTTGACTTTTCGCTGGAAAAGTCAACCGAGCGACGTTTTGGTCCATTCGAGGACCGTTTTGGTTCCAAAAAGCTTAGCCGTCGTCGCAGCGGTCTTACTTGGGCCGTTTCCTTGTAGCCCACGAAGTTTCTTGGAAAAAGTGCCCGTTTGGGGCACGAAACGTCCGATTTTCGTGAATCTGATTGGGAAATATCCTTAATATCCTTTAGATATTTTCCCAAAAAGGTGTGGGACCCACCTTGCCACTTGTCAAGCAAGTGGTGGTGTTAGGTGTGGGACAAGACAAGGAAGACTACTTTTAGTATTAGTTTTATATTTAAGTATTAGAATTCATTTTTTTTAAAACAAAACAAAAGGGGAAAGAAATGTAGTCTCGGCCATTTAGTTCAAAAAGAGAAGAAGTATAGAGAGAAAGTGGAGAGAAGAAAGAGAAGGAGAAAAGGAAAAAAAAGAAGAGAAAGTGTGACGTTTTTGTGATTTCCCGACGATCCAACCAACGGATCGTCTCAACGATAGAAGATTCAAGCTCACACCGTCATTCTCTACGGTGAGCACCTAACCGATTTTCGTTTTGGTACATTTGAAATTTAGGGTTTGAGTTTAAACGGTTTGATTATGGTTGGGTTTTGGTTAGAATTGGTTTAAAGATTGAATTGTTGAGGTTTGGGGTTCGTTAGGAACGTTTTGGGGCAAAAAGGGAATTTTGCTATTGTGGCCGTGTGGGGCCCACGTGCTCGGGTGCTCGGGTTTTGTGTTTGGGTGGTTTAGAACGTTCCCCGGACCATTTATCCATAACCGAATCGAAATTTGGATTTAAATTGCAAAAGTTGCATTTATCGGGTTTAGAAACTTTAAACGCTAATTCATTGACTCGGAAGTCGGAATTCGATTCCGTCGAGTGCCTTGGGACCCTTGAATTATTCTAAGACCGTAGAAACGAAAACGGGAATTTTTGGAGCCCCGGAAGGGCATTTACAAAACCCGGGCAGATTCGCCATGTCGGGCGAATCGGACCTTTACGGGTCCCTTATCGACAATGTCGAGTAATTGGGGAGTTTGGGAGTGATCGACATTGTCGGGGTTAAGTTTGGGCATCGAGTTTAATGATTTTCAGTTTATTCCTGCGGGTTGTTAAGTGCCTTGAATTTGTGTTCTTTTAGATCGTGTCACGGACCGAGGCAAGGGAAAGCTGGGTGAGTGACTGATATCATCACCGGAGCTCGTGGTTTGGCTTTTGGGAGAACACGCAAGAGGTAGGGAAAAGTAGCCGGATCTCGGCCCTGACTAGGGAAAGTTAACAGTAGAATTGCATGTGACACCGGGGTGTCGTGGGTTGAGTAGGTTATTCAATATTAGAATGCATGATACGGGATCGTAGCAATTATTGGAAAAGCATGTGACACTTAGTAGTGTCGTAGGAGCAGAGAACTTAGCGTTATTAGAATTACTAGAGGCATATGACCATGCCCGGAGGTTGTTTGTGAGCTTATCGATATTAGGAGTACTGGAGGCATATGACCATGCCCGGAGGTTGATTGAGAAACTGTTGATATTAGGACTGTTGGAGGCTTTGGTTAAGCCGGAGGTTGATTGTTTATTTGGTGTCTTGGGTGGCCATGAGAGCCCGTGTTATTATTTGTGTTTGGGTGGCCTTGAGAGCCCGTGCTATTATTGTTGAGTCTTGGGTGGCCATGAGAGCCCGTGTTATTATTTGTGTTTGGGTGGCCTTGAGAGCCCGTGCTATTATTGTTGAGTCTTGGGTGGCCATGAGAGCCCGTGTTATTATTTGTGTTTGGGTGGCCATGAGAGCCCGTGTACTAAGGTTGGTGTCTTTGGCTGGCCTGATCGAGTTAGAGTCTCGGGGGAGGTTGCAAGCATTCTTTGGCTGGCTTACGAGTTAGAGTCTCGGTAAGTTGCGAGCGTGTATTATTGTTGAGTTTAGGGTGGCCACGAGTGTCCGTGGGGTCGTCGAACCCGTGTCTTTACCTTTGGTGTTTTGGGTGGCCATGTGTGCCCGTGGGGTTGTGAACCCGTGTCTTTACTGTTGGTGGTTTGAGTGGCCGGGAGTGCCCGTGGGGTTGTTGAGCCCGTGAGTTACTGTTGGTGTGTCTTGGGTGGCCAGGAGAGCCCGTGTTTGACTGTCGAGTCTTGGGTGGCCATGAGAGCCCGTGTTTGACTGTTGAGTCTTAGGTGGCCATGAGAGCCCGTGTTTGGTTGTTGAGTCCGTGTTTTGTGGTTGGTGTCTTGGGTGGCCATGAGTGCCTGTGGAGTGTTGAACCTGTGTTGTTGCTGTTTGTTGAACTTGCTTGTGATTGTGATTGTGGTTACCTGAGTGAGAGAGGTTACTGAGACAGGTCGACTACCTGGACCGACTGGGATCGGAAAGAGCGAGGGATAGAGAAGTTGTAAGATAGGTCGACTGCCTGTACCGACTTTGTGTTGGAAAGAGCGAGGGACAGAGAAGTTGTAAGACAGGTCGACTGCCTGGACCGACTTTGTGTTGGAAAGAGCGAGGGACAGAGAAGTTGTAAGACAGGTCGACTGCCTGGACCGACTTTGTGTTGGAAAGAGCGAGGGACAGAGAAGTTGTAAGACAGGTCGACTGCCTGGACCGACTTTGTGTTGGAAAGAGCGATGGACAGAGAAGTTGTAAGACAGGTCGACCGCCTGGACCGACTGGGATCGGAAAGGGCGAAGGACAGAGAGGTTACTGAGACAGGTCGACCGCCTGGCCCGACTAAGATCGGAAAGGGCGAGAAACAGAGAAACAAAATTGGTTACTGAACAGCTGGTGTGCGATCCTTTGTGATCTTGTTTGGTGTTGCGTAGTTTCTTTTGAGTCCTTGGAAGAGGTCGTAATCGTTGTGTCGGTCTACTTACATGTTTGAGTGTTGAGTCGTTCGAGGAAGGTCACCGTGGGTGTTTGTTAGTCAGAGTACTTGAGTTGGGGACAGTGATCCCCGGAGTTGAGTTTGTTGTTGGTGTTACCGGCATTGTCTGCTAATTATGCCGTAGTCAGTCTGTTATCTGTGGTGGTGAGCGAACGATCACCCCTAGCTTCTTTTCCTACAGGTACTGATCACAGGACGGACTAGGGGAGCTCTCGAAGCTTGTGGAGCTAGGAGCGGAGTCCGGGTTCAGTCTTTTGAGTCTAGTGACGGATACCTTGTACTTTTGTCCACGTGTTGGGACGTATCTTTAAGTTGTAAATATTATTTTGTTGAACAAACGGTGTTTTTAAAGTGGTTTAATGAAAATGGCTTCAAAATGTTTTATTACTTTAAATGTTCGCGTCCCGAGTTCGGTTTACTGAAATTGGGGCGTGACATGGATGATCTGAAGAAGGGCAGTAGGACTGCGCCTTCATCAGGAAACCTGGATGATCTAAGGAAGGGAGGTGGGACCGTGCCTTCATCCAGTATTAACTATATAGAGATACATCTCTCTACTTCCAAAGATTCATGGGTATTAGATACTAGGACTGAATCTCACACATGCACTAATATATGGTGGCTGAGAGTATGAGAGGTTTGGAAAGCACGAAGTGGACCTCAGAGTTGTGGCAACTACTGTAAGATCCATGAGTCTTGCTTTGCCAAGTGGCCTTGTCTTAGTATTATATAATGTATATTGCATACCTACTTTTAGTAGGAATATTATATATGTATCAGTGTTTGACAAGGAAGGATATAATGTTAATATTGGAAATTGAGTTTTCAATGATCTATGCAATGATATGTTTTATACCAGTACTGACTTGGTTGGAGGATTGTACATATTAGATATGGGTAACAATGCCTCAAGTTTTATATATTACGTTAATACCAAGAGGTCTAAATCCAACGATTTAAACCTAACTTTGTTATGGCACTGTCATTTGGGCCGCATAAACAAGAAGCGCCTACCAACACTTCAAAAGTGCGGGCTTTCAGGTTCATTCGAATTCCATTCGATCGATAGGTGCAAGGTTTGTTTGATGGGAAAAATGACTAAAGTGCCCTTTTATCGATCGCGATGAAAGGGCGGATGAATTATTGGGGCTGATACACTCGAATCTGTGTAGACCAATAAGTTCACTTGCCATGAGGTGTTTTAGCTACTTTATCACATTTATTGATGATTACAATAAATATGGTTATGTCTATTCGGTGAGACATAAGTCTGAAGCTTTTGATAAATTCAAAGAGTTTAAGACTAAAATAGAAAACAAGCTCGACAAAGGTATTAAGGCACTTCGATTGGATCGAGGTGGAAAAATACTTGACCACAGAGTCATTAGATCATCTAAAAGAGAATGTGATCCTTTTGGAATGGACTCCTCCCGGGTCACTATAGTTGAAAGGTGTAGGCAAACGGAGAAATCGGACATTGTTAGACAATGGTCCGTTCCATGATCAGTTGGACTGATCTCCTAATCTATTTCTGGGGTTATGCTCTAGAGACGACCGCATTCATAGTGAATCGGGCTCCAACGAAGGCTATGGAAGGGACACCATTTTTGAAATGGCATGGGAAGATACCCACTTTGTCCTTTCTAAAGATTTGTGGTTGCGAGGCTTATGTGAAACATTTGGTTTCAACTAAGCTCGAACCAAGAACTGAGATATGCAATTTCGTGGGGTATCTCAAAGAAACAAGGGGATACTACTTCTACAAACCCAGTGAGAACATGGTGTTCGTCGCTTAGGGTGGACTGTGCATCTCGAAGAAATTCAGGATGGTACAGATCCGTCTAAACTAATTGACAACCCTGTAGAAAGGGAGCCAGAGATGGTCGTAGAGTAAGAACCAATTCATGTTACAATTCTGGAAGGTCCATGGCGATTTGAAAGGATCAATCTTCCACCTCCAAGATATGGTATCCGGAGGTGACAATGAAGTCATGGTAGATCACGATGATCCAGCCACCTTTCAGGATGTCGTGGATGGGCTCGACTCCGAGTAATGACTGGGAGCCACGTGGGAGGAAATGCAATCCATGTCGGACAACCGAGTCTTGTAACCGGTTGATCCCATCAATGGTGTGAGGACCATCGGATGCAAATGGATCTTCAAGGTGAAGATGGACATGGACGGCAACCCTCTGACCTACAAAGCTCAACTGGTGGCGAAAGGTTATAGGTAGATCCAATGGATTGACTATGAGGAAACCTTCTCCCTAGTGGCTATGGTCAAAATCGATCCAAATTCTTCTTAACATAACTGCGTATCATAATTATGAGATATTGCAAGTGGATGTCAAAACCGCTTTCCTAAATTGAAATTTGACTGAGTACGTCTGTATGTATCGACCCAAAGGTTTTGACGGTCCGAAGAATAAGGGAAATATTTATAAGTTGTTGAAATCCATTTATGGATTGAAACGAACTTCTCGGAGTTGGATCCTTCATTTTTATGAAGCTGTAATTGGATTTGGCTTAATCAAGAACGAGGATGAATCTTGCGTTTATAAGAAGTCTAGTGGGAGCAAGATTACCTTTCTGTTTCTCATTGAAAACGACATCCCAACCTTGCACGAGACTAAAGCTTGGTTGAGAAAGTGTTTTTCAATAAAGGACTTAGGCGATGCTTCATATATCTTAAGGATTAAGCTATGTAGAGATCGCACGAAGAGGGTCTTGGATTCAAGTCAGGGAACCTATGTGAACAAGACATTGAGTAGGTTCTTAATGCTCAATTCAAAGAAAGGACTCTTACCCACTAGTCATGGCATTCATTTCAGCAAGACTCAGTGTCCTAAGACACCTGATAAGCTGAAAAGGATGATGAGAATCCTATGCGCCTGGGGGCAGGATCGATCATATATGCCATGACATATACGAGATCGGTCGTCTCGTAAGCCTTATGTTGTACCAGTAGACATCAATCTAACCCGGGGGAAAGATAATGTTAAACTAGTCATCGAAGGATGAGTAGACGCTAGTTTCCCAAGACAAATCCAGATGACTTTAGAAGTCAGTCAGGATATGTGTTTACGCTGAATGACGGAGCTTTAGCTGGGAAAGCGTAAAGCAAGATACCGTCGATTAATCTACGATAGAGTCCAAGTACATGGATGCTGTAGAAGCAGCTAAGGATGCTATGTGGATTTGGAAATTCACGGCAGGGTTGGGTGTAATTAAAAACCCATCCAGCGCGGTGAATCCATTTTGCGACAACACAAGGGCCATTGCCAGTCTAAAAGCCCAGATCGCATAACAAATCCAAACATGTACTACGGCGTATCCACCTCATCAGAGAAATACGGAACCGAGGTGAAGTGAAGATAACCTATATTGCAACGGATGATAACATAGCCAACCCTTTGACTAAGGCACTGTCGCTCGCTAAACATATTAGACATGTAAAGTCGATGGGGACATATTGGAGTTTAGATTGGAACTACGGCAAGTGGGAGATTGTTAGTCTTAGTGCCCGTAGTTCAATCCTAAATGTCTAAATGTATATATCATCGTTAGCAATAAAATTAAAGCGGCTATGTGTTCTCTTATCTATGCCCACAATGCGAATAGAACCATAGATCGAGATAGATCACACTCAATGGGTCCTTAGTCAACAAAGTTTCACTAGAAGCGACTAGTATGAAAGATGGCTCTTTATGGCTTATGTTCTGTTAGTCATTGGAATGGGATTCCGGAGTCTGATCATAGATATCATGTGGGACATGATATTGGACGACCCGACATGAATATGTGCCATAGATCAAGTCATGCACATATTCATTATCATAGCTTGTCATATATCCTTAGACTAAGAGTCTTTGTGATCGCTATGTAGTCAACAACTTAGTTTGACCTGAGCCTAACGTTGTTCGTAACAGGGCTTCCTTAACGGCCAGGATTGGCTGGGGGACGGGCTACATGAGTGACACGAAAGACGGCTAAGGGATTTATACCTCATACTGAGGTATGAGAAAGATATCGGTTCTCGGCCGCTTGATCGAGATTGACTGAAAGAATAGCATGGCCATGCACAGTCATCTCACATATCCAGGAACAATGATTGAGAATAATAAGGATGACGACTCTATGCCTTATCTCAATCAGGATATCGGAGATAAAATGATAATGACAGGGAGACGGAAAGGTTAGAATCGACAGGGTCGATTCGTTATGCAGTGTCAGGCAATACTAAAGTCTCGTTAGTTGCCACTTAAATAGGATCAAGTAAAATGGGATTTTACGTTGATCTATTGACATGCATAAACCTAAGGTTCACACCGGAGGATGAAACTCATTGACACATTTATGGAGAATGGCCAAAAGGGAGTTGTCTCGGGACATGACCAAAACTGGGTTTTGGGTCATGTACTCGTAATTGAATAGGACTTTACGGATCAAGACAAGGCATGGAGTCTTGGGATTGATCGCGTCGGATAATGTTGGACATTTCCGGTATGGAAGGCTTGGAGGCAATGAACGAATCACGGGACCTCGTTGGAAATGGCCACAGGCCATGTTCCAAGAGGCCCATGCAAACAAGGCCCATGGAACTAATTAATCAAGTCTTGATTAATTAGTACTAAGTAAGCAAGACAAGGATTAAGGTGTTGGTGATTCACCACCTAACCCAATCTTGTCTTTCCATACTTTGTCCTATTTACACCTTACTTGACACCATACGTGTCCCATGCCTTTAGTTGGACAAGTATGGGGTTTGTCATGTTTAAGTCATCTTTTTTCAACATAACAAACACAAGACAAGAATAGGAAACACAATTTTCTCTCCCTCCCAAGAGCAATTTCGGCCAAGACTACATTTCTTCTCCATTTTTGTGTTCTTGAGTCCTCAAAGAGAAGAACTATGTGGCTTTGATTCCCATGTGGATACGTAGGCGTCTTGGAGACTCAAGCCAATCATTCGTTAACCGGTATTCTTGTTTTGGTAAGAAATAGTGCTGAATTTTTCTCTTGTGAATCCATTCTTTGTTAGTTGTTTCATGGTTTTAATCGTCTCTTGGTTTTCCTTGATTTTCCGATGCGAGTTGGTTCATCTCCAACCCTACCTCGACACCCAACAGTAACTTGTTGAGAAATATTGTAGAACATTCTTCACTCAGATTCACTGTCTCATGTTCCCCTAATTTTCTCTTATTAGTAATAATATCATTAAGAAATTTAGCATAAATAGGCATACTATGTATGACATCAAAAAAAGGGACATTAAATTCTAATTTTCTAAACATGTTCAGAAATTTAGAATATTGCTCATCTAACTTATTTTTCTTGATTACAGAGGGATAAGGAAGATGTGGAGTCCTAGTTTCTGTCTCAATCAAGGACTCCCTTACCTTCTTACCTTTGGCGGGCCTTTCATCCTCAGTGGGCTCCGAACTTACATTCTGTTCCAGTTCCTCAATATTATCTTCTTGCTCTTGAGTCTTCGCCACTTCTGGTTCCTTTTCTGCCACAAGTCCTTCTAGTTGCTTCTCGGACCTCAAAGCTATTGCATGAGCTCCTTCCCTAGAATTCTTCTCATTATCGATGGGTAAGCTTCAGGTGCCCTCATGTTCATAGCTTGGGATAATTTTCCCATCTGAGTCTCCAAAGCTTGGAAATGAGAGTTGTTCATCTTTTTCTCTTCATAGTCTTTTTTATTCTTTTCTTCAAATTGAGTCAATAGAGTGAGCATCATATTTTCCATTCGTGAGGGAGGCTATTGGGAATTGGCATTCTGGCTATTTTGGTTATATTGCTGATTCTGGTTTCTCTACTGAAACCACTGCCCTTGAGGTCTTTGTGGATAGCCAGGGGGAGTTGAATTCTATCCTTGAGGTTTTCATGAGAAATTGGGATGGTTCTTCAACCCTGGATTGTAAGTGGGCGAGTATGGATCATTAGACAAAGGATCATACTTGTCTTTGGTCATGTTCCCCAAATAATTTGCAGTTTCCTCTTGTGATGGCTAGCCAAATTGATCAGGGTGACTAAACTGCATCTGTATTTGATCCATCTTTTGTGTCATAATTTGTATCTGCTCCATCATCTTGTGCATCATTGCGGAGTCTATTTCATTTATTGTTCCTTGAACCGATCATCTCTCAGAGTGTCATGCATTGTTGGATACCATCAAATTCAAGAGTTCGACAGTTTCTTCTGGTGTTCTTTGTACAAAACACCCACTTGCTGCGGAATCCAACTGGGCTTGACTTCTTGGATTCAATGCAGCATAGAAAGTCTACATGTATAACCACAAGGGGATTCCATGATGGGGACATTTTCTCAGGTAACCTGAAAACCTTTCTAATGCCTCGACCAACGACTCATCACCTTGTTGTTTAAATGAATTTTATGCTCCTCTTAGTTGCACTGTCTTCTTTGGAGGAAAGTAGTGGTCCAGAAATAGTAGTGCTAGCTGATCCCAGGTTCTGATGCTTCCTAACGGTAAGGACCTTATCCAATGACTTGCTTTATCTTTTAGTGAGAAAGGAAAAGTATGAGACGTATTGCCTCTTCTGTGACTCCATTGGTTTTGAATATCCCGTAGATCTCTAAGAATGTGGTTAGATGGTCCACATGATCCTCGTGAGCATTCCCATGAAATGGGTCACTCTTTAGCAAATTCAAGAGTGAGCCATCTATCCTGAATTGGTTGGCTGCAACGGTTGGGGCCACAATGCTCGATCCACCCCCTACAATAAAGGGGGTACCGTACTCAATCAGCACCCTTTGTCTTGGTGCTGCTTTAATATCATGTAGATTGTTTCCTTGCTGCCCCAGAATTGCTTGTTGATTCGTCGCAGGAGGTTGTGGCATTTGGTGCTCTGTGCCCTCTTTCCTCCGCTGATTGATCAGCTCATTCGGGTTGTCCTTAAGTGGGAGGCTCATTGTAGCTGCTTTCCTCTCCCTTCTCAATAGCCTAGCGTTTCTCTCAACCTCTTCAAGATCTGTAAAAAATAAACTCGGAGATTGGTGATATTGCAAGTGCATAAAAAAACAAATGAAACAGTCTCAAAACAGATTAGAAATATAAGTGTTGCCTTAGTTGCTCCCCTGCAACGACGCCATTAACTTGACGCCCTAAGAATTTACCCACAAAAAGGGCGTGGCAAGCGCACCGGTCGTCAAATAGTATTTCGGCTTTAAGTCCGCCTATCCTACCCAAGGGAGCAGTAACATAGTCACTGGATTTAAAATCCGTTATTAATCTATTTCTTGAAAATGGTTGGTTTTGGTTTTGAAAATTTAAATAACAGTTTAAATAGCAATTAAAGTAAAGTTAGAACAAATTTCAAGTATTTGAGAAATTCAGGGGAAAAGGCGATCTAATTCTTTTAACGGGTCCACAATATGACAATTAATTCGCAGAGATTTGTGTTTACATGTGCAAATAAGGTAAGTTTAAGGGAAACAGAAGTTCTCTCAACTGATCCTAAATGTCTCTCGATCGAATTTGGACCCTTGTATAATCTGACCGCCTAGTTATTTCTAATGTAGGTGTAGAGAGACATACAACATTACGATTCATGAACTCCTCTAACTTTCGGGTTTGTATGCCTATAGTTGTTGCACTCGTGTTAAACTCGAGTTGCATAATCCTTAGTCCTTTTAGGCATTCTCATCTCTCGATCGTTGAATGCTAAAACCTAATCAACTATCAAGTGGCCAATTTGATGAAGCATTAGATCCAAATTATGCAAACAATATTCTAAACACAAATTGCACAAATTAAACACCAACCCATTGAATCAATGCATCATATTGTTTCCCCTAGTCCTAGATCAATAGGAATTTAGCTCATGACAGAGAAGGAGAACAAGCAAAGAGGTGAAAAAGAACTATAGATAAAAATAATTTCAAGGAGTTTGGTACACAATACCCAAATGACAAAATGAATATCCAAGCGTCAAGCCTTTCTCTAACACACTTCTCTTCCTTCAAGTTCCAAGCCCTAGCTCCAAGTCTCCTTTTTTTCTCTCAAAATTTGTATCTCAAAAAATATATCTTGAATTTAATTAAATAGGGATTTCTAAAACGCATGACTAGAAAGGGCCTGACGCGTGCGGCCCGGAGCGTGGCACGGAACGGGCCACAGACCGGCTCGCTATGCCGCACGGAAAGGGCCACACACCGGCCCTCTACGCCACACGGAACATGCCTGGTACCAGATCAGATGAGAGAGTTCGGGACCTTGTCCTCCTCTTAGGCGCCCGGAACGGATTGGATATCGGGCCCGTTGGCCGCCCGAAACAGGCCATGTTCCGGCCCGGATTACTGCCTAGGACGTGTGGCTCAGAGGGTCCGAATCGTGGACATCGACTCCCTCTTGGTTCGGGTTTCTATCCTGCAGACTCCTTGGCTCATCAATTCTGATAGTTAGTGCTAAATTCCCTTGTTTTGCTCCGAATACTTGAAAACTCTCAAATCAAGGCCCATTGCACGAAAATAGGAAGAAATGCATTAAAAAAACCTAATCCCGAGACCAAAAATCTTAAGATATGGGCTTAAAAACATCAAAAAAAGAAGCATTTTGCGTCCACGTTAGTAATTTGGAGGGACACACAGTCTATCATCAAACTTATTGAGTCAGGCACCACCATCTCCTCTCCCTTATAAGACATTTTAGCTAATTGCATCAGATTGCTCCATAATCTCGAGGATATTAAATACGAGTTCGTGATGAAACCAACGAATAGAGTCGTCCATTTGATAGCTAGGAAAGCTCATACTAAGTCCGATCTCCAATAATCGGGGATAGAGTTTCCAACACACTTCATTGTATTCTGTTTGCAGATCAATAAAGGTTTATTTCCTTTCAAGAAAATATTGGCTAACATAATTTCTTTGGCTAATATAAAAATTTGTAGTTTTCAATTAGCTGTATATTAGGAGTCTTTTTGAAGTCGATAAGTACTACACACTCATTTATTAGTCTATTTGACTTATTGTCTTTATTCTAGTCGGATCTGTTGGACAAATAAATTCTCACCGACCCCATCGGTTTGATTCATAAGTTGTAAGATGATTTGATGTTTACTTGTACAATAAGGCAACTCAGAAGTTGAGTGGACCTTTAAGGTCTGGGTGGTTGGGATCCCTCATAAGATTTGTGCCTTCTCATGGCTTGCTTGTCTTGAAGCAATCCCTTCAAAATGATTTCTTGAAGGAAGGGGCATGGAATTCACATTACAACAAATGATATGCCCACACTGTTCATGGGATCTAGAGGATGGTGCCCACATTCTATTACATTGTAAAAAAGCCTGGGAAACTTAGATCCTAATTTGCAGATGGTGGGGGGTCCTTTGGGTCTGTCCTGCTGAGGTAAAACAGTTATTTTGTTCATGGTTCACACTGGTACCATCTAAGTTGAGAAGGTGATGGGGAAACATTCTTCCGGTCACAATTTGGCAGCTATGGCTTGCAAGAAATACCCTTCTATTCAATGGGGTTGATGAATCTTCAGAGACAATATTTAATAGAATACTCAACAAGGTCTATGGCTGGGAATGGGCATCCTTCAATTCAACCTATCACTTCAGTCTTCAAGATTGGGTTTCCTCACCAAAAATCTCAGTTAGAAAATAATAGTAACTTTCATGGTTCTTCCTTTTGGCTCTTCTTTAACTGGTTTGGGGCTATTTGTTGTTCTCTACTCTCCTGGTTTGGGGCTTCTTCAACTGATTTGCAACTGTTTGCTGTTCTTTACTCTGCTGGTTTGGGGCTTATGTTTTGGGTTGGTTTGGGGTGGTTGGTGGTGAAGTCTTTAGGTCTTGGTGAGGTTTAGGATTGGCTTTGGGAGTTGTGCTTCTTTTGGTGTATGAGAGATGTCTCTTCTCTCCTGCTGTGTGTGGGTAGTTTGATATTATGTTTTGAGTGTTTTTTGTTTCCCTCTTTGCTTTATCCTCATGTTTTCTTGTCCTTGCAGGTCTTCTCAAAGTGGTACTCATTAACTCATTTGGGGCACAAGCTTTTGAGGACAACTACATCTAAAAACTCCCATCTCAATTCTCATCTTCACTCTCAGTACCTTTGTTTACATTACTTGGGTTGCAAGAAACAGTCGAACTCATCAAATGATCGTGTTCTGATCACAAGAATGCTACCTATTTGCAAAGCAACCTCAATAACCAACAAGTCATGCATATTCATCTTTATAGGGCTGTTGTGACTGTCACTAATCTTCAAGTACCAAGGCCACATTTCTGAGCTATCAAGGATCACTCTCATTCCATTTAGCAGGTTCATCAAGACAACTCAATCTACACACCCATCATCCAGTCAACAACTTCAATCAAGCACCAATATCCATTAGAGAATTACATCTTGGTCTGCTACACCCTCACAACACACTGAACAATTCATCTCAATTTTAACTATGGATTAGCTTATTTTTTCATTTATTTCTTTGTATTGCTTGTTCGTATTTCCAATTTGTAGACAGATTGCTTTTTGTAACCCTTTTCTACCCCAGGAGAGGTTAATCTATCTTATGCTTTCGTTCATAAAAAAAAGATGATTTGACGTGGTCGGTCGGATAAAATCCATATAACCTAATTTTCGTGACACCGGATCTAGAATAAGCAACAAAAAAACACCTGTTATACTAATCGAACACCTGTAAACCGAAAGATCAACATATATGAATGAAAGAGTTATTCATGTGTCCAAAACATATAAAACTCTTCTTTTTCCCGAAAGATAAATTAACATAAACAACATAAGTTGCCTTCTGATAGTTTTCTGATTTGTTCTCCTTGTTTACGGTTTGTTTAATGCTTGTTTTTGGCGTTGGTTGGTTTATTAAGACACTTGGGTTGGGTGCTTTCCCTTGTTTGGATTGCAAGTAACGTGGGTTGAGTGTATTAAGTTGCTTTCTTTGGGTAGGAACTTGTCTTAGTTTGTTTCAACAACCTTTGTAACTCCTCTTTCACCTCAAAAGATGTTTAATTTAAAAAAAAATTGCTGATAAAAAAAAACATACACAACATAACCACCGTCTCCAACTCAAAAACACTAGAAAAAGCTCGAGTTCTCTCAGCATCGTACAAGTCAGGGCCGGGTGAGCAGTAAAGGCCGAAAGAGCACAAAGGAAGAGAAAGTAAAGAGCAAAGCTGATTCTAGTGTCAATCAAAGTGTAGTTTGCCAAGTGCAGTTGAAGGCGGCTCCTACTACTTGAACACATGCTCGGTTTGAACATCAGTAGTACTAAAGTAGAAGCATATGAACTCCTCTTTTTGGATTCTAGAATTGTACAAAAAAGTTGGTGTTGTTTTTCAGTTGACAAAGACCTTCAATATGGCGCACTATTATGGTCTTCAATGGCTAGCTTGCGCACAATCTATCAGCAACCAAGTGCATATAGTTTCTCCATCAACTCAACTCGTCCATGCATCCAGGAGACACCTCTCATCTAACTTAGATATAATGTGTGACCGACACTACACAACAATCGATGGCACAACACATAATTATAATAACTAGTTTCACATATCTGAATCGTTCTTGCTACAGATTGATGTCACTATAGTCCATTGTCCTATACCCGGGATAACCTGAAACTTGCAACCCCTTTTATGCGATCAACAGACAAGAATGATGAGAAAGAAAGAGAACAAAAAAAAAAGTTGTGTTCTAGATTCAGATCATCACCAAATAGTTGTCACCTGTTATAGCCCAATCCAGCCCAACCCAAAGCTCGAAATAATAGGCGGAAGCATCAAGAAGTATATTAAGGGGTACGTCAATTAATCCTCACACTTTCGATGTGAGACACATACCTTAACACTCCCCCTCACGCGCGGGCCTCGCGCATGCCACACTCGGGTATCGAGGGGAGGTTCATTAACACAGGCCCAAACCAAGATCTGATACCAATGTAAAGCCCAATCCAACCCAAAGGCTCAAACTAAAGGGTAGAGTCATCAAGATGTATATCGAGGGGTTAATTAATCCTCACACTTTCGATGTGGGACACATACTTCAACATCACCCGATATTGAATGATAATGCAGCTGATTAGTGGGAATTTGAGTATCCATGAATGAGGGTTGCTGAGATCAAAGCATTGAAAAAACCTTCATATGTGACCAATCAAAGGAGATCATGAACATTTGAATGGGGAGCATTGAAATTAAATTACAAGTAATGAGGAAAGGCCAAGACCAAGACCACATCATATCTTAGTGGAGCCTTTTTGTTAACCATTGATCGAGACATTACCACTAACCCATTAGCGCAAGAGATCGGGGAAAGCAAAGTAGTTGGTGTAACTGTATTATATGCAGTGACTTGATCTCTAAAGCATATTGTAGTAATGGGTGGGTCTATCCTAACACTAAGTTTCATTCTTATAGACCTAAGGCCCAACTTGTAGTGTTAGCAGCCATGAGGTTGGCGTTTTCTTTCCATTTATCAAGGTTTTGTTAGAAACATTTCAACATCGGATCCATTATTTTTGGCTCAACCAATGGTCCGAATTGCTTTTAGTAAAGATTAGGTTTGTCATGTTCACGAACATTCACATGTACATACATGTGGAGCTTAGAGACTTTACTGTGTTTATGGAGTGAGGTGATAATAGAAACTAGTGATCATGAATGTCAAAACTATGATCAGCCGAAGATGGTGAATCTTGCTTTTTATGTAGTTAGTGCATTCGATCAATGATGCGTTGAACACATATTATGTAGAAGATGAGCTACCAAGTGACATATGATGTCATAATTTATCGGCAGGAAATGCATTATGATTATGTATAATACTGTAGTTGAGGATGTCGCGACAGTAGAAGCACAACATATTCACTTGATGCATGTGTAAAAAATTTGGATCCTTGTGTGTGGGGTGACCGTAATTGAATCATATATTTTAGGACGGAATACATTTTGGTATTTTTATGTTTTTGTTATATTTTTTATTGGTGAAGCAAATACGTTGAAGCTTAAATTTTTGGACACAAGGCTAGGAAACGGGCACATTCCAAGCAAACTAGAGCATCGGATGGAATTGGTCTCACTATAGTAGAATGGGGTATGCCTAAGCCTTGAACTACAACCGGTTTAAAACCCAAGTCTTACAAACATGAAGCTTAACCATACAAAGGGTGTACACACCCAAACCAAACAAAGGACATACAAGCCCAACTAAAACCAAATTATACAACCAACAAACACTTCTTAAACTTGATAAGAAAATTTTCTCTCTAATTGCTACAGTGTCATTACTATAGCCTCTTCTTCTCCAATCTACTGCAACACTTCTGATCTCCACCTCGACTGGCCTTCACCTCAGCTCAACACAACGCTTTCCTCTCCTCCGGATCTGGGAGCTTCTCTACCGCTACAGATCCACTCACCTCACTCTTTCACCTAAAATGTTAACCATGGAAGAACTTGCTGGCACCTCAAAGGCTTCATCTGCTAAACCCTTGGCTTCACTCAAGGATTTAGCTCCTCCACCACTAGTAGCCAAGCACCCAATCACTGCCTCCTCCTCATCTATTGGGCCACCTCCTGGCTTCGAAAACCAACCAAAAAAGACGGTCAAAACCAGGCGCCGGAGATTTCTCCCTACTCCTTCTTCCACCTCTGACCATACACAGGAGTACTCTCCGGGTGGCTGCACCAAACTTATTGATGGGCATAAACCATTCTATGACAAACACTTCAAACCCCTCCTCTCTGGTCCCAATTCAACCCCCTCTCCCTCAAAGATCTCAGAGCCTGCCAAGATAGCTCTGCCTCTTCAGCCCCAACCGCCCTTTGTTTCCTCTGAGATTTACTACAAACCCAAATCAGTTGGGATTTGGAAACAGGTTCCAACGGTACCTATTGCCAGGAACAGAGACCAACCTCAACAACAAAGCACTGATATAGGGTTTGCTGCTTACATCCACAACATTCCTTCCAGAGCAACCCATGAATGGGTTATGAATCTTTTCGATGAAGTTGGAGGTATCTTGAAAGTACATTTACCTGTCAATCCGAGCAAACTGGGCAAGAGATATGGATTCTGTTACTTTATGCTTCACAAACAACTCCTTCAAGCCATCTCACTCTTCAATGGCTACACCATCAATGGCTTCAAACTTTATGTTACTAAGGCAAGGATCAATCAAGATTACAATAAGAGGTCAGGGCTACAGGACTTTCAACCTCCTTCTAACCAAGGCTCTGTGGTTACTTCTCAACAAGCTTTTATGCAGAAAGCTCACTTGGCAATTGCGCTTGACAACCACTCTGCTCATTCCATTCTCAGAGACCTAACTATGGAAGGAGTATGTGAGGTGCAGGTAAAGGATGTGGGCAACAAGGTATTAATGATCTATTGTGAAAGCCTGGAGTTAGATGAAGAACTGATGAAAGATAATGGAGCTTGGCTTCAAAATTGGCTCTCTTTCATCCCTGGGAAAGAAAGGCTTTGCAATGATGGAGGACATTTCGTTTGGGTAAAAATAAGTGGCATCCCATATCATGGTTGGTGTGAAGAAACGTTTGCTGCAACACTTTCAGATTTTCGCACCTACATTTACACTCATCCAACATCTCAAGCTGGTTTATTGGTTGATGGGGCTATAATATTAATGCACTCTACACAGTTCCCTCACATTTCCTCACCAACATCAGTGACTCTAGGTACACAACTCTTCCCCCTTCGGGTTCTAACCTTAAATGCTTCAGACATTCCTCTGTCAATGGAAGCTCAGGTACATTCTGCTGAGGAATCTAATTCTGATGCATCAATTCAAAACTCGCACTCTGAGGAGCTACAATCCTCTCAGTTAGGTGGAACTATCACACCAACCTTTGATTCCCACACCCAACCTACTCAGCCAGATGCTATTAATTCCACTGAGGTTCCAAAGGATTTGAATGTTCCCGACCAGGCATTAAAGGCTCACATTCTTGGCGTTCAGTTTGATGATGGAGTTAGCACAGTTCGACCCAAATTCAAAGGTTCTTCAAGCAAGGGACACATTGATAACTCTGATCAATTTGTCAGCATGGAATCCTCTCAACAAATACTACATAATCAAAATCTGGTGGCGTTAGACTCGTTTGATAAGGATCAAACAATTGAGGTTGTAATCAGTCCCAAATTTGGTCCCAACGGTGCTCATTCTCAGTCTCCTCTAACCACAAAACATTCAACTACTCCAGTCACAATACAACCAGCTCAGCCACCCTTACTCTCAGCAAGTACAATGGAACATCAAAGTTTAATGTTGCGTGAGGCCCAAAATAAGTCCTCCCATTTCTCTGATATAGCAAACACTTTGGGAACAACAACATTAATTGAACCTGGCACAAAAGAGGTATATTCAGCTCCTCCATCAACTCCATATCAGTCCTTACAGCTGCAAAGAGAAGCCCTTGGACTGGAGATGCTAAACAGTGATAACCCCTCCCTCAAACCTGCCTCAACTCACCTGACACAAGATCCCTCAGATTTTCTTGATGAAGACAGTTCAAAATTCGCTCCACTTTCCAATCAAAAAGCAGAAGGAAAAATTAGAAGAAATAAAATTGCTGCAGTCTCTCCCAATTTGTATGCAACTCGATCCAAATTAAAAGAAGCTGCTACTCCAAAAAAATCATCTCTAAAGGGCAACTAAACGAGGCAAAAAAAGCATGGACCTTTGGTAAAGTCATTGGCTTATCTGCAGATTGTAGTGAGGAGTTAATATTGCAGGAGATAGCTTTTTTAGATGATGATAGAATAGTTGCAGATGATCATCAACCTGAGCCTTTAGAGGAGGGTGCCCTAGCCTTGGTTGTGGGAAGTGTTCCCACTCCTCTTCCTCTCAGTTAGCATCTCATATGAAGATCCTCTCATGGAATTTGAGAGGACTCTCCTCCTCACAGAAGAGGAGATCTTTGGGTGACGTGCTACGCAAGCAACAACCAAGTATGCTTCTAATCCAGGAATCAAAATTGCTATCCCCCTCTTCTTCTTTCGGCAGATCCTGTGGTTTGATCTGGGGTTGGGAAATGAACTTTATTCCCTCCGTTGGTCTATCTGGTGGTCTGATAATGTGTTGGAGAACAAACTTCTTTCATCTATCTACAGCCAAGAAATTCAATGGAGCTATGATTTGGTTGGGCAATTTTAAAGACTCTGGTGAATATTGTTGCATCACAAACATTTATGCCCCCTGTGACAGAAGAAGTAGAAGAACCTTATGGTCTGAAATAATCTCAGAGATCAACTCTTTAGTCCCTCTTCCAATGCTAGTATTAGCTGGTGACTTTAACTCAGTGCTCTCCCTAGAAGAAAGAACAAGCTCAAAGGGATCTAGGAGAGACATTCTTCTTTTTCAAGGCCTTCTAGATAGTTTAGCTCTTATTTATCTGCCACTCACTGGTGGAAAATACACCTGGTTTGACACTGGTTCTAAAGCCTCAAGGATAGACAGGTTCCTTGTTTCCTCTGACTTCCTAGCCAAATTCAACAACCTCACTCAAAAATGCCTTCCAAGGTGCATCTCTGATCATAGGGCTATAACTCTTTTTGAGGAACAATTGGATTGGGGGCCAAGGCCTTTTAAGTTCTTAAATATCTGGTTAGAAGATACTAGATTCTACCCTGCAGTCCAACAATTCTGGTCTTCATTTCAAGTCACTGGTCAACCTCACATTATCCTTTGGAAAAAGCTCAAGTTACTCAAGGAAAAGCTAAAGGAATGGAATGCTCAGATCTATGGCCACCTGGATACTGATATAGCTACTCTTAGATCAGATCTTGACAAATTAGATGCTATTGTGGAAGATATAGCCTTAACACCAACTGAAAATATTGAGAAGGGTTTCAAAAGAACAGAATTGATTCACAAACTCAAACAACTTGCAAAACTCTGGAGCCAAAAGGCTAGAAGGAAATGGCATCATGAGGGGGACAAGGGTTCTAAATACTATCACAGAATAGTCAATTATCAAGGGACCAGGAAGAAAATCACTCAGATATTGGTAGATGAGGAAATGCTGGATGATCCTCACTCAATCAAACAAGATGTAGCAGACTACTTTGGGGCCATATTCTCTGAACCAAATTCCAACCACATCAATCTAGATCACATGAACTTCAATTCCATCACAGAAGAACAAGCTTCTGACCTGGAGAGACCCTCACTGAACAAGAAATTCTCTTGGCAATAATGTCCTACCCTGGTGATAAGGCTCCTGGCCCTGATGGGTACACCATCAAGTTTTATCAGGTGTGTTGGCCAATAATCAAAGTTGATCTACTCAATTTTCTGCACTATTTCCATTTGTCAGGCCACTTGGGAAAATGCCTCAACTCCTCCTTTCTCACATTGATCCCAAAGAATGATACTCCTCTCACATTTGGAGACTACAGACCCATAAGCCTCATATGAAGTCCTTACAAGATTCTCTCCAAATTATTAGCAACAAGATTGAAAGGTGTGGTTAGCTTTCTGGTGGGTTTTGAGCAAACTGGATTCATAGCTGGAAGACAGATTCTAGATGGGGTTCTTGTTGCTAATGAAGTATTACACAAAATCAAGAAATCAAAAATTCATTATCTATTGTTCAAAGCTGACTTTGAGAAAGCCTTTGATAAGGTCAACTGGATGTTCATAATGAAATTACTTGCCAAGATGGGATTTAGACCACTTTGGAGAATGTGGATGATCTCCTGCTTCAAAGCTCATATCTCTATCCTGATAAATGGATCCCCTTCCTCAGATTTCAAAATCTTTAAAGGCATTAGACAAGGTTGCTCTCTCTCTCCCCTCATATTTGCACTGGTAGCTGAGGCTCTAAACCAAATAATGAAGAATGGGTTACTACATGATCAATTCCAAGGCATTTCTCTAGGATAGAATGGTCCAACAGTATCACTCCTCCAATTTGCAGATGACACCCTATTCTTCATTCAAGCATCCCACCAAGGAATCCATCACTTGAAGAATGCACTATCACTATTCAGATTATCATCAGGTCTCAAGGTCAACTATAGCAAGTCCTCTCTAATCCCCCTCAATTTGACAGCAGAAGAGGGCCAAAATTATGCAGACATTCTGGAGTGCTCATATGACTCCCTCCCTCTTCCTTATCTTGGCTTCTCATTAGGAGCCAATCCCAAGAGAATTATTACTTGGCTTCCCATTATTCAGAAATTTAGAAAGAGCCTTGGACTGTGGCAAGCAAAGTTGCTTTCCTTTTGGAGGAAGGATCACCCTCATCAAATCAACCCTCAGTGCTCTACCCCTTTACTACTTCTCATTTCTCAGAGCTCCAAAATCTGTCATCAAGGAAATGGAAAGATGGCAAAGAAGATTCTTATGGCATGAGTCTGCTCCTTCAAAGGTGTTCTGCAAGGTGGACTGGATTCAAGTCTGCAAGGCTAAATCAGCAGGAGGGCTTGGAGTTAAAAATCTCAATCTGATGAATATCTCCCTTTTGGCTAAATGGTGGTGGAGATTTGCCTTGGAAGAAAATTCACTCTGGAAACAAACCATTTGTGCAAAAATGGGATGGACTTATAATGAATGGGATCTCTCCAAATTTACTGAGATTGGCAAACCAAGCTTCATAGCCTATTTCTTAACACTGTTACAAGATCCAAGATTTGCTGATTGTTTTGGGGATAAAGGTCTAACTTGGGTGCTTGCCAAAGGGAACAGGATACTTTTCTAGTAGGATCATTGGTGGGGGGATATACCTCTTAAGAACCTGTTCCCCAGGATTTATTTACTATCAAATGCCAAAAACAAGTTCATTCAAGCAATTTGGGAAAATGGCTCCTGGGATCTAAACTTAAGAAGATCTCCTTTGGGAAGGGAAGCTCAAGAATGGGGAGCTCTTTCATCTATCTTAAATTCAATTCAATTGACTTCTGAGGAGGACAAACTTTGCTGGAAACTAAATGAAAAGGGCTTCTCTTTCAGTAGAATTTACACATTACTTGCCCAATAAGGTAACTCTGAGGTTGAATGGGCCTCAAGAGTTTGGATGGTTGGGTCCCTCCTAAGATTTGTGCCTTCTCTTGGCTGGCTTGCCTTGAAGCTATCCCCTCCAAATGCTTCCTTGAAGGGAGGGGAATGGAGTTCTCTCTTCAGCAACTGATCTGTCCTCAGTGCAATTGGGACCTTGAGGATGGTGCCCACATTCTGTTACACTGCAAAAAGGCTTGGGGGATTTGGAACAAAATTTGCTCATGGTGGGGGATTACTTGGGTCTGCCCATCTAATGTCAAACTGCTATTTTTCTCTTGGTTCTCTCTTGTTCCTGCTAAGCTTAGGAGATACTAGGGAGCCATCCTTCAAGTCACCATTTGGCAAACTTGGCTTGCAAGGAACTCTCTCTTATTCAATGGGATAGAAGAATCCATAGATACTATTGTCAATCGAATTATTAACAAGCTCTATGGTTGGGAATGGTCTTCATTCAATTTATCCTACCACTTCACAGTCCTTGATTGGGTTAATTCCCCAATATCTTGTCCCAGAAAATAGACTACTTCTCTTGTTTGGCTCCTCTTCAACTGGTTATGAGCCTTCTCCTCATTCTACTTATCTTGGGGTTTGGGTTTTGGGCTGGGTCCTCTGGGATGGTTTGGGGGTGAGTATTTTAGGCTTTGGTGAGGCTTAGGAGTGACTTTGGGTTTCTTCTTGTGTCACGCCCCAATTTCAGTAAACCGAACTCGGGACGCGAACATTTAAAATAATAAAACATTTTGAAACCTTTTACATTAAACCACTTTAAAAACATCATTTGTTCAACAAAATAATATTTACAACTTAAAACACGTCCCAACAAGTGGACAAAAGTATGGTATCCGTCGCTAGACTTAAAATAAACCCAGAATCCCACTCCTAGCTCTTCAAGCTTCAGAAGCTCACCTAGTCCAACCTGCGACCGGTACCTGTAGGAAAAGCAGCTAGGGGTGAGCGTTCGCTCACCACCACGGATAACAGACTGACTACGGCATAATTAGCAGACAATGCCGGTGACACCAATAACAAAGTCAACACCGGGGATCACTGTCCCCAACTCAAGTACTCCGACTGACACACACCCACGGTGACCTTCCTCGAATGACTCGACACTTGACACGCAAAGTAGACCCGACACAATGATTGACGACCTCCTCCAAAGACTCAAGAGACCACCACGCAACACCCAATATCACAAAGGACCGCACACCAAACAAGATCACAAAGGATCGCATACCAGCTGCTCAGTAACCTCCCCCACTCACACGAACACGGATCAGGCTAGCCAAAGAATGCTTACAACCTGTGATACTCAAACTCGGATCAGGCCAGCCAAAGAATGCTTGCAACCTGTTGATACTCAAACTGTGTCAGGCCAGCCAAAGAATGCTTGCAACCTGTTGATACTCAAACTGTGCCAGGCCAGCCAAAGAATGCTTGCAACCTGTTGATACTCAAACTTGGTCAGGCCAGCCAAAGAATGCTTGCAACCTACCGGGATCCGCAACCACAATCACAAGCACAATCACAATCACAGTCACAAGCAAGTTCAACAACCAGTAACAAGACAGGTTCAGCACTCATAGGCACTCATGGCCACCAAGACACCAACAGTAAAACTCGGACTCAACAGCCCCACAGGAACTCACGGCCTCCCAAGACACACCAACAGTAACTCACGGGCTCAACAACCCCACGGGCACTCACAGCCTCTCAAAACTACCAACAGTCACTCACGGGCTCAACAACCCCACAGGCACTCACGGCCTCCCAAGACACACAAAAAGTAACTCACGGGCTCAACAACCCTACAGGCACTCACGGCCTCCCAAGACACACCGCCAATAAAGACACGGGTTCAACAACCCTACAGGCACTCACGGCCTCCCAAGACACACCGCCAATAAAGACACGCGTTCAACAACCCTACAGGCACTCACGGTCTCCCAAGACACACCGCCAATAAAGACACGGGTTCAACAACCCCACGGGCACTCACGGCCTCCCAAAACCCCAAAGGTAAAGACACGGATTCAACAACCCCACGGGCACTCATGGCCACCCAAAATACCAAAGGTAAAGACACGGGTTCAACAACCCCAGGGGCACTCATGGCCACCAAAGACATCAACAATAATACACTGGCTCTCAAGGCCACCAAAGACATCAACAATAATACACGGGCTCTCATGGCCACCCAAGACATCAACAATAATACACGGGCTCTCATGGCCACCCAAGACATCATTAAACAATCAACCTCTGGGCATGGTCATATGCCTCCAGTAATTCTAATCTCGCTATGTTCTCTGCTCCTACGACACTACTAAGTGTCACATCCCAAACCTCAACCATTCATCTTTAAACCAATTCTAAACAAAACCCAACCATAATCAAACCGTTTAAACTTAAACCCTAAATTTCAAATGTACCAAAACGAAAATCGGTTAGGTGCTCACCATAGAGAATGACGGTGTGAGCTTGAATCTTCTATCGTTGAGACGATCCGCCGGTTGGATCGTCGAGAAATCACAAAAACGTCACACTTTCTCTTCTCTTTTTCCCTTTTCTCCTTCTCTTTCTTCTCTCCACTTTCTCTCTCTACTTCTTCTCTTTTTGAACTAAATGGCCGAGACTAACACTTCTTTCCCCTTTTGTTTTGTTTTAAAAAAAATCAATTCTAATACTCAAATATAAAACTAATACTAAAAGTAGTCTTCTCTTGTCTTGTCCAATAAAACTAACACCACCACATTGGTGACATGTGGTAAGTGGGTCCCACACCTTTATGGAAAATATCTTCTAGATATTTTCCAATCAGATTCGCGAAATTCGGACGTTTCGGGCCCCGAACGGGCACTTTTTCCAAGAAATTACGAAACTTCACGGGCTACAAGGAAACGGCTCAACTAAGACCGCTGCGATGACGGCTAAGCTTTTTGGATCCAAAACGTCGCTCGGTTGACTTTTCCAACGAAAAGTCAACATTTCCCAAATTGGTCAGAAAGTTGCCATGAGTCCCCCGGAACTCACTTTGTTCGATATCGGGGTCAACTTAAGTCCGGTATGACCCTCGGGGTCAAATTTAGGTTCAATTAAGTGACTGACCAAAATTTTTAAATTTTCCCGTTTTTCGCAGATTTGACTGACGTTGACCGGGAGTGGTTTTTACATCTTGCCTTGAGTGTGGGTTTTTCCTTTGAGTGTTTTCCTTTCTGTTTCTCTTCTCTTGTTTCAGGTGCTGAGTTAACTTGGGGCGCAAGGCACTTTCACTTGCTTCTACACAGCTTCTCAATTATGAATCAAGAGCTCATGCCTTTGATTGCCTTTTGGTGCCTCTCACAGTCTCATCCAGCTTCATTCCACCTTCATTCTCAGCCTCATTTTCAACTGAGGCTCCAAATCAAACTCAGCAAAAGAAAACCTCTTCAACTAGCCAAGGACAATTATCCATGAACCTTTTGGCTCTCACAGCTTATCTATCACTGCTTCTGTTCTTTTTAGGGCTACTTTGGATGCTTAGCTGCTTTATTCCATTACTGGAATCTGCATCACTACTTTGAACATTTGTTAGCACTCACTGAAGCTCATCTCCTCGGTCTGCACCCTTCGATTCTTCAACTACTCTGCCCCCTCTCACTTGGTTCACTCTACTCAAAGCTGACTTTCTTTGTTTTCATTTGCTTGTTATTTTGGTTAATTTATCCTCTATCTGTTGCCAGATGGGGTTTTTTTGTAACCGTTTTCTACCTCAGAACAGGGTCTTTAATATATCGTCTTCGCTGATCAAAAAAAAAATACAACCAACAAACAAGATCAAAATACCTAAATTTTAGCTATATAAAGCCCACAGAAACAAGCAAAACAACATTTGGGCCAACAAAGGCCCAAAAACAAAGAGCCAAACCTTAGAGAACTACCAGCGTGCCACCTACCACACGCATCTCTCGAGTCGCCGACAACACCACACATCTGAAACCAAAAGACCGGGTGGTGACCATTCAGAGCTTCAAACAAGAGTACTAGGCCAAACTCCTCACGACAGACAACACTGAACGGATCGTGAGGCCCCAACCACTAACAGAGACTGGGGAGGAAAAGAGTAGATAGCACCAGGTGAAGGACGTAATCCTATTTAAACATTGATTCACATGCATCACAAAAACTAATCTAAGAACGTATTTAAAGAGATTACCTAAATATAGAGCAATGTATGATACGTAATCTTGCTGGTTCGAGGTTGTGAACTTTGGAAAGACTAGCCGAGGCCGATGTAGGGAAATGTATGATACTTAAGATTAAGTGTTTGCTCTCTAGCGGTACTCTATATATATGGTGGCTGAAAACTGCTGCACTAATGCTTGTAATTTTTGGCCATCACTAGTGTTATATTGATATGGTTTAGTTTACCTTAAAGTAACTCTGATTATAACTAGGTCACCTTACAAAGGAGGAATCATAAAGAAGTCTTATTTCTTTTAATCTACTCCAACTAGGATTCCCATTTGTGTAGACAACTATAGAATTATCTTTTAGTTCCATGGGTCTTATCTATTATATCTCTAAAGGAAAAATCCCCGTAGATTTTACGCCCTAGCCCATGATGCGCGTCTGCCCTTACTCGGGCTCGCGTTTCTCTCTTCTTCCTTCTTCGCCCTAGCCCATTTATAGCGTGTGACTCATGAGTGTGACCCATGAACCACGACCCACTATTTCGTGGGTCGGAACCCGAGTCGCACGCTATGGTGTGTGACTTCTACGGTTCCGACCCACTAAACGTGGGTCGTGGGTCACAACTCGTGACTCATGTTAGTGGGTCGGTCTTTCGCAAATCACAAGTGCTGGGCCTGCCTATTCCACACTGACACGTGGCCTGGTCAGGAAAAAAATTAAGACCGTTGCTCCAACGGTATTAAATGGTTTTAATTTTTTTTTAGTTAAAATACATCTTAATATAACCTTGAAAATTTAAAATTTTCCCATCTATGAATACCCCACACCCCTTTCATCAAACCACCAACATCTCTCAAATTCTCAACTTACTCTCTAAAAAAAATCCAAAAAAAATGTCCCACGACGAGAATCAACGTGTGTCTTCATCGGAGGCCAAAGATTACATGTCACGCCCCAATTCCAGTAAACCGAACTCGGGACGCGAACGTTTAAAAAAAATAATAAACACTTTTGAAACCATTTTTATAGATCACTTTAAAATCATCATTTGTTCAACAAAAATAATAATTACAGTTTAAAACACGTCCCAACAAGTGGAAAAAAGTACAAGGTATCCGTCACTAGACTCAACAGACAAAACCCGGACTCCGCTCCTAGCTCCACAAGCTTCGAGAGCTCACCCAGTCCGTCCCACGAACAGTACCTGTAGGAAAAGCAGCTAGGGGTGAGCGTTCGCTCACCACCACGGATAACAGACTGACTACGGCATAATTAGCAGACAAAACAAGTAAACCAACAACAACTCAATACCGGGGAACACCATCCCCAACCCAAGCACTCTAACTGAACATACACCCACTGTTGCCTTCCCTGACCAACTCGACACCCTGACACGTAAAGTAGACCCGACACAACCATTGACGACCTCTTCCACGGACTCCAAACAAAGTTACGCAACACCAAACAACATCACAATGGATCACGCACCAACAAGATCACGAAGGATCGCACACCAAACAAGATCACAAAGGATCGCAAACCAGCTGCCAAGAACGCCCTCCCGGGACTCTAACCCGGTCAGGCCAACCCAAGAATGTTGCAACTTACCGGGACTCTAACCCATAAGCCAGCCGGAAAATGCTGCAACTTACTGGGACTCTAACCCATAAGCCAGCCGGAAAAATGCTGCAACTTACTGGGACTCTAACCCATAAGCCAGCCGGAAAATGCTGCAACTTACTGGGACTCTAACCCATAAGCCAGCCAAGGTATGCTCACAAACCCAAGCCACACACGCGCGGCCAGGACCCCTTTATTGGCGGGCGGGCCCCCCACCCCGTCTGAACATGCAGACGCGTGTGCTCGTGGACCCCTGTTTCAGGAAGCGGGCCCCCAACCTCCGGTAACCACAATCACAATCACAATCACAAACACAATCACAAGCAAAATCAACAACCAGTAACAACACAGGTTCAACACCCACATGCACTCATAGCCACCAAGACACTAACCGTAAAACTCGGACTCAACAGCCCCACAGGCACTCACGGCCTCCCAAGACACACCGACAGTAAGACACGGACTCAACAGCACCACAGGCACTCACGGCCTCCCAAGACACCAACCATAAAACACGCTTGCAACTTACCGAGACTCTAACTCGTAAGCCAGCTAAAGAAAGCTTGCAACCCCTCGAGACTCTAATTCGGTAGGCCAGCCAAAGACACCAACCTTAGTACACGGGCTCTCAAGGCCACCCAAAACACCAAAGGTAAAGACACGGGTTCAACAACCCCACGGTCACTCATGGCCACCCAAAACTCAACGATAAAACACGCTTGCAACTTACCGAGACTCTAACTCGTAAGGCAGCTAAAACACCAATAGTAAAGTACGGGCTCTCATGGCCACCCAAACACGATTAACAACACGGGCTCTCATGGCCACCCAAGACTCAACAATAATAATACATGGGCTCTCAAGGCCACCCAAGACTCAACCATAATAATACATGGGCTCTCAAGGCCACCCAAGACGCCAAAATAAACAGTCAACCTCCGGCTTAACCCAAGCCTCCAACAGTCCTAATATCAACAGTTTCACAATCAACCTCCGGGCATGGTCATATGCCTCCAGTACTCCTAATATCGATAAGTTCACAATCAACCTTCGGGCATGATCATATGCCTCCAGTAGAACAATTATCGCTAAGTTCTCTGCTCCTACGACACTACTAAGTGTCACATGCTTTTCCAATAATTACTATGTTCCCGTAACATGCTTTTCTGATAAACGCTACAATCCCGTATCATTCTTTTCTAATAATTACCAAGTTCCCGTAGCATGCTTTTCTAATATTTAAATAAACTTATTCAACCCACGACACTCCGGTGTCACATGCAATTCTACTGTTAACTTTCCCCAGTCAGGGCCGAGATCCGGCTACTTTTCCCTACCTCGTGCGTGTTCTCCCAAAAGCCAAACCACGAGCTCCGGTGATGATCTCAGTCACTCACCCAGCTTTCCCTTGCCTCGGTCCGTGGCACGATCTAAAAGAACACAATTTAAAGGCACTTAACAACTCGCAGGAAATAAACTGAAAATCATTAAACTCGATGCCCAAACTTAACCCCGACCATGTCGATCGCTCCCAAACTTCCCAATTACTCGACATTGTCGATAAGGGACCCGTAAAGGCCCGATTCGCCCGACGTGGCGAATCTGCCTGGGTTTTGTAAACACCCTTCCGAGGCTCCGAAAATTCCCGTTTTCGTTTCTACGGTCTTAGAATAATTTGAGGGTTCCAATGCAATCGACGGAATCAGTTTCCGACTTCCGAGCAATTTAATTCCGCGATTAAAGTTTCTACCCCACTTTTCCGAATTTTCACGAATTACAAGTTTACAACCCTAATTCCCTATTTCTCAATACCCAAGTATGTGACAAAACCAAGATTAGTCCTCCTCTTACCGAGGTCCAACCTAACATTTCTTCAACAAGAACATACCCAACAAAACATTTTTCAAGATCAAGTGTCGAGCAGTACTTTAAAAAGGACCCAACATTTAATAAAAAAAAGTGAACCTTGTTTCCTGTTTTGATTCTTGTCCAGCTACCCCATATCAATCAACAAACTTACCCAAGGACAAAAAGTAATTAAAGCTCCATAAGAGTGGTAATAATGATCCTCGTAAGTTAATCAAAGAGTAGAATAAGAAAAGGAACCTTGAGCAAATGATTAAAGGGTTGACTTTGTCGTAACACACTTCTTAGAAAGACGAAAATTGGAACAAGTTGCTGCTCTTGATTTCCCTTGCTGATGCCGCCTCCCAAGAGTCAAAGAACAAAGGCAGTCGCAGGCAAAAAAAAAAAAAAAGGGTCTGCTCTACCCTGTTCGGCAGCTACCATTCATCCAATGGAACCCTATTGCTCCAACACTTAAAAGAGCCAAAAACAAACCCTAATGGGCTTGAGTTGTTTAAATGGGCCTAGCTCATGGGCCAAAATATTAAGCCCTCTTCTTTTTTTTTCTTTTCTTTTTCATTTGCAGACGATCCAAAATTTTAACCCGCTTTCCAAACCCGGCGTTCCGATCGAACCACAAAATTAAATAATCGTTCTTTTATCAAGGGCGGTCTTTACATTACATGCAAGAGGAAGCCAACCCGGATGATCTACATATCAACTAGGCGGCTTTCAACAGATGTTGAACATCAACCCACCATGCAACCCTACCAGTTTCAACCCTAACACTTTCAGCCCTAAAATGCAACCTGGCTGGAACCCAGGTACTTTCAACCTCTCGTCTTTCATTTTATTTATTAATTTTTTTAGGGTTAATTACACTCACCTACCCCGTACTATACACGTTTAACGGATAAATACCCTAAAGTTTTTCTGTAACGAATACATACCTCGAACTAACAGTTTTAACAACATCCCCCCTTCCATCCAATTTTCCATCCAATTTTTGAGTTAGATTTAGGTTTGGAGAGAGATTTTGGGTTGAATTTAGGGTTGGAGTTGGTTTTAGGATTGTAACACCACGGGTAGTTTCGGAATTTATGAAAAAATAAACAAAAAATGGATGAAATGGGGGGTGTTGTTACAATTGTTTGTTCGGGGTATGTATACGTTATTTGGGGTAGGTATCCGTTAAACGTGTATAGTTCGAGGTAGGTGAATGTTATTAACCCTTTTTTAAAATGTAAATTATCAAAATTTTAATGCAAAATTTCAATATAATACCATATCAAACATTTATTTGCAAGATAATACCCTTACATAATATTTTTGCAATATAAGACCCTACCAAACATTTATTTGCAAAATAAAACACTAGCATGATTTTTTTTGCAATATAATACCGACCATACATTTAACCATAGTTTGGTACCTAATTGTTAAATTTCTATTATTTTTCCATCCAAATAGTGTAAAAGTCCAAAATACCCATCACCATGAAATGTCAAAATTGCCTTTCATTTATCTACAAATTTTTAAAATTGATTTTTTATTGTAGATTTTGAAAATTTAGTGAGTAACGAAGGGGAAAATTAACCCAGCATCTTTTATCCCCCATCCTTACAACCTCGGTCCCAACTATTACGGTTACCATGAGGCTGGTGGATCACAACAACACGGAGGCGACAATAGCAACACCCGAATGTCGTCTCACTCGTCCTTTACCGGCCCTTCCCAACGAAGGGCCCCAAACCTTAGAAGAAAATAAAGCCCTTAAGCGGACAAGCTCATTATATGTATGGGTATGCATAACCAAAAACCCAATTAAGAGTTACTCCCAAGATTGTAATTCCTTTTGGGTCACAATTTCCAGAATGTACAACGAAGGGGCGTATTTCAAAGTTTGGTTGGAGAGCAATAAAGAACCACTAGAACAGATAAGCCCCTCAGGTATGGAGGTACCTCAACCCGAAGCGGATGAAACGAGTCAATGTACGTTGCCGAGGCCAAGTGAATCTACTAAGACACAGTGAAGAAGGACGAACTGAATAATTTCAACCTCGATCATTGGGTCGACTTTTTGAGGAACAAAAACAAGTTTATGGAAGAGGAAGGAACAATTGGTTCTGTAAGGCATCAACGATTGAATGAACATGGGGCTCACATCTGAACCCCACCAACCGGATGTAAGGTGTCAATAATGATGAAGATATTACACCTCTCGGTGGTGAGTCCCAACAACTAGATTGGGTATCCTCGGATCCGACCAAGGGAGGTAGTAACCGAAGTCCCCATCCACCTTCGTGTGTAGAAGAATGACCGTTAGGAAAGAAGCCCACGAAGAGGAAGGGGAAAGGTCCCCAAAAGCAAGTGAAGGACGAGCATGAGCGAGCAAGGTCCGAGACCGACATAATACGGTTTGGGAAGGTTGACAAAAGCTGACAAAGTGATGATGTTTTCCAACAAATAGAACGAACTTGATATAGGAACGTGGTGGTAGGATTATATAGAACTTCTTGATAGGTTATGTAGGATATTGATGATAAGATGGAGAACCTTAGCTGGTCGTACCACACTCTCTAAGGAACCAATGGATGAAGATGGAATCGAAAATAGAGATACTTCAACTAGTTGTACAACACTCTTTAAAGTATCTAAATAATTAGGAAGATAGATGGTGGATTGAATGACGCCACACAAGTTATGGAAAGTCTGTGATAAGTCGAAACATTCAAACTTCAAGGATTCAAACACATGAACATTGAAATGCTTAAGGTTCTTCCCAAAAGAAATCTCGAATTTTTATTTCATAAAACTTGCATAATGCATGCTAAGAAGAGACTTTATTAAATAGTCCAACAGTAGGTAACCTTCTAGGGTCGAAAATGATTACAAGAGACTCTAATTAATACTAAAACGACTCTTGAGAAACTAAAGGTTAGAAATATGCAAAACAACAAAAATAACTCATTAATAATTTGAATTCAAATGCATACCTTGTCTATTCATCTCCCTTGAATGATTAAGTGGCTCATTTGTCTTTGGAAACGATGAGCAAGTTGTTTTCACTACTTCGTTGAAGTACAGGAAAAAACAGATTTTTTGAAGTCTTGAATTGTTTTTGAATGTCTTCTTGATCTGCCTTGGTAATCACGTCTTCTTGGAGTTCCTCATGCTCTATGAGTGTAATTAAGCTCTCCACTTGTTTGTTGAACTCTTCTCGTAATGCTCTAGTTCCTGACTTTGTCCTTGGTGCTAGTCGCATGCTTGGAATGTTGCTGATAGCTTCTTTCTTGGAATATTGAGAAAAGTAGCTTAGTTCCTAATTTTCTCCATAATGTTTTCCATAAATGGGCTAGACATTTTATATCATGATCTGATACAATAGTCCTTAGTAATCCATGTAAACGCACTACTTCTTTGAAAAAGATATCATTGATTTGAGTAGCATCATTAGTCTTGGTGTATGAAATAAAATGAGTCATCTTGGAAAATATGTCCACTACAACAAAAATGGAGTCCTTGTGGTGGATCTTTGCCAGACCTAGAACAAAATCCATAGAAATATCTACCCACGGAAGGTTAGGAATATGAGAAGACATATATAAACCATTAGGATGTGACCTGTATTTTTCCTTTAAGCTAGTGATGCATTTCTCACATAACCTCTCCATATCTTTCTTTAAGTGCGACCAAAAGAAATGATCCATAAGCACACTTATATTTTTGTCTCGAAGTGTCCCATAAGCCCTCCTCCACTTGCTTCTCGTATAAGTAAATCTCTCATGGAACCTTGTGGTATACAAACCCTTTTATCCTTGAATAAAAAAATCCATCTTGTTGATAAAATGATCCATAGGAAGCCTTGCTTGTTTCCTTGAAAACCTCTTTGAAATCTGGATCAGTTTCATATAAAGCCTTGATATGCTAATCCCATGATTCTTGCTTCCATGGTGAATATTAGAGCGTGTCTCCTTGACAGTGCATCAGCTAAAACATTTTCTTTGCCCTTCTTGTACTTGATCACATATGGAAAAGTCTCTACGAACTCTAGCCACTTCGCATGCCTCTTTTTAAGAGTGGTATGTCCTCTTAGGTGCTTGAGAGTCTCGTTATCTATATGAATGACAAACTCTCTGGATAACAAGTAATGTTGCCAAGTTTCAAGAGATCTTACCAAAGCATAGAGCTATTTGTCATAAGCAGGGTAATTGAGGGCAACTCCATTGAATTTCTCGTTGAAGTATGCTATTGGTTTTCCCCCTTGTGTTAGGATAGCGTCTATACTTGTACTTGAAGCATCACATTCAATTTCAAATGTGTTATCAAAATTAGGTAGTACCAAAACATGTGCATTTGTAAGGCTGTCTTTGAGCGCTTTGAATGTTTCCTCTTATGCTTGACCCCATTTAAACTCCACATTCTTTTTAATCACCGCGGTCATAGGGGCAGCCATGGTGCTAAAATCCTTCACAAATCTTCTATGGAAGTTGGCCAATCCATGGAAGCTTCTAACATGCCTAATGGTTGTTGGTATAGGCCATTCTTGAATGTCTTTGATTTTCTCTTCATAAACCTTCAATCCCCGCGAGCTTACAACAAATCCTAAAAACAGAACTTGATCAGCAAGGTATGTGCATTTCTTAAAATTTGCATAGAGATTTTCAGCTCGGAGTGTCTCTAGAACCTGTTTGATGTGGTCTAAATGATATGCAAGGTTAAAACTATAAACCAAGATATCATCGAAATATACTAACACAAAATTAATGATGTATGCCTTTAAGACATGGTTAATGAGCCTCATGAATGTACTTGGAGCGTTTGTGAGTCCACATGACATGACCAGCCACTTATATAACCCTTGCTTAGTCTTAAACGCAGTTTTTCATTCATCTTCTTTCTTCATCCTTACTTGATGGTATCCACTTCTCAAGTCAATCTTAGAGAATATTGTAACTCTATTTAGCTAATATAACATATCATCAAGCCTCGGAATTGGATGTCTATATTTGACAGTGATATTGTTGATGGCTCGACAATCAACACACATCCTATATGTTCAATCTTTCTTAGTCACTAAAGAACAAGTACTGCACATGGTCTAAGACTTTCACGGATATAACCTTTTGACATAATATCTTGAACTTTCTTTCCTAGCTCTTGAGCTTCTTTGGGATTTACTCTATAAGCTAGCCTATTTGGAAATGGTACCCCCGGAACAAGTTCTATTTGATGCTCAATTCATCTTATTGGTGGCAGACCTGGTGGTATTTCCTCGGGAATTACCTCTTTAAACTTCTCTATTAGTCCAAGCATCTAGGGAGATAATTCATGCTCTTCTTGACGTGAAAACAAACCTTCCTTAAAGATTATTAGTAGTACCTTATTTGATGAATCATGAGATTTCAAAATAGTAGAAGGTGTAATATAAAGGTTTGTTTTGTCTGAATTAGCTCATTTGGACATAGATATCTGCATTTCATGCACTTCTTGTGGATTAAGAGGAGCCAAAGTGTGCTTCTTGTTGTTGTGAGTGAAAGAATAGTAGTTGGTCTGACCATTGTGTAGAGTTTCTTTATCAAACTACCATGGTCGTCCTAGAAGAAGGTGATCATCTTGCATAGGAACTACATCACACACAACTTGATCTGCATATTTTCCTATGTTGAAAGGTACAATGACTTGTTTAGAGATCTTGAGCTCGGAGGAATCATTGAGCCATTTCAACCGGTATGGTCGACGGAGCTTCGTCTTTTAGAGACCTAGCTTATCAACCAAATACTTGTTGGCCACGTTAGTATATGAACGTCCATCAATAATCGAGCTACATACCTTTGAGTTGATGTTGCATCGTGAGTGAAAGATGTTTTCTCTTTGAATAGTCTCAGGATCAAAGAGTGAGATAAGAGCTCTCCTTATGACTAGTAGTTCTACGTTTTCTAGATAATCGACAGTATCTTCTTCGGATTATACTCTCTCTTCTTCCTCATCTTGAGAATCGTATTATCCATTGGCTTTGATGATCATTACTCGCTGGTCTGGACAATCTTGTGCATAGTGTCCTTTCCCCTGACATTTAAAACAAGCAATATCATGGGATATTTGAATTAAATCCTTACCTTGCTCTCGTTTGGTTCCTTTTGATGATTCTGGTAACTTCCCTATGAATCTCGGGTACATTTCATCGTACTTTCCTTTGTCTAGAGTTTTTGGTGGTTGTGATGCCCAAGAATTCTTGTTGCAATTAGTAGAAGCTGTCTTCCTCTTAATGTGTTTTTCGGCTTGAGTAGTATGGTGCAACAAACCTTCGATGTCATGGTAGGTTTGTCTCTCTACCTTTCAAACAATTATATCATGAAGACCATCTATGAATTGCGCCATTATAGATTCCTTTGAATGTTCAGATTCTAATCTGTTCCGAATTCTGGATTTTTTTGTAGGCTAATAATACTATGGAACATATCTCTTCCTTATGATGAACCTCATGTCCTCCCAAGTGGTGATCTAATCGTGCCTATGCCTCCTCCTCTCGGACACATCTCTGTCCCACCAAGCCAAAGCACCTTCGGTAAGTTTTCCAGCAGCTAAGGACACTCTCCTTTGTTTATAGTAGTTGTGATATTCAAAAATATACTCCATACCTCTCTCCCTGAGAAAGTTGGGGCATTAAGTTTGACATCTCGGTTTCCATGCCATACATCTTCTTCTCTGCCTCTATCATGGTTGTATTGCCTCCTTGGCCTTGGGTTTTGATAAAAAATTGGTTGGCCATCATCTTCAAAGTCTTGTTCATATTCATCTTGATTCACTCTTGGAGCATTCACAATTCGAATGGTATTTCTACGTGCCGATGATGGTTGTTCAATTCTTCTCATTCGATTTCCAAGGTCTTGGAGCTGAGTTTGAATGTCCACAAGAATATGAACTAAGTTTGCATCCCTTTGATATTCCATAGTCCTATATTTTGATGTTTATCACAAACAAAACAAATAAAGTGCAAAAGGAAGTCGAAAAGGTACTGAACTTAAAATGTGAGATAACAAACTAAGAACAAATCTTGATAGAATTTTTTTCAGTTCAAAGTTTCTTCTTCTCTTTTTTTGGAACTAAAACAGCAACAAATAGATAGAAACGAAATCAAAGAAAAAAGGATAGATAAAACATAATTTGGAGCGTTTAACTTTGATACCAGATGATATAGGAACGTGGTAGTAGGATGAGATAGAACCTTGTTGATAGGTTATTCGGATAGTGATGATAGAATTGTGGGGCCTCGAGGTAGGGTTTGAGATGAACCAACTCGCAGCGGAAGATCAATGAAAACCAAGAGACAATTAAAACCATGAAACAACTAACAAAGAATGGATTCACAAGTAAAAAATTCAGCACTATTTGTTACCAAAACAAGAACACCGGGTAACGAATGATTGGCTTGAGTCTCCAAGACGCCTACGTATCCACATGGGAATCAAAGCCACATAGTTCTTCTCTTTGAGGACTCAAGAACACAAAAATGGAGATGAAAGCTTGTGTCACGCCCCGAATTCAGTATGACCGAACCTGGAACGCGAACGGTGAAGCAAGTAAAACAAAGTCTCAAATAGTTTAATAAACCGCTTTAAAAGCACCACTTGTATTAATCAAAACAACCCTTTTACAAACTGATTTTTAATTTAAAAAAAACGGAAGAACACTAAAACAAGAGTGTACGTCGCTAGACAACCCCGACAGCCCGGACTCTCGCTCCCCGCTCTTCAAGCCTCGAGAGATCCTCCTAGTCCGCCTCGCGAACGGTACCTGTAGGAAAAGAAGCAAGGGGTGAGCGTTTCGTTCACCACCACGGACACCCGACTGACTACGACATATAGTAGAAATACCGGGAACACCGGAAACAAACAAAAACACAGGGGACTACTACCCCAAATCACATGTTAAACCCGACTGTCACACAAATCACTGTCAATTTCCCCCAACCATCTAAGACCCGTGCACGTAAAGGAGACCCCAAATCAGAGACCGAACAACCATTCCATTAGTCACACCGACAAGGTAAAGCACATCCCTCACAAGATCCTATGTGCATTTACTTGTAACTTTCTGCAACCAAACTAGTATTCTCTACTCGTCCCTACCTCAAAGGCTTGCGGGAAAAGTAGTAAAGGGGATGAGCGTTCCGCTCACCTCCACGGATACCTGTTCGATTATCGCATACTAGTAAAGCATCAACAACTTACCAATCTAAACAGGGCAAACAACAACCTCAATGTTGGGTCTCGAGGTAGGGTTGGAGATGAACCAACTCGCAGCGGAAAATCAATGAAAACCAAGAGACAATTAAAACCATGAAACAACTAACAAAGAATGGATTAACAAGAGAAAAATTCAGCACTAGTTCTTACCAAAACAAGAACACCGGTTAACGAATGATTGGCTTGAGTCTCCAAGACGCCTACGTATCCATATGGGAATCAAAGCCACGTAGTTCTTCTCTTTGAGGACTCAAGAACACAAACATGGAGGTGGAAACTAGCCAAAACCGAAATGGCCATGGAAGAGGGAGAGAAAATGTGTTTCCTATTCTTGTCTTGTGTTTGTTATGTTGAAAAAAGATGACTTAAACATAACAAAACCCATACTTGTCCAACTAAAGGCATGGGACAAGTATGGTGTCAAGTAAGGTGTAAATAGGACAAAGTATGGCAAGACAAGATTGGGTTAGGTGGTGAATCACCAACACCTTAATCCTTGTCTTGCTTACTTAGTAGTAATTAATCAAGACTTGATTAATTAGTTCCATGGGCCTTGGTTGCATGGGCCTTTCATGGGCCTCTTGGAACATGGCCCGTGGCCATTTCTAACGAGGTCCCGTGATTCGCTCATCGCCTCCAAGCCTTCCATACCGGAAATGTCCAACATTATCCGACGCGATCAATCCCAAGACTCCAAGCCTTGTCTCGATCCGTAAAGTCCTATTCACGTACGGGCACATGACCCAAAACCCAGTTTTGGTCATGTCCCGAGACAACTCCCTTTTGTCCATTCTCCATAAATGTGTCAATGAGTTTCATCCTCCGGTGTGACCCTTAGGTTTATGCATGTCAATAGATCAACGTAAAATCCCATTTTACTTGATCCTATTTAAGTGGCAACTAACGAGACTTTAGTATTGCCTGACACTGCATAACGAATCAACCCTGTCGATTCTAACCTTTCCGTCGTCCCTGTCATTATCCTTTTATCTCCGATATCCTGATTGAGATAAGGCACAGAGCCGTCATCCTTATTATTCTCAATCACCGTTCCTTGATATGTGAGATGACTGAAGATATGATACCCAGTATCATGTGCATGGCCATGCTATTCTTCCAGTCATTCTCGATCAAGCGGCCGAGAACCGATATCTTTCCCATACCTTAGTATGAGGGATAAATCCCTTAGCCGTCTTTCGTGTCACTCATGTAGCCCGTCCCCAAGCCAATCCTGGCCGTTATGGAAGCCCTGTTACGGACAACGTTAGGCTCAGGTCAAACTCAGTTGTTGACTACATAGCGATCACAAAGACTCCTTGGTCTAAGGATACATGACAAGCTACAACACTGAATATGTTCATGACTTAATCTATGGCACATATTCAGGGCGGGTCGTCCAATATCATGTCCCACATGATATCTATGATCAGACTCCGGAATCCCATTCCAATCACTAACAGAACGTAAGCCATAAAGAGCCATCTTTCATACTAGTCGCTTCTAGTGAAGCTTTGTTGACTAGGGA
Source organism: Erodium maritimum (assembly GCA_963921825.1). Lineage (NCBI taxonomy): Eukaryota > Viridiplantae > Streptophyta > Magnoliopsida > Geraniales > Geraniaceae > Erodium > Erodium maritimum. The sequence continues at coordinate 96,759,608 of OY997588.1, read as the reverse complement.
CCCATCGAGTGTGATCTATCTCGATCTATGGTTCTATTCGCATGGTGGGCATAGATCAGAGCACACGTCGATATATTACTCCAACACATAAGTAATATAAAGCCGCTTTAATTTTATTGCTAACGATGATATGTACATTTGGACATTTAAGATTGAACTACGGGCACTAAGACTAACACTCAAAACCTGATAGCAAACCGTCACAACTGCTCACGATATCAATACCTCAAATACTCGCTCACGTAAGGGAAACCTTGAATGGGGATCATATTCTCAACTAAGCCAAACACTATTGCTCAACATATCAACACCCCAATTACCCGATCACGTATGGGAAACCTCAAAACGGGGATCATGTTCTCAACTAAGTAAATCACAATTGCTCACAACATCAATACCCCAACTACCCGATCACATAGGGGAAACCTCAAACAACCCACTCACGTGAGGGAAACCTCAAACCACCCATTCACGTGAGGGAAACCTCAAACAACCCGTTCACGTGAGGGAAACCTCAAACCACCCGTTCACGTGAGGGAAACCACAAACAACCTGCTCACGTGAGGGAACTCAAACCACCCGTTCACGTGAGGGAAACATCGAACAACCCGTTCACGTAGGGGAAACCTAGTTCGTACTGCGCCGCAGCGCATCAACCCTAAACCCTCTCCGTGGTGAGACCCTCACACAAAGGCGTTGTATCACCACCGTAGGTTATTGATGAGTCTCGAACCCGAGACCCCACCCTTTAACACAGAACTTACGACCTTTACAAACAAACACAATCGTGAACAAAGTCACGCAATATCAACAATATCAACACACACAATGCACGCAAGATCACAAAGGATCAACACACATACTGCACAACCACAAGCCTCAGCAGTTTACCGATCGCGCGCCGGAAGGTACGACACACCTCACGGGGACCACAGCCCTCGGCACTTTACCGATCGCGCATTGGAAGGTACGACACACCTCACGCGTCGGAAGGTACGACACACCTCACGGGGAAAACAGCCCTCGACACTTTAACGGTCGTGCAACGAAAGGTACGATACACCTCTCTGTTGGGTCTCGAGGTAGGGTTGGAGATGAACCAACTCGCAGCGGAAAATCAATGAAAACCAAGAGACAATTAGAACCATGAAACAACTAACAAAGAATGGATTAACAAGAAAAAAATTCAGCACTAGTCCTTACCAAAACAAGAACACCGGTTAACGAATGATTGGCTTGAGTCTCCAAGACGCCTACGTATCCACATGGGAATCAAAGCCACGTAGTTCTTCTCTTTGAGGACTCAAGAACACAAAAATGGAGGAGGAAACTAGCCAAACCCGAAATGGCCATGGAAGAGGGAGAGAAAATGTGTTTCCTATTCTTGTCTTTTGTTTGTTATGTTGAAAAAAGATGACTTAAACATAACAAAACCCATACTTGTCCAACTAAAGGCATGGGACAAGTATGGTGTCAAGTAAGGTGTAAATAGGACAAAGTATGGCAAGACAAGATTGGGTTAGGTGGTGAATCACCAACACCTTAATCCTTGTCTTGCTTACTTAGTACTAATTAATCAAGACTTGATTAATTAGTTCCATGGGCCTTGGTTGCATGGGCCTTTCATGGGCCTCTTGGAACATGGCCCATGGCCATTTCCAACGAGGTCCCGTGATTCGCTCATCGCCTCCAAGCCTTCCATACCGGAAATGTCCAACATTATCCGACGCGATCAATCCCAAGACTCCAAGCCTTGTCTCGATCCGTAAAGTCCTATTCACTTACGGGCACATGACCCAAAACCCAGTTTTGGTCATATCCCGAGACAACTCCCTTTTGGCCATTCTCCATATATGTGTCAATGAGTTTCATCCTCCGGTGTGACCCTTAGGTTTATGCATGTCAATAGATCAACGTAAAATCCCATTTTACTTGATCCTATTTAAGTGGCAACTAACGAGACTTTAGTATTGCCTGACACTGCATAGCGAATCGACCCTGTCGATTCTAACCTTTCCGTCGTCCCTGTCATTATCCTTTTATCTCCGATATCCTGATTGAGATAAGGCATAGAGCCGTCATCCTTATTATTCTCAATCACCGTTCCTTGATATGTGAGATGACTGAAGATATGATACCCAGTATCATGTGCATGGCCATGCTATTCTTCCAGTCACTCTCGATCAAGTGGCCGAGAACCGATATCTTTCCCATACCTTAGTATGAGGGATAAATCCCTTAGCCGTCTTTCGTGTCACTCATGTAGCCCGTCCCCAAGCCAATCCTGGCCGTTATGGAAGCCCTGTTACGGACAACGTTAGGCTCAGGTCAAACTCAGTTGTTGACTACATAGCGATCACAAAGACTCCTTGGTCTAAGGATACATGACAAGCTACAACACTGAATATGTTCATGACTTAATCTATGGCACATATTCAGGGCGGGTCGTCCAATATCATGTCCCACGTGATATCTATGATCAGACTCCGGTATCCCATTCCAATGACTAACAGAACGTAAGCCATAAAGAGCCATCTTTCATACTAGTCGCTTCTAGTGAAGCTTTGTTGACTAGGGACCCATCGAGTGTGATCTATCTCGATCTATGGTTCTATTCGCATGGTGGGCATAGATCAGAGCACACATCGATATATTACTCCAACACATAAGTAATATAAAGCCGCTTTAATTTTATTGCTAACGATGATATATACATTTGGACATTTAGGATTGAACTACGGGCACTAAGACTAACAATCTCCCACTTGCCCTAGTTCCAATCTAAACTCCAATATGTCCCCATCGACTTTACATGTCTAACATGTTCAGGCAGTGACACTGCCTTAGTCAAAGGGTTGGCTATGTTATCATCTATTGCAATAACGGTTATCTTCACTTCACCTCAGTTCAGTATTTATCTGATGAGGTGGATACGCCGCAGTACATGTTTGGATTTGTTATGCGATCTAGGCTTTTAGCTTGCGCAATGGCCCTTGTGTTGTCGCAAAATGGATTCACCGGACTGGATGGGTTTTTAATTACACCCAGCCCTGCCATGAATTTCCAAATCCACATAGCCTCCTTAGCTGCCTCTGCAGCATCCATGTACTTGGCCTCTGTCGTAGATTCGGCAATGGTATCTTGCTATACGCTTTCCCAGCTAAAGCTCTGCCATTCAGCGTAAACACATATCCTGATTGAGTTCTAAAGTCATCTGGATTTGTCTTGGAAAACTAGCGTCTACTCATCCTTCGACGACTAGTTCAGCATCATCTTTCCCCCGGGTTAGAATGATGTCTACTGGTACAACATAAGGCTTACGAGACGTCTGGTCTCATACATGTCATGGCATATATGATCGATCCTGCCCCCAGGCGCATAGGATTCTCATCATCCTTTTCAGCTCATCAGGTGTCTTAGGACACTGAGTCTTACTGAGATGAATGCCATGACTAGTGGGTAAGAGTCCTTTCTTTGAATCGAGCATTAAGAACCTACTCAATGCCTTGTTCACATAGGTTCCCTGACTTAAATCCAAGACCCTCTTGGTGCGATCTCTACATATCTTAATCCTTAAGATATGAGAAGCATCGCCTAAGTCCTTTATTGAAAAACACTTCCTCAACCAAGCTTTAGTCTCGTGCAAGGTTGGGATGTCGTTTTCAATGAGAACCAGAAAGGTAATATTGCTCCCACTAGCCTTCTTATAAACGCAAGATTCATCCTCGTTCTTGATTAAGCCAAATCCAATTACAGCTTCATCAAAACGAAGGATCCAACTCCGAGAAGTTCGTTTCAATCCATAAATGGATTTCAACAACTTATAAATCTTTCCTTTATTCTTCGGATCGTCAAAACCTTTGGGCCGAGACATACAAACGTACTCAGTCAAATTTCCATTTAGGAAAGCGGTTTTGACATCCACTTGCCATATCTCGTAATTATGATACGCAGTTATGTCAAGAAGAATTTGGATCGATTTTGACCATAGCCACTAAGGAGAAGGTTTCCTCATAGTCAATCCATTGGATTTGCCTATAACCTTTCGCCACCAGTTGAGCTTTGTAGGTCAGAGGGTTGCCGTCCATGTCCATCTTCACCTTGAAGATCCATTTGCACCCTATGGTCCTCACACCATTGATGGGATCAACCGGTTCCCAGAATCGGTTGTCTGACATGGATTGCATTTCCTCCCTCATGGCTCCCAGCCATAACTCGGAGTTGGGCCCATCCACGACTTCCTGAAAGGTGGCTGGATCATCGTGATCCACCATGACTTCATTGTCACCTCCGGATACCATATCTTGGAGGTGGAAGATTGATCCTTTCAAATCGCCTTGGACCTTCCGGAATTGTAACAGGAATTGGTTCTTACTCTACGACAATCTCTGGCTCCTTTCTACTGGGTTGCCAATTGGTTTAGACAGATCTGTACCATCCTGAATTTCTTCGAGATGCACAGTCCTCCCAATGACGTCTTTGGAAACAAAACTTCTTTTCCATAAAGACCCCACCCCAAGCGACGAACACCATGTTCTCACTGGGATTGTAGAAATAGTATCCCCTTGTTGCTTTGGGATACCACACGAAGGTGCATATCTCAGATCTTGGTTCGAGCTTAGTCGAAACCAAATGTTTCACATAAGCCTCGCAACCACAAATCTTTAGGAAGGACAAAGCGGACATCATCCCGTACCATTTTTAAAATGGTGTCCCTTCCACACCATTCGTCGAAGCCCGATTCACTATGAATGCGGTCGTCTCTAGAGCAAAACCCCTAAAAGAGATTGGGAGATCAGTCCAACTAATCATGGAACAGACCATTGTCTAACAATGTCCGATTTCTCCGTTTGGCTACACCTTTCAACTACAGTGACCTAGGAGGAGTCCATTCCAAAAGGATCCCATTCTCTTTTAGATGATCTAATAACTCTGTGGTCAAGTATTTTCCACCTCGATCCAATCAAAGTGCCTTAATACCTTTGTCGAGCTGGTTTTCTACTATAGTCTTAAACTCTTTGAATTTATCAAAAGCTTCAGACTTATGTCTCACCGAAGAGACATAACCATATTTACTGTAATCATCAGTAAATGTGATAAAGTAGTTAAAACCCCTCCTGACAAGTGAACTTATTGGTCTACACACATTCGAGTGTATCAGCCCCAATAATTCACCCGCCCTTTCATCGCGATCGATAAAGGGCACTTTAGTCATTTTGCCCATCAAACAAACCTTGCACCTATCGATCGAATGGAATTCGAATGAACCTGAAAGCCCGCACTTCTGAAGTGCTGATAGGCGCTTCTTGTTTATGCGACCCAAATGACAGTACCATAACAGAGTTAGGTTTAAATCGTTGGATTTAGACCTCTTGGTATTAACGGAATATATAGAACTTGAGGCATTGTTACCCATATCTAATATGTACAATCCTCCAACCATGTCAGTACTGGTATAAAACATATCATTGCATAGAACATTGAAAACTCCATTTCCAATATTAACATTATATCCTTCCTTGTCAAACACGGATACAGATATAATATTCCTACTAAAAGTAGGTATGCAATATACATTATACAATACTAAGACAAGGCCTCTTGGCAAAGCAAGACTCATGGATCCTACAGCAGTTGCCACAACTCTGAGGTCCATTTCGTGCTTTCCAAATCTCTCCTACTTTCAGCCACCATATATTAGTGCATGTGTGAGATTCAGTCATGGTATCTAATACCCATGAATCTTTGGAAGTAGAGAGATGTAGCTGTTAGTCTTAGTGCCCGTAGTTCAATCCTAAATGTCCAAATGTATATATCATCGTTAGCAATAAAATTAAAGCGGCTTTATATTACTTATGTGTTGGAGTAATATATCGATGTGTGCTCTGATCTATGCCCACCATGCGAATAGAACCATAGATCGAGATAGATCACACTCGATGGGTCCCTAGTCAACAAAGCTTCACTAGAAGCGACTAGTATGAAAGATGGCTCTTTATGGCTTACGTTCTGTTAGTCATTGGAATGGGATTCCGGAGTCTGATCATAGATATCATGTGGGACATGATATTGGACGACCCGCCCTGAATATGTGCCATAGATTAAGTCATGAACATATTCAGTGTTGTAGCTTGTCATGTATCCTTAGACCAAGGAGTCTTTGTGATCGCTATGTAGTCAACAACTGAGTTTGACCTGAGCCTAACGTTGTCCGTAACAGGGCTTCCATAACGGCCAGGATTGGCTTGGGGACGGGCTACATGAGTGACACGAAAGACGGCTAAGGGATTTATCCCTCATACTAAGGTATGGGAAAGATATCGGTTCTCGGCCACTTGATCGAGAGTGACTGGAAGAATAGCATGGCCATGCACATGATACTGGGTATCATATCTTCAGTCATCTCACATATCAAGGAACGGTGATTGAGAATAATAAGGATGACGGCTCTATGCCTTATCTCAATCAGGATATCGGAGATAAAAGGATAATGACAGGGACGACGGAAAGGTTAGAATCGACAGGGTCGATTCGTTATGTAATGTCGGGCAATACTAAAGTCTCGTTAGTTGCCACTTAAATAGGATCAAGTAAAATGGGATTTTATGTTGATCTATTGACATGCATAAACCTAAGGGTCACACCGGAGGATGAAACTCATTGACACATTTATGGAGAATGGCCAAAAGGGAGTTGTCTCGGGACATGACCAAAACTGGGTTTTGGGTCATGTGCCCGTAAGTGAATAGGACTTTACGGATCGAGACAAGGCTTGGAGTCTTGGGATTGATCGCGTCGGATAATGTTGGACATTTCCGGTATGGAAGGCTTGGAGGCGATGAGCGAATCACGGGACCTCGTTGGAAATGGCCACGGGCCATGTTCCAAGAGGCCCATGAAAGGCCCATGCAACCAAGGCCCATGGAACTAATTAATCAAGTCTTGATTAATTAGTACTAAGTAAGCAAGACAAGGATTAAGGTGTTGGTGATTCACCACCTAACCCAATCTTGTCTTGCCATACTTTGTCCTATTTACACCTTACTTGACACCATACTTGTCCCATGCCTTTAGTTGGACAAGTATGGGTTTTGTTATGTTTAAGTCATCTTTTTTCAACATAACAAACACAAGACAAGAATAGGAAACACATTTTCTCTCCCTCTTCCATGGCCATTTCGGGTTTGGCTAGTTTCCTCCTCCATTTTTGTGTTCTTGAGTCCTCAAAGAGAAGAACTACGTGGCTTTGATTCCCATGTGGATACGTAGGCGTCTTGGAGACTCAAGCCAATCATTCGTTAACCGGTGTTCTTGTTTTGGTAAGAACTAGTGCTGAATTTTTCTCTTGTTAATCCATTCTTTGTTAGTTGTTTCATGGTTTTAATTGTCTCTTGGTTTTCATTGATTTTCCGCTGCGAGTTGGTTCATCTCCAACCCTACCTCGAGACCCAACAGTGGTATCAGAGCCGTGCTACCTTCGGGATTCACAAGACGGTGTTCAAAGTTTCGGTTTTGCTTGAAAGTTTCGTTTTTGGCATGTTGTTTTGCTAAATTGTTTGATAACATGTTTTAAATTATTGTTTATGGATTTAATGCATGTAAAATGAATTTTTGAAAATTATTTCAAATCTGGAAATTTTGAAAAAAATTTGATTTTTCTGGTCTCGGGAGCGGGACTCTCGGGGAGCCGAAACCGGGACCGAACGGGGCTCCGTTGGACGGAGCTAGGCCAAGCATGACCATTGGATGGTTGATATGCCAAGGCTAAACCGTTTTGTTAGTTATGACGAGTTTGGAACCGTCATGACGAACTCGAAGATCAAATGTTCAAAAGTTTCATTTTTGAACGGTTTCGATAAACCGAGCATCAAAAATTTTCGAAACTTGGCTATTAATTAAAACCGGAAAATCACATGATGTTTGATAACATTCTTGTTTGATAACACGATGTGTGATGTGATGTTGGCATGGTGCACATAATAGCCCCGAGCTCAATTTAATTATTTATCGCTTTTCACGGCCTGCGAGCCGTTAGAGTTAGCGTGTAATTATTCTTTCAATGTGTGGTCGTCGAACCACTTGTTTGTAATATTTATTTATTCCCGACCTGCGAGTCGTGTATTAAATTGTAATATTTTACTCAAGACGAAGAAAGGGTGAAAAGGTCATTTGGTGGCTTTTCGGGTGTTGGCATCGGCTTGGAGTCGATGGAGCTCAAGAAGCTAGTGGGAGTTAGTTTAGGGGGCTATTATGTGCATATTTATCGCTTTATGCTTGGTTTAGTTTATGCATGATTAATTCTATGTGTTTTAGAATTGCATGCTTAACTTTATTTACCGAGCATATCACCTCACATGCAAAGATAAAATTGGAATTTTAATCCTTGTGTGTGAACCCTTAGAACCGTCATTGCATTGGATGTAGTTGACGGGTTCAAAGGAAGAATTACATTGGATGTAATTTGAGGCATCATTGCATTTGGAATGTAGTTGATGTGCTCATCGCATCTAGGATGTGCCAAATTTTTGAACACAACTGGACAAGTAAAAGCGGGTCATGTCCGATACCTCCCAATCATCAACACCTTACTACCTCCCCGTCCTATGGGTGTCGTGCGCATTAGCGGAGCATCCATGGGGAAGCGGGGTAGTAGGTTTGGACGACATATGTGGGTGTCGTGCGCATTAGCGGAGCACCTACTTAGTGACGAGCCATAGTTGAAAATTGGTGGACCCGACTACGATTCTCAGCCTGAGGTTGAGCTAGGGTAACAGATAGGGTAAGTCGTGTACATAAGTACATACCCTAGCCAGGAGTCACATTGGATGTGATTGGATGGAGTCCTACCTACATAGCTCGATTAAGTGGTGAGCATTAGTTCAGCTTAATCGAGTGAATCAAGGATCTTGGTTTCAGATTCTAAAGGTTTAGAATCGATTGTTGGTGTTTAAGCTTGATCTTCATAAAATTTATTCAGTTTACTGATTGAATTTTATCTGTTGTAGATCAAATGGCAAATTCAGCGAACATTAATAGTTTGTCATTAAAAACCATTCTTGACAGGGTCAAGCTAAATGGGACAAACTATTTGGACTGGTACAGAATTTTGAGGATAGTCCTCAAGTCTGAACGCAAAGAATATGTCCTTGACAAGGCTGTCTCTAAGACCATATCAGAGTTACATGAAGTGTCATCAGCTGCTGAGAAGAATATCTCAGGGATCTGGGATCCAAGGATATTCTGATGGTCAACAAGGGAATTGGAAGTGGCAAGGGCTGGGCCCATGCGCACTTGGCAGGAAAGATGAGACACCTGAGAATGTCTGCTTCTACTGCCAACAGCCTGGTCATTGGAACCGGGATTACAGGAAGTTCACGGCTGATCTGAAGAAGGGCAGTGGGACTGCGCCTTCATCAAATAGCCTGGATGGTCTGAAGAAGGGCAGTAGGACTGCGCCTTCATCAGGAAACCTGGATGATCTAAGGAAGGGCGGTGGGACCGTGCCTTCATCCGGTATTAACTCTATAGAGCTACATCTCTCTACTTCCAAAGATTCACGGGTATTAGATACCAGGACTGAATCTCACACATGCACTAACATATAGTGGTTGAAAGTAGGAGAGGTTTGGAAAGCACGAAGTGGACCTCAGAGTTGTGGCAACTGCTGTAGGATCCATGAGTCTTGCTTTGCCAAGTGGCCTTGTCTTAGTATTGTATAATGTATATTGCATACCTACTTTTAGTAGGAATATTATATTTGTATCCGTGTTTGACAAGGAAGGATATAATGTTAATATTGGAAATGGAGTTTTCAATGTTCTATGCAATGATATGTTTTATACCAGTACTGACTTGGTTGGAGGATTGTACATATTAGATATGGGTAACAATGCCTCAAGTTCTATATATTACGTTAATACCAAGAGGTCTAAATCCAACGATTTAAACCTAACTCTGGTATGGCACTGTCATTTGGGCCGCATAAACAAGAAGCGCCTATCAGCACTTCAGAAGTGCGGGCTTTCATGTTCATTCGAATTCCATTCGATCGATAGGTGCAAGGTTTGTTTGATGGACAAAATGACTAAAGTGCCCTTTATCGATCGCGATGAAAGGGCGGGTGAATTATTGGGGCTGATACACTCAAATGTGTGTAGACCAATAAGTTCACTTGCCAGGAGGGGTTTTAGCTACTTTATCACATTTACTGATGATTACAGTAAATATGGTTATGTCTATTCGGTGAGACATAAGTCTGAAGCTTTTGATAAATTCAAAGAGTTTAAGACTATAGTAGAAAACCAGCTCGACAAAGGTATTAAGGCACTTCGATTGGATCGAGGTGGAAAATACTTGACCACAGAGTTATTAGATCATCTAAAAGAGAATGGGATCCTTTTGGAATGGACTCCTCCTAGGTCACTGTAGTTGAAAGGTGTAGCCAAACGGAGAAATCGGACATTGTTAGACAATGGTCTGTTCCATGATTAGTTGGACTGATCTCCCAATCTCTTTTAGGGGTTTTGCTCTAGAGATGACCGCATTCATAGTGAATCGGGCTTCGACGAATGGTGTGGAAGGGACACCATTTTAAAAATGGTACGGGATGATGCCCGCTTTGTCCTTCCTAAAGATTTGTGGTTGCGAGGCTTATGTGAAACATTTGGTTTCGACTAAGCTCGAACCAAGATCTGAGATATGCACCTTCGTGTGGTATCCCAAAGCAACAAGGGGATACTATTTCTACAATCCCAGTGAGAACATGGTGTTCGTCGCTTGGGGTGGGGTCTTTATGGAAAAGAAGTTTTTTTTCCAAAGACGTCATTGGGAGGACTGTGCATCTCGAAGAAATTCAGGATGGTACATATCTGTCTAAACCAATTGGCAACCCAGTAGAAAGGAGCCAGAGATTGTCGTAGAGTAAGAACCAATTCCTGTTACAATTCCGGAAGGTCCAAGGCGATTTGAAAGGATCAATCTTCCACCTCCAAGATATGGTATCCGGAGGTGACAATGAAGTCATGGTGGATCACGATGATCCAGCCACCTTTCAGGAAGTCGTGGATGGGCCCAACTCCGAGTTATGGCTGGGAGCCATGAGGGAGGAAATGCAATCCATGTCGGACAACCGAGTCTGGGAACCGGTTGATCCCATCAATGGTGTGAGGACCATCGGATGCAAATGGATCTTCAAGGTGAAGATGGACATGGATGGCAACCCTCTGACCTACAAAGCTCAACTGGTGGCGAAAGGTTATAGGCATGGATTGACTATGAGGAAACCTTCTCCTTAGTGGCTATGGTCAAAATCGATCCAAATTCTTCTTGACATAACTGCGTATCATAATTACGAGATATGGCAAGTGGATGTCAAAACCGCTTTCCTAAATGGAAATTTGACTGAGTACGTTTATATGTCTCGGCCCAAAGGTTTTGACGATCCGAAGAATAAAGGAAAGATTTATAAGTTGTTGAAATCCATTTATGGATTGAAACGAACTTCTCGGAGTTGGATCCTTCGTTTTGATGAAGCTGTAATTGGATTTGGCTTAATCAAGAACGAGGATGAATCTTGCGTTTATAAGAAGGCTAGTGGGAGCAATATTACCTTTCTGGTTCTCATTGAAAACGACATCCCAACCTTGCACGAGACTAAAGCTTGGTTGAGGAAGTGTTTTTCAATAAAGGACTTAGGTGATGCTTCTCATATCTTAAGGATTAAGATATGTAGAGATCGCACCAAGAGGGTCTTGGATTTAAGTCAGGGAACCTATGTGAACAAGGCATTGAGTAGGTTCTTAATGCTCGATTCAAAGAAAGGACTCTTACCCACTAGTCATGGCATTCATCTCAGCAAGACTTAGTGTCCTAAGACACATGATGAGCTGAAAAGGATGATGAAATGCGCCTGGGGGCAGGATCGATCATATATGCCATGACATGTATGAGACCAGACGTCTCGTAAGCCTTATGTTGTACCAGTAGACATCATTCTAACCCGGGGGAAAGATGATGCTGAACTAGTCGTCGAAGGATGAGTAGACGCTAGTTTTCCAAGACAAATCCAGATGACTTTAGAAGTCAATCAGGATATGTGTTTACGCTGAATGGCAGAGCTTTAGCTGGGAAAGCGTAAAGCAAGATACCATTGCCGAATCTACGACAGAGGCCAAGTACATGGATGCTGCAGAGGCAGCTAAGGAGGCTATGTGGATTTGGAAATTCATGGCAGGGCTGGGTGTAATTAAAAACCCATCCAGTCCGGTGAATCCATTTTGCGACAACACAAGGGCCATTGCGCAAGCTAAAAGCCTAGATCGCATAACAAATCCAAACATGTACTGCGGCGTATCCACCTCATCAGATAAATACTGAACTGAGGTGAAGTGAAGATAACCGATATTGCAATAGATGATAACATAGCCAACCCTTTGACTAAGGCAGTGTCACTGCCTGAACATGTTAGACATGTAAAGTCGATGGGGACATATTGGAGTTTAGATTGGAACTAGGGCAAGTGGGAGATTGTTAGTCTTAGTGCCCGTAGTTCAATCCTAAATGTCCAAATGTATATATCATCGTTAGCAATAAAATTAAAGCGGCTTTATATTACTTATGTGTTGGAGTAATATATCGATGTGTGCTCTGATCTATGCCCACCATGCGAATAGAACCATAGATCGAGATAGATCACACTCGATGGGTCCCTAGTCAACAAAGCTTCACTAGAAGCGACTAGTATGAAAGATGGCTCTTTATGGCTTACGTTCTGTTAGTCATTGGAATGGGATTCCGGAGTCTGATCATAGATATCATGTGGGACATGATATTGGACGACCCGCCCTGAATATGTGCCATAGATTAAGTCATGAACATATTCAGTGTTGTAGCTTGTCATGTATCCTTAGACCAAGGAGTCTTTGTGATCGCTATGTAGTCAACAACTGAGTTTGACCTGAGCCTAACGTTGTCCGTAACAGGGCTTCCATAACGGCCAGGATTGGCTTGGGGACGGGCTACATGAGTGACACGAAAGACGGCTAAGGGATTTATCCCTCATACTAAGGTATGGGAAAGATATCGGTTCTCGGCCACTTGATCGAGAGTGACTGGAAGAATAGCATGGCCATGCACATGATACTGGGTATCATATCTTCAGTCATCTCACATATCAAGGAACGGTGATTGAGAATAATAAGGATGACGGCTCTATGCCTTATCTCAATCAGGATATCGGAGATAAAAGGATAATGACAGGGACGACGGAAAGGTTAGAATCGACAGGGTCGATTCGTTATGTAATGTCGGGCAATACTAAAGTCTCGTTAGTTGCCACTTAAATAGGATCAAGTAAAATGGGATTTTATGTTGATCTATTGACATGCATAAACCTAAGGGTCACACCGGAGGATGAAACTCATTGACACATTTATGGAGAATGGCCAAAAGGGAGTTGTCTCGGGACATGACCAAAACTGGGTTTTGGGTCATGTGCCCGTAAGTGAATAGGACTTTACGGATCGAGACAAGGCTTGGAGTCTTGGGATTGATCGCGTCGGATAATGTTGGACATTTCCGGTATGGAAGGCTTGGAGGCGATGAGCGAATCACGGGACCTCGTTGGAAATGGCCACGGGCCATGTTCCAAGAGGCCCATGAAAGGCCCATGCAACCAAGGCCCATGGAACTAATTAATCAAGTCTTGATTAATTAGTACTAAGTAAGCAAGACAAGGATTAAGGTGTTGGTGATTCACCACCTAACCCAATCTTGTCTTGCCATACTTTGTCCTATTTACACCTTACTTGACACCATACTTGTCCCATGCCTTTAGTTGGACAAGTATGGGTTTTGTTATGTTTAAGTCATCTTTTTTCAACATAACAAACACAAGACAAGAATAGGAAACACATTTTCTCTCCCTCTTCCATGGCCATTTCGGGTTTGGCTAGTTTCCTCCTCCATTTTTGTGTTCTTGAGTCCTCAAAGAGAAGAACTACGTGGCTTTGATTCCCATGTGGATACGTAGGCGTCTTGGAGACTCAAGCCAATCATTCGTTAACCGGTGTTCTTGTTTTGGTAAGAACTAGTGCTGAATTTTTCTCTTGTTAATCCATTCTTTGTTAGTTGTTTCATGGTTTTAATTGTCTCTTGGTTTTCATTGATTTTCCGCTGCGAGTTGGTTCATCTCCAACCCTACCTCGAGACCCAACAGTAGCTCTATAGAGTTAATACCGAATGAAGGCACGATCCCACCGCCCTTCCTTAGATCATCCAGGTTTCCTGATGAAGGCGCAGTCCTACTGCCCTTCTTCAGATCATCCAGGCTATTTGATAAAGGCGCAGTCCCACTGCCCTTCTTCAGATCAGCCGTGAACTTCCTGTAATCCCGGTTCCAATGACCAGGCTGTTGGCAGTAGAAGCAGACATTCTCAGGTGTCTCATCTTTCCTGCCAAGTGCGCATGGGCCCAGCCCTTGCCACTTCCAATTCCCTTGTTGACCATCAGAATATCCTTGGATCCCAGATCCCTGAGATATTCTTCTCAGCAGCTGATGACACTTCATGTAACTCTGATATGGTCTTAGAGACAGCCTTGTCAAGGACATATTATTTGCGTTCAGACTTGAGGACTATCCTCAAAATTCTGTACCAGTCCAAATAGTTTGTCCCATTTAGCTTGACCCTGTCAAGAATGGTTTTTAATGACAAACTATTAATGTTCGCTGAATTTGCCATTTGATCTACAACAGATAAAATTCAATCAGTAAACTGAATAAATTTTATGAAGATCAAGCTTAAACACCAACAATCAATTCTAAACCTTTAGAATCTGAAACCAAGATCCTTGATTCACTCGATTAAGCTGAACTAATGCTCACCACTTAATCGAGCTATGTAGGTAGGACTCCATCCAATCACATCCAATGTGACTCTTGGCTAGGGTATGTACTTATGTACACGACTTACCCTATCTGTTACCCTAGCTCAACCTCAGGCCGAGAATCGTAGTCGGGTCCACCAATTTTCAACTATGGCTCGTCACTATGTAGGTGCTCCGCTAATGCGCACGACACCCACATATGTCGTCCAAACCTACTACCCCGCTTCCCCATGGATGCTCCGCTAATGCGCACGACACCCATAGGACGGGGAGGTAGTAAGGTGTTGATGATTGGGAGGTATCGGACATGACCCGCTTTTACTTGTCCAGTTGTGTTCAAAACTTTGGCACATCCTAGATGCGATGAGCACATCAACTACATTCCAAATGCAATGATGCCTCAAATTACATCCAATGTAATTCTTCCTTTGAACCCTTCAACTACATCCAATGCAATGACGGTTCTAAGGGTTCACACACAAGGATTAAAATTCCAATTTTATCTTTGCATGTGAGGTGATATGCTCGGTAAATAAAGTTAAGCATGCAATTCTAAAACACATAGAATTAATCATGCATAAACTAAACCAAGCATAAAGCGATAAATGTGCACATAATAGCCCCCTAAACTAACTCCCACTAGCTTCTTGAGCTCCACCGACTCCAAGCCGATGCCAACACCCGAAAAGCCACCAAATGACCTTTTCGCCCTTTCTTCGTCTTGAGTAAAATATTACAATTTAATACACGACTCGCAGGTCGGGAATAAATAAATATTACAAACAAGTGGTTCGACGACCACACCTTGAAAGAATAATTACACGCTAACTCTAACGGCTCGCAGGCCGTGAAAAGCGATAAATAATTAAATCGAGCTCGGGGCTATTATGTACACCATGCCAACATCACATCACACATCGTGTTATCAAACAAGCATGTTATCAAACATCATGTGATTTTCCGGTTTTAATTAATAGCCAAGTTTCGAAATTTTTTGATGCTCGGTTTATCGAAACCGTTCAAAAATGAAACTTTTGAACATTTGATCTTCGAGTTCATCATGACGGTTCCAAACTCGTCATAACTAACAAAACGGTTTAGCCTTGGCATATCAACCATCCAATGGTCATGCTTGGCCTAGCTCCGTCCAACGGAGCCCCGTTCGGTCCCGGTTTCGGCTCCCCGAGAGTCCCGCTCCCGAGACCCGAAAAATCAAATTTTTTTTCAAAATTTCCAGATTTGAAATAATTTTCAAAAAATCATTTTACATGTATTAAATCCATAAACAATAATTTAAAACATGTTATCAAACAATTTAGCAAAACAACATGCCAAAAACGAAACTTTCAAGCAAAACCGAAACTTTGAACACCGTCTTGTGAATCCCGAAGGTAGCACGGCTCTGATACCACTGTTGGGTCTCGAGGTAGGGTTGGAGATGAACCAACTCGCAGCGGAAAATCAATGAAAACCAAGAGACAATTAGAACCATGAAACAACTAACAAAGAATGGATTAACAAGAAAAAAATTCAGCACTAGTCCTTACCAAAACAAGAACACCGGTTAACGAATGATTGGCTTGAGTCTCCAAGACGCCTACGTATCCACATGGGAATCAAAGCCACGTAGTTCTTCTCTTTGAGGACTCAAGAACACAAAAATGGAGGAGGAAACTAGCCAAACCCGAAATGGCCATGGAAGAGGGAGAGAAAATGTGTTTCCTATTCTTGTCTTTTGTTTGTTATGTTGAAAAAAGATGACTTAAACATAACAAAACCCATACTTGTCCAACTAAAGGCATGGGACAAGTATGGTGTCAAGTAAGGTGTAAATAGGACAAAGTATGGCAAGACAAGATTGGGTTAGGTGGTGAATCACCAACACCTTAATCCTTGTCTTGCTTACTTAGTACTAATTAATCAAGACTTGATTAATTAGTTCCATGGGCCTTGGTTGCATGGGCCTTTCATGGGCCTCTTGGAACATGGCCCATGGCCATTTCCAACGAGGTCCCGTGATTCGCTCATCGCCTCCAAGCCTTCCATACCGGAAATGTCCAACATTATCCGACGCGATCAATCCCAAGACTCCAAGCCTTGTCTCGATCCGTAAAGTCCTATTCACTTACGGGCACATGACCCAAAACCCAGTTTTGGTCATATCCCGAGACAACTCCCTTTTGGCCATTCTCCATATATGTGTCAATGAGTTTCATCCTCCGGTGTGACCCTTAGGTTTATGCATGTCAATAGATCAACGTAAAATCCCATTTTACTTGATCCTATTTAAGTGGCAACTAACGAGACTTTAGTATTGCCTGACACTGCATAGCGAATCGACCCTGTCGATTCTAACCTTTCCGTCGTCCCTGTCATTATCCTTTTATCTCCGATATCCTGATTGAGATAAGGCATAGAGCCGTCATCCTTATTATTCTCAATCACCGTTCCTTGATATGTGAGATGACTGAAGATATGATACCCAGTATCATGTGCATGGCCATGCTATTCTTCCAGTCACTCTCGATCAAGTGGCCGAGAACCGATATCTTTCCCATACCTTAGTATGAGGGATAAATCCCTTAGCCGTCTTTCGTGTCACTCATGTAGCCCGTCCCCAAGCCAATCCTGGCCGTTATGGAAGCCCTGTTACGGACAACGTTAGGCTCAGGTCAAACTCAGTTGTTGACTACATAGCGATCACAAAGACTCCTTGGTCTAAGGATACATGACAAGCTACAACACTGAATATGTTCATGACTTAATCTATGGCACATATTCAGGGCGGGTCGTCCAATATCATGTCCCACGTGATATCTATGATCAGACTCCGGTATCCCATTCCAATGACTAACAGAACGTAAGCCATAAAGAGCCATCTTTCATACTAGTCGCTTCTAGTGAAGCTTTGTTGACTAGGGACCCATCGAGTGTGATCTATCTCGATCTATGGTTCTATTCGCATGGTGGGCATAGATCAGAGCACACATCGATATATTACTCCAACACATAAGTAATATAAAGCCGCTTTAATTTTATTGCTAACGATGATATATACATTTGGACATTTAGGATTGAACTACGGGCACTAAGACTAACACTCTCGGGCACAGCTCATCCAGGTATCACCAGAACAATCACAATCACAACCAAATATCACACAATACTCTGCAAATAGCAAAATTAACATCACGACTAACTACCACTCAGCAGGTCAGTCAACAACAAGCGGGTTCAATACCCCACATGCACACATGGCCACACACAAACACAATCAGTTCACTCAACCTACGGGCACAACCAGGTGCCCACATGTGATTCCTATCGCACGGTAAGTTTACTTAACCTACAGCACCACCAAGTGCTACATGCATTTCTATTGTTCAATACGTTCACTTATCCTACGACACCACCAAGTGTCACATGCATTTCTATTGTTCGATGAGTTCACTTATCCTACGACACCACCAAGTGTCACATGCATTTCTATTGTTCGATAAGTTCACTTATCCTACGACACCACCAAGTGTCACATGCATTTATACTAATAACTTTCCCTAGTCAAGGCCGATATCCGACTACTTTTCCCTACCTCGTAAAGGGTTCCAAGTCTGATGCTCACGCTCTGGCAATGTTCACGATCACCCCCTTAGCCTCCTCTTTCCAAGGTCGGTGGCACGATCTAACATGATCAAAATAACACACTTTTTAAATATGCAGGCAAAACCGAATTTAATGCCCAAAAACAGCCCCGGTAATTTCGATCGCTCCCACACTTCCCAATTACTCGACAGTGTCAACAAATGGCCCGGAAAGGCCCGATTCGCCCGGCTCGGCGAATCTGCCCGGGATCAGAAAAAACCCTTTCGGGGCTCCGAAAATTCCCATTTTTGTTTCTACGATCCTAAAATAATTCACGTGTTCCAACGCAATCGACGGAATCAATTTCTGATACCCGAGCGATTTAATTCCGCGTTTAAAGTTTCTAACCCAAATTTCCGAATTCTCACAAATTAATTCCATAATTCGTTCCGGGTGTGAATTATCAACTCGGGGATCATCCAAGACCACCCAAACACGAAAAACCCTAGGCCCGGCTGTAATAACCACTCCCGGTCAACGCCAGTCAAACCTGCGAAAAACAGGAAAATTTAAAATTTTTGGACAGACACTTAAATGAATCCAAATTTGACCCCGAGGGTCATACCGGACGTAAGTTGACCTCGATATCGACCAAAGTGAGTTCCGGGGGACTCAGGGCAACTTTCTGACCAATTTGGGAAATGTTGACTTTTCGCTGAAAAGTCAACCGAGCGACGTTTTGGTCTATTCGAGGACCGTTTTGGATCCAAAAAGCTTAGCCGTCGTCGCAGCGGTCTTAGTTGAGCCATTTCCTTTTAGCCCGTGAAGTTTCGTAATTTCTTGGAAAAAGTGCCCGTTCGGGGCCCGAAACGTCCGAATTTCGCAAATATGATTGGAAAATATCTAGAAGATAATTTACATAAAAGGTGTGGGACCCACTTGACACTTGTCAAATAAGTGGTGGTGTTAGGTTTATTGGACAAAACAAGACAAGACTATTGATGGTTAGTTTTGCAATTTAAGTATTATATTTGATTTTTAAAACAAAACAAAAGGATGCCAAATGAGATGTCTCGGCAAAGTTAGATGAAAATGAGAGTTTTAGAGAGAGAAAGTGGAGAGAGGAAAGAGAAGGAGAAAAGGGAGAAAAAGAGAAGAAAGTTTGGGGGTTTTGTCATTTCTCGATCATCCGACCGGTGGATCGTCTCAACGATAGAAGAATCGAGTTCACACCGCCATTCTCTACGGTGAGCACCTAACCGATTTTCGTTTTTTTAAGTTCGAATTTTAGGGTTTGAGTTTAAACGATTCAAATATGGTTGGTTTTTGGTTAGAATTGTTTTAAAGATACATGGTTGAGGTTTGGGGTTCGTTAGGAACGTTTTTGGGCAAAAAGGGAATTTTTTTCCATTGTGGCCGTGTGGGGCCCACATGCCCGGGCATCGGGTTTTCGTGTTCGGGTGCTTTAGGACGTTCTCCAAGTCTTTAATCCACACCCGGATCGAAATTTGGAATTAAATTGTGAAAGTTGGAATTTCGGGTTTAGAAACTTTAAACGCGAATTATTTGACTCGGAAGTCGGAATTCGATTCCGTCGAGTGCCTAGGAACCCTTGAATTATTCTAAGACCTTAGAAACGAAAACGGGAATTTTTGGAGCCCCGGAAGGGCATTTCCAAAACCCGGGCAGATTCGCCATGTCGGGCGAATCGGGCCTTTACGGGTCCAATATCGACAATGTCGAGTAATTGGGGAGTTTGGGAGTGATCGACATTGTCGGGGTTACTTTTGGACGTCAAGTTTATTAAAATTCAGCTTATGCCTGCAAGCTTGAAAGCGATTAAAATTGTGTTCTTATTAGATCGTGCTGCAGACCGAGGGAAAGGAAAGCTAGGCGAGTGACTGAGATCACGCCGGAGCTTGTTGGTTAGCTTTTAGAGAACACGCACGAGGTAGGGAAAAGTAGCCAGATCTCGGCCCTGACAAGGGAAAGTTAACAGTAGAATTGCATGTGACACCGGGGTGTCGTGGGTTAAGTAAGTTATCGAATATTAGAAAGGCATGATACGGGAACGTAGTGAATATTGGGAAATGCATGTGACACTTCGTAGTGTCGTAGGAGCAGATAACTTAGCGTTATTAGAATTACTGGAGGCATATGACCATGCCCGGAGGTTGATTGCGAACTTATTGAGATTAGGAGTACTGGAGGCATATGACCATGCCCGGAGGTTGATTGTGAAACTGTTGATATTAGGACTGTTGGAGGCATTGGTTATGCCGGAGGTTGATTGTGTATTTTGTGTCTTTGGTGGCCTTGAGAGCCCGTGTATTATTGTTGAGTTTTTGGTGGCCATGAGTGCCCGTGGGGTTGTTGAACCCGTGTCTTTACCTTTGGTGTTTTGGGTGGCCATGAGTGCCCGTGGGGTTGTTGAACTCGTGTCTTTACCTTTGGTGCTTTGGGTGGCCATGAGTGCCCGTGGGGTTGTTGAACCCGTGTCTTTATGGGCGGTGTGTCTTGGGAGGTCGTGAGTGCCTGTAGGGTTGTTGAGCCCGTGAGTTACTGTTTGTGTTTCATGGGAGGCCGTGAGTGCCTGTGGGGTTGTTGAGCCCGTGAGTGACTGTTGGTAGTTTTGAGAGGCCGTGAGTGCCTGTGGGGTTGTTGAGCCCGTAAATTACTGTTGGTGGTTTGAGTGGCCGTGAGTGCCCGTGGGGTTGTTGAGCCCGTGAGTTACTGTTGGTGGATCTTGTGAGGCCGTGAGTGGCTGTGGGGCTGTTGAGTTCGTGTTTTACTGTTGGTGTATCTTGGGAGGCCGTGAGTGCCTGTGGGGCTGTTGAGTCCGTGTTTTACTGTTCGTGTCTTGGGTGGTCATGAGTGCTTGTGAGTGTTGAACCTGCGTTGTTACTGGTTGTTTAACTTGCTTGTGATTGTGGTTACTTGAGGTTGGGGGCCCGCTTCATGAAACGGGGGTCCACGAGCACACGCGTCTGCATGTCCAGACGGGGTAGGGGGCCCTCCCCTCAATAAAGGGGTCCTGGCCGCGCGTGTGTGGTTTGGGTTTGTGAGCATTCTTTGGCTGGCTTACGAGTTAGAGTCTCGGTAAGTTGCGAGCATTCGTCGGCTGGCCTGACCGAGTTAGAGTATAGGGAGGTTGCGAGCGTTCTTCGGCTGGCCTGACCGAGTTATAGTCTCGGGAGGTTGCGAGCGTTCTTTGGCTGGCCTGACCGAGTTAGAGTCTCGGGAGGTTGCGAGCGTTCTTGGCACTGAGCAGTTGGCAGCTGGTATGCGATCCTTTGTGATCTTGTTTGGTGTGCGATCCTTTGTGATCTTGGGTGTTGCGTGGTGGTCTTTTGAGTTTTTGGAAGGGGTCGTGATCGTTGTGTCGGGTCTACTTTATGTGTCAGAGCGTTGAGTTGGTCAACGAAGGTAACAGTGGGCGTGCGTTCAGTCGGAGTACTTGGGTTGGGGATAGTGTTCCCCGGTGTTGAGTTTGTTGTTGGTGTTACTGGCATTGTCTGCTAATTATGCCGTAGTCAGTCTGTTATTCGTGGTGGTGAGCGAACGCTCACCCCTAGCTGCTTTTCCTACAGGTACCGGTCGCAGGTTGGACTAGGTAAGTTTCTGAAGCTTGAAGAGCTAGGAGCGGGATTCTGGGTTTTACTTTTGAGTCTAGTGACGGATACCTTGTTTTGTCCACTTGTTGGGACTGATTTTGAGTTTTAAATATTATTTTGTTGAACAAATGGTGATTTTAAAGTGTTTATTCAAAACAGGTTTCAAACGGTCTTATTATTTTAAATGTTCATGTCCCTAGTTCGGTTTTACTGAAATTGGGGCGTGACACCGGCCAAGTGGGCCCCACACGGCCACACCGGAAAATGCTCCTTTTCGCCCCAAAACGTTCCTAACGAACCCCAATCCTTAACCCAACTATATTTGAACCGTTTAAACTCAAACCCTAAATTTCAAACGTACCAAAACGAGAAAAAGTCGGGTTCAGGAAGGGGTCGTGATCGTTGTGTCAGGTATACTTTACGTGTCAGAGCGTTGAGTTGGTCAAGGAAGGTAACAATGGGCGTGCGTTCAGTCGGAGTACTTGGGTTGGGGATAGTGTTCCCCGTTGTTGAGTTTGTTGTTGGTGTTACCGGCATTGTCTGCTAATTATGCCGTACTCAGTCTCTTATCCGTGGTGGTGAGCGAACGCTCACCCCTAGCTGCTTTTCCTACAGGTACCGGTCGCATGTTGGACTAAGTGAGCTTCTGAAGCTTGAAGAGCTAGGAGCGGGATTCTGGGATTTACTTTTGAGTCTAGTGACGGATACCTTGTTTTGGCCACTTGTTGGGACTGATTTTGAGTTGTAAATATTATTTTGTTGAACAAATGGTGATTTTAAAGTGTTCATTCAAAACAGGTTTCAAACGGTCTTATTATTTTAAATGTCCGTGTCCCTAGTTCGGTTTTACTGAAATTGGGGCGTGACAGCTTGGTATCAGAGCTCGAGGTTTCACACCTCGGACTGTATATCAATTAGGTGGGGAGAGTCGAGTCGGTAAAGTCCCGTCGTACATTGGGTACGCAGGTCGGGAACCGTGTGTAGACCCGTTGTGTTGTGAGTCCTACTTGTGTTTGTGTGTATGTGTAGTACGGGGTTACTGGCATACTGTTTGTGTGTTGCTGCGTGAAAATTTTTTAAGCTGTCGCAACTCGACTCAGGGGCGCCCCTGTGGTCGAGCGTGACGGTGTTGACGTCAAGTGGGTACAATGTAGTTCAGGGACGCCTGGACCGGGTTGTAACTACCTGATGTTAAGAAATAGGGTTTATAATGAAAAGGAGAAAGTTTCTTGAATTGTTTGGCCCGGTGGGCGTGTTATGGAGTTTTGGTTGGCCCTGTGGGCGTGCTTTGTTTATGCTGGCCCGATGGGCGTGTTTGATTTTGATTGGCCCTGTGGGCGTGTGTGGTTTTTGATTGGCCCTGTGGGCGTGTGTGGTTTTGGTTGGCCCGGTGGGCGTGGTTCGACTTTGGTTGGCCCGATGGGCGGGTGTCGTTGTCGTTGTTGTTGTTGTCATTTGGCCGTGTTGGCTTATGATTGAGGTTGGGAGACTTGTGTTTGGTCTTAAGTTGTTGTGCGTGTGTTGTTAAATTGTTGGTCGAGTGTGTGTGTCGTCCAAGGTTTCTCTTTGAGGCTATTTTAGGGTTAAAACGGGGTAAGATTCGAGTTGGAACCGAGTTGGGAAAACAGGTCTGCGCGAGCGTCACGGATCCTGTCTCGGATCCGTGACGGACCAGAGCGATTTGGCGAATATTAGGTTTTTGTCACGGCTCCGTGACCCCAACCGTGACGGGGTCTGCCACGAATCCGTGACCCCTGTCTGTTCCACCGTCTTGATTGTGCAGTTGAGTGTTGGGCTTTGCATGGTGGTGTTCACGGTTGTATTGGTTGTAGAGGTCGTAATTTCGGTGTTAACGGATGAAGTCTTGGGTTCGAGACTCATCGATAACCTACGGTAGTGATACAACGCCTCGGTGAGAGAGTCACGCCACGGAGAGGGGTTAGGGTTGGTGCGCTGTGGCGCCACACGGACTACGTTTCCCCTAGGTGAACGGGTGTTCGAGGTTTCCCTCGCGTGAACGGGTGGTTTGAGGTTTCCTTCACGTGAGTGGGTTGTTTGAGGTTCCTTACATGATCGAGTAACTAGGGTATCAAGGGTGTGAGCAATAGTGGATTGCTGAGTGGAAAGTAGGATCCCCGTTGAGGTTTCTGTACGTGATCAGGTAATTGTGATATTGAGGTTGTAAGGAATAGTAGTTGCTAAGTTGAGAGCATAATCCCCGTTTCGAGGTTTCCCTTACATAAGAAAGTATCTGAGGTGTTAATGACTTGAGCAGTGTGACGGGTTAGTAGTAGGTTTTGGGGTGGTGTTTTGCCCTGGCTAGATTGGTAAGTCTTTGGTGCTTTACTAGTATGCCATAATCGAACGGGTGTCTGTGAAGGTGAGCATAACACTCATCCCCTTTACTACTTTTCCCGCAAGGGACGAGTAGCGAACACTGGTTTGGTTGCGGAAAGTTATAAGTAAATGCCTAGAGGACCGTGTGAGGGTTGCACTAGACCTTACCGGAGTGACTAATGGAGTGGGTGTTCGGTCTCTGATTTGGGCGTCAGTTTTATTGGATACCGGGATGTCACACTCGTTTGTTCGTCGAGTTGTGCTGAGAGGTTGGGGCTGAGTTTAGAGCCGTTGAGTCCACCCCTGCGTCTGGATACGCCGGTTGGTAGTGGGGTGGTGTTGACTAGGGTCTGTCTGTGCCTGCGGAGTTGGAGAAGCGAACCGATACAGGAGGTTCGAGAGAGGGCTCAAGAGCCCTGATGCTGGAACGAGTCCTCACCCCGAGGATCGGGTATGTTCGGAGTTGGTGGGCACGACGACGGTAGTGGAGCGAGGTCTTGGAGAGACTGCGAGGATCCGTGAGGATCGGTAGCGACTGAGCTTGTGCGTATATCCGTGGGAAGGATACTTACGAAATGACAACCTTTAAACGTAATCTTGGGAATGGATTGGCTGGCGATGTGTCGAGCCAATACCGACTGTTACTGGCGACGAGCTGCGAGAGTCGCAGTATTCGCGCCTAATAGTGCACGTGGGTAGCACTAAGAGGAGCGCGAGATCAGGTGGCATGTCTAGTGGAGCGGGATGCGAAGAGCGGTCGCGGAGTTAGTATCACGATGCCTCACTCGTCGGCACGTGAGAGCCAAACAACAGCGTCCCGCTGGATTATTGCAGCCACTGCGGGTTGCACAGTGGAAATGGGGGCACGTCACGATGGGTTTTCGTGAGCGATTAGCCGAGTTTGCCTACAACAACAGCTTTCAGGCCAGTATCATGATGGCACCGTACGGAGCATTGTATGGTAGGCCGGGTCGATCGCCCGTGTGCTGGGCAGAAGTGAGGAATAAGAGTTTACTGGGTCTAGAACTGGACCGAGAGACAGCTGAGTCGGTCGTACCGAAGCGTGAGCGGTTGAAGACTGCGCAGAGTTAGCAGGAACTATGCTGACAGACGGCGCCGACCTCTCGAGTCAGCAATCAGTGGTTAGGTATCCCTAGAGATGAGTCCGAAGGGTGGACTGATGCGTTTCAACCGCAGCGGAGGCGGGTTAGCCCCGCGGTGTATCGGGCCTTTCGAGGTCTTGACTACGTCATTGAGTGGGCAGATGTCGAGGTAACGGGTGATGTCTCGTTTGAGGAGAAACCAATTTGTGGAATGGATCCACGGGAGCAGTTCTTGCGCGGAAAGGTTATCTGTTTAGAACGGTGCAGTGGCGGCACCACGAGTTCGAGGCCGAGTCGAATTGGGAACGCGAAGACGAGGTTCGCGCGAAGTACCCCGACCGGTTCGACTCCTGAAGTGCGTTGCTTTAAATTTCGCGGACGAAATTCCTTTAAGGGGGGTAGATTGTAATAACCACTCCCGGTCAACGCCAGTCAAACCTGCGAAAAACAGGAAAATTTAAAATTTTTGGACAGACACTTAAATGAATCCAAATTTGACCCCGAGGGTCATACCGGACGTAAGTTGACCTCGATATCGACCAAAGTGAGTTCCGGGGGACTCAGGGCAACTTTCTGACCAATTTGGGAAATGTTGACTTTTCGCTGAAAAGTCAACCGAGCGACGTTTTGGTCTATTCGAGGACCGTTTTGGATCCAAAAAGCTTAGCCGTCGTCGCAGCGGTCTTAGTTGAGCCATTTCCTTTTAGCCCGTGAAGTTTCGTAATTTCTTGGAAAAAGTGCCCGTTCGGGGCCCGAAACGTCCGAATTTCGCAAATATGATTGGAAAATATCTAGAAGATAATTTCCATAAAAGGTGTGGGACCCACTTGACACTTGTCAAATAAGTGGTGGTGTTAGGTTTATTGGACAAAACCAGACAAGACTATTGATGGTTAGTTTTGCAATTTAAGTATTATATTTGATTTTTAAAACAAAACAAAAGGATGCCAAATGAGATGTCTCAGAAAAGTTAGATGAAAATGGGAGTTTTAGAGAGAGAAAGTGGAGAGAGGAAAGAGAAGGAGAAAAGGGAGAAAAAGAGAAGAAAGTTTGAGGGTTTTGTCATTTCTCGATCACCCTTAGAATAATATAAGGGTTCCTAGGCACTCGACGGAATCGAATTCCGACTTCCGAGTCAATTAATTAGCGTTTAGAGTTTCTAAACCCGATAAAAGCAACTTTCGCAATTTAATTCCAAATTTCGATCCGGTTGTGGATAAATGATCCGGGGAATGTTTTAAACCACCTGAACACAAAACCCGATCACCTGAGCACGTGGTCCCCACCCGACCAAGCTAGGCCATGGGTGGCTAGGGTTCATTGGGGCCCGGCCCACCATGGTGGTGGCCGGTCCTAGCTCCGGCCAGCCACCCCCCATGGTGGCCCGAGCTCCCGGTCGCCGGAAAACGTCCTCCTTCACCTCCAAACGTCGCAAAAACGTCTCCAACACTTCCCCAACCTCAATATCAACCTAAACTCATAGTTTCAAACCAAAACCTAATTTTAGAAAATGACAAATCGAAGATCGGTTTGGTGATTACCGTAGAGGGAGACGAGGGGAGTTCGATTCTTGCAACGTTGAGACGATCCAATTGTTGATGACGTGAATAGTGGCACCACAAACCCTAGCCCTCTCTTCTTCTTCTCCTTCTCTCTCTAAACCCTCTCTTCTCATTTCTATTCTTTTTTCTCTTTTTTTTCTTCTTTTGGAATAAGTGTTGGCCGAACCCCTACAAGACCCCCACCTCTCAATGTCCACCCAAAACTAACACCACCACTTGTTGGACAAGTGGAAAGGTGGGTCCCACACCTTTTGGAAAAATATCTATTAGATATTTTCCAATCAGATTCGCGAAAATCGGACGTTTCGGGCCCCAAACGGGCACTTTTTCCCAAAAATTACGAAACTTCACGGACTACAAGGAAGCGGCTCAACTAAGATCGCTGCGACGACGGCTAAGCTTTTTGAATCCAAAACGGTCCTCAAATGGACCAAAACGTCGCTCGGTTGACTTTTCCAACGAAAAGTCAACTTTTCCCAAACTAACCAGAAAGTTGCCCTGAGTCCCCCGGAACTCACTTTGGTCGATATCGGATTCAACTTTAGTCCGGTATGACCCTCGGGGTCAATTTTAGGTTTAAATTAGTGTCTGCTTAAAAATTTTAAATTTTCCTGTTTTTCGCAGGTTTGACTGGCGTTGACCCGTAGTGGTTATTACAGTCTATCCCCCTTAAGGGAATTTCGTCCACGAAATTTAAGACAGACTCGCCTCCAAGGATACGTGGTCACCAACTATTGACTCTAGAGGTCGGCGCCGTCTGTCAGCATAGCTCCTACCGACTTTACTGTCTCTCGATCCAGTTCTAACCCAATAAACCCTCAGTTCTCACTTCTGCCCAGCACACGACCTACCACACAACGCTTCGAACGGTGCCATCATGATACTGGCCTAGAAGTTGTTGTTGTAGGCGAACTCGGCTAACCGCTCACGAAATCCATCGTAACATGTCCCCCATCTCCACTGTGCAACCCACAACGTCGATATTGGCTCGGTTCTTCGTCAGCCAATCCATTCCCAAGATCACGTCAAAGGTCAACATTTCCCGCACGAAAAGGTCACGAGGGCAAGGACAGTCTGCGACTCTAATATTGCGGGTACGACAGACCCTAGTCAACAACACATCACACGAAATAAACTAGTGTGACTCCCTGGTATCAAATAAGAATAATGCCTGTAATTGATACAATAAACACGTACCCTGAAAGGTCTCGCGGTAGGTAGGGGATCCTGGGGCCCGGGAGTCGGTAACTGCGTACACTCCTCCCTCTGACGCATGCTGCCACCGACCCGGCGCACTGACTGTTGGATACCCATAGATCTGCTGCTGTCTCAGAGCCGGCGCACTCGTAGACGGCTGTGAGAACCTCTACTGCTGCCCCTGACGCGGGTGACCTCTGGGCGGCTGCACTGTAGACGACTACTGCGGCCGCCGCGCTGACACTGCCATAATCGAATCAGGGCACCTTGCAATAGTGTGCCCAACCCGGTTGCACCGGAAATACCTGAAATCCTCGGCCCTCGACTCCGTGCCCTGGCCTGTCCGGCTGGTCGCTGGTAGCGCCGCGGGCCCTCCTCTCATCGGACACTCTCGCTGAAAGTGGTCTGGCTGCCCGCAGAGATGGCATGTCGGCCCCCTCTCTGACGCGACTGGCCCCACGGACGCCACCGACCCCATCTGTCTTGCTCCACCCTGATGAGCCTGTGGTCGGAAGAACCCTGTGGTCCTCTGTCTCCTCGGGTCTCGTGAGCAGACGGCCCTGCAAGGCTGGTCGGCCGCTGTCGGACCTCACGGGTCCTGGTCGCATCCCGGATACCCTGCTCCACCGTCGATGCGATGTCCACGAGCTCCGTATACTTCCGCAACCTCAAGGCGAGGACCTTATCCCGAATCACCGGTCTCAGTCCCCCCTCGAACCGCAGGCAACAGCTCTGCTCGTTCATCACCATCTCCGGCGCGAATCTGGTCAAGGCCGTGAATCTGGCCTCGTATTCTGCCACTATCATCCCCTCCTGCTCCAGGTCCAGAAACTGCCGATGTCGCTCCTACCGAGCCGACTCGGGGAAGTACTATGCCAGAAAATCCGTCTGGAAGACGTCGTAATCGTGCCCGACATTTTCCTTCACACGCCCCCACCAGTGGTAGGCGCTGTCCCTCAGCTCGTGAGCTGCGAAGGACACTCTGCGAAGGCCATCCTCGATACCTGATATATCCAGGTCCCGCGTGACCTGCTCTAGCCACATCTCGGCTAGGTTTGGGTTCGGCTCCCCGACAAATGTAGGTATCCCTACCTTCAGGAAATCCAGCAGGACCCGGGCCGTGTGGTCCTCTACCTGAATGGGCCTCACTGGGACGGCTGCTGCCTCCGGAGCTGGCGAAGCCGACTCTCGACTGGCGATAATCACCACCAAACTCTGGACTGTCCTGGTCAGCTCGTCCAGGGCATTCATAACGGGAGGGTCCGCGACTGGCGGGACGCTGGGTGTGCCCATAGACGGTCCCGCGTAGCTTCTCCTGTCTTCTCCGACAGGAGTACCCTGCGCCTTCGCGTACTCAGCGGGCTCAACGGTTGGCACCCGTCCTGGTGTCCCCGCTGACCGTCCCCGCCTGCCTCGCGTGGGCGCCCGTCCTCGTGTTACCGCTGCTCGTCCTCGTCTGCCGCGAGCCATGTGTCAGTATCCTCTGCACGGATACACGCAAACGTTCAGTTTGCGAACTCATATACTGACAACATGCTCAAAAAAAAATACTAGCGTCCCCACGGTCTACGTCTACTCTAACGTACTTGTTACTAAGCGTCACACCGCTCACGCTATTTACACTTTAATTATAACAACACGTAAGCGAAACCTCAAATTTAACCACACAAACGTACAACAAGCCCTCACCCGGTCCTCTATGCACTTACTTATAACTTTCCGCAACCAAACCAGTGTTCGCTACTCGTCCCTTGCGGGAAAAGTAGTAAAGGGGATGAGCGTTATGCTCACCTCCACGGACACCCGTTCGATTATGGCATACAAGTAAAGCACCAAAGACTTACCACTCTAGTCAGGGCAAACCACCATCCCAAACCTACTACCAACACGTCACACTGCTCAAGTCATTAACACCTCAATTACTCTCTTATGTAAGGGAAACCTTGAAATGGGGATTATGTTCTCAATTCAGCAACTACTATTGCTTACACCTCAATACCCCAACACAGCCGTGAACACCGCCACGCAAATCCAACACTCAAATTGCACAAACAAGACGGTGAGAAGGACAGGGGTTACGGACCCGTGACAGACCCCGTCACGGTTGGGGTCACGGAGCCGTGACGAAGATCTAAAATTTTCCAAAACTCTCTGGTCCGTCACGGATCCGTGACAGGATCCGTGACACTCGCGCAGACCTGTTTTCCAAACTCGGTTCTAACTCGGACCTTAACCCGTTTTAATCCTAAAATTAGCCTCAAACGACACACACGCTTGACCACCAATTTAGAAAACACACGCGCCACGACTAGCAGACAAAACCAGTCATTCAAACCACAAGCCGACAAGGCCAACAACAACACAACCACACTCGCCCACCGGGCCAACCAATATCGAACCACGCCCACCGGGCCAACAAAAATCAAAACCCGCCCACAGGGGCAATCAATATCAAACACGCCCTCAGGGCCAATCAAATTTTAAAACACGCCCTCATTCTTGGTCGGAAACGGAGCGAAGAGAAGCAAAAAGAATCCTAAATTTCTAATGCGCACGCTGAGCGCACGGAGTGCACCCAACATGCACCATGCACGCCCGACGCACGCCATGCAAGAAGCGTGCGAGGCGCACGCCAAGCGCACGTTGGGCGCACGGCGTGCAGATTGGACAGAGAGCACCTAAAATGACCACTTTTAGTCGACGCACTCCGCGCGGCCCGCGTGCATGGTGCACGCCCAGTGCACGGCGTGCGTGCGACATGCACTGGCGTGACCAATTTTAAAACCTTTCCTTTTCATTTTAAAACCTCATTTCTTGACATCACGTAGTTACAACTCGGTCCAGGCGTCCCCAAACTGCATTGTACCCACGTGATATCAACACCGTCACGCTCGACTATAGGGGCGCTCCTTAGTCGAATCGCGACAATTTAAAAATGTTTCACGCAGCAACACACAAACAGTATGCCAGTAACCCCGTACTGCACATACACAAACACAAACAGGACTCAAACACAACGGGTCTACACACGGTTCCGACTTGCGTACCCAACGCACGACGGGACATTACTGACTCGACTCTCCCCACCTAATTGATGTACAGTCCGAGGTGTGAAACCTCGAGCTCTGATACCAAGCTGTCACGCCCCAATTTCAGTAAATCGAACTCAGGACGTGAACCTTTAAACAGTAAAATAATTTGAACCCTTTTTCATTAAATCACTTTAAAATCACCGTTTGTTCAACAAAATAGTATTTACAACTTAAAACACGTCCTAACAAGTGGACAAAAGTATGGTATCCGTCCCTAGACTCAAATAAACCAGAATCCCGCTCCTAGATCTTCAAGCTTTAGAATCTCACCTAGTCCAACCTGCGACCGGTACCTGTAGGAAAAGCAGCTAGGGGTGAGCGTTCGCTCACCACCACGGATAACAGACTGACTACGACATAATTAGCAGACGTTGCCGGTAACACCAACAACCAACTCAACCCCGGGAATCACTATCCCCAAACTCAAGTAACCCGACCGACACCCACACACTGATACTTTCCTCAGCTCACTCAACACTCGGACACGTAAGGTAGACCCGACACAACGATCGACGACCTCCTCCAAAGACACAACAGACCACCATGCAACACCCAAGATCATAAAGGATCGCACACCAAACAAGATCACAAAGGATCGCACTCATGTCAGCTGCTCAGTGCCGGTTGCTAACCGGCTGGGCTCGAGCCTGCCCCACGCGCTTTGCCGATCCCTGTCAGGCTCTAGGCGGTCGACCTGTTGGCGATAAACCGGGCTACTTTCCCGATAGCTAGTCGGAAGGGGAGCTGCCCTTTCCATCGCCTAAAAATGCTCACAACCTTCCGAGACTCGAACTCGGTCAGGCTAGCCAAAGAACGCTCGCAACCTTCGGAGACTCGAAATCGGTCATGCCAGCCAAAGAACGCTCGCAACTTACCGATCCCTGTCAGGTAAGCCAGCCAAATTCCACACCACTTCCCGACACGAAGTCAGGTCACTAACCTCGGGCAAACACAATCACAATCACAAGCAAAGTTCAACAAACAACAACAAGACCGGTTCAACACTCCACAGGCACTCATGGCAACCCAAGACACCAACGGTAAAACACGGACTCAACAACACCACAGTCCCTCACGGCCTCCCAAGACACACCAACCATAACTCACGGGCTCAACAACCCCACGGCACTCACGGCCTCCCAAGACACACCAACCATAACTCACGGGCTCAACAACCCCACGGGCACTCACGACCTCCAAAGACACACACCATAACTCACGGGCTCAACAACCCCACGGGCACTCATGGCCACCCGAGATACACCGACAGTAACTCACGGGCTCAACAACCCCACGGGCACTCACGGCCACACAAGACACACCAACAGTGACTCACGGGCTCAACAACCCCACATGCACTCATGGCCTCCCAAGGCACACCAATAGTAAAGACACGGGTTCAACAACCCCACGGCACTCATGGCCACCCAAGACACAACAATAAAGTACGGGCTCTCATGGCCACCCAAGACACAACAATAAAGTACGGGCTCTCATGGCCACCCAAGACACAACAGTAAAGTACGGGCTCTCATGGCCACCCAAGACACAAAATACACAATCAACCTCCGGGCATGGTCATATGCCTCCAGTACTCCTAATAACGCTAAGTTCTCTGCTCCTACGACACTACTAAGTGTCACATGCATTTCAAATATTCGCTACGTTCCTGTATCATGCCTTTCTAATATTCGATAAACCTACTTCACCCACGACACCCCGGTGTCACATGCAAATCTACTGTTAACTTTCCCTAGTCAGGGCCGAGATCCGGCTACTTTTCCCTACCTCGTATATAATCTCCAAAAGCTAACCAACAAGCTCCGGCGTGATCTCAGTCACTCGCCTAGCTTTCCTTTTCCTCGGTCTGCAGCACGATCTAAAAGAACACAATTTTAAACGCTTTTAAGCTTGCAGGCATAAACTGAATTTTAATAAACTTGACGCCCAAAAGTAACCCCGACAATGTCGATCACTCTGAAACTTCCCAATTACTCGACCTTGTCGATATTGGACCCGAAATGGCCCAATTCGCCGACATGGCGAATCTGCCCGGGTTTTGTAAATGCTCTTCCAGGTCTCCAAAAATTCCCGTTTTCGTTTCTACGGTCTTAGAATAATTTAAGGGTTCCTAGGCACTCGACGGAATCGAATTCCGACTTCCAAGTCAATTAA